>BLBF01000003.1:9946819-9988732 GCA_015471245.1 Laticauda colubrina
AGAAGAAACCAGGAACACCAATCAATCAAACTCCAAGTCCAATGAAACAGGTCCAGGCTCCCAACCAATCAGAATGGACCAGCCTCAAATTTAAAACCAGGAGCTGTAAGACCCATATCCATACAGAAGCCTGAAGATGGCAGATGAGATTCTGCTGAAACGTTGCTACAACTTTAACAGAACTACAGTGACGTGGGATAATACCCGAAGGAAGCTAAACAGCATGTATGTATGTATGTATGTATGTATGTATGTATGTATGTATGTGTATATATATATATATATATATATATATATATAATAAAATATCCCTATAAAATACAGGCAGTTGGAGCCTGGCATGTATTTATGATGGTTGCAATGTCCCAGGGTCACAATTGCTATTTATGACCTTCACAGCTGGCTTTTGACAAGCAGAGTTAATGGGGAATCTGGATTTACTTATTAACTGTGTGATTCACTTCCCAGTTGCACTGATTGTGCGTAACTCACATAACAACTGTCCAAAGGAAATTCTGGACCCAATTCTGGTTGTTAAATTGAAGACTACCTCTATGTCACATGCCTCTGGGCACTTTTGGTCTCTGCAAAGCATTTATCAGGAAGTTACTGAAGACACTTCTTTGGAAGAGTAGCGAAACCATAACACTGTGCAAAAAGAAGCACTGAGGAGGTTATCCAGGAGTCAGAGAGAGCTGTAAGAACTTCCAGTGACTTGTGGTTTCAACGTCTTTGCTTTTCGACTTGAGATTTATGATGATCAATGAGGTGATCCATCCTTAAGTTGTTTCAGCCTAGCCATAAACACCACAGAGACTCATAAGGGATGAGGGAGTTAATCCATGTGTAGCAGGAAATTGCCCAGAAAAGCCATTTGGGAGACAAGAAGGAATATAAACCCTCTCGAAGCCAGAGGGCAGCTGTTTTTACATCCATCTCTTTTGCTTTTTTTATAAATCTCTACATATGTATTTGTTATCCTAGTGGAGCTGAAATGGGTAGAAGGCATTGCCGAATTCTAATATCTTCCCCTGCAACACCCAAGTTATTTCATACTTGTCAAACTGAAAATCCCTCCAGCCTGTATTTTCTGCAAGGATCCAGTCTTCTGCTCCACAATTCGACAATCCTAATTTTGCATTTTGTTAAACAAAGAAATGCATTCCAACATTTTGGTTGTCTTTAAGAAAAAAAAAAAAAAGACATCAGCATTATTGAAATTGGAAGGGTAGGCCTAGTGGTTGTTACAGAGTGGAAAAGCCAGGGAGTTTCGGACGTAGCTTCATTTAATATTTTTGTAGAACTCAGAATTTTAGAATTTGTTTTACCCTAATGGAAAGATAAAGGAATATCTGGGGGCTTTTCTCCACTAGTCATAGCCAAATTTAGAGGGTGGTGCTCATCTGTTTTTAGGCCACTGAGCCAGCACTGTCTGAAGACATTTCAGTGGTCATGCGGCCAGAATAACATCACACCTCAGCACAGACCGTGCAGTGAAACACGGAACGCTGTGACCAACCCACTGAAGTGGTACCTATTTATGTACTTGCATTTACATGTTTTCAAACTGCTAACTTGGCAGGAGTTGGAGCAAGTAATGGGAACTTATCCTGTCACATGGTGTTAAGATTCTAACCTCCAGAGCAGACTTTCTCTCGTGTCTATTAAGTCACTGAGCCACCTTGCCTCAGTGGAAAGAAAGATTTGCTATTATTTCTTCCTCTGGAGAAGGTAAATAAACTTTTGAACCTGGTTATTGAAGGATGCTTACAATTCCCAGAATGCTCGGCAACCATGTTGAGTGGGGGATTTAGGAGACTGAAACTCAGCAACTGAAGAATGTTCAAATTGAAAAAAAAAACCCCGCTTCTAAAGTGGATCTGATCTATCACTAATGGTTACAAATCTGAGTGAATGGCGAACAGGTGACATATCATCATTTGTTCTTTAACAAATGGATTCCATAATATAATGCTAGCAAATTTAGAGGTCTTGTAATGGACATCCTTAGAGTAGAAAATAGAACACGGGAAAGGTAATCCCTTCCCCCCAAGGCATGTATAACCTTAAAAAAATTGAAACGTTTAGCCCACATTAGGCTTGGTTCCAAAGATGATGATGATTAATTCCACATGCCTAAGGAAACATTAGGCTTCCTTTCACTTCAAAAGCCATTTGTGATGCAGCTCAGGAAATATTCCTTCAAGGGGAATGATGGAAATGTATGGGATATGTCAATGTTTATTGCTAGCTTTAACATTGCACTCTTATTTAGCATTTTATATGCTGCTCCACTTGTAACAAACTCCGAGAGGTTATTCTGTAAAATAACGTTAAGAATATAGACAAGAACAAAACACGTATCATTTAGTTCTATGCCAGGGACAATTAACCACCTCAATTCAAACAGAAGAATGTGTTCCAAGAGCAACACTTCATAACACATTTGCCTCTGAGACCTGCTGAAAGAGCTAGGTCTCTGGGTATACATAGAGAGAATGCTACTCTAGCATTGAGAATGCTACACTAGCATTGTTCTCTAAATTATCACAATATTTTTAAATTCTGTATCTACTAAATCTAGATTATTAACTATACCATCCAATTTAGCATTATTTGAGAGTTTTTAGTGGGCTGCTTTGTCCCTTCATGACTGCCCATATAGTGTCTATTTCTTCCCCTTCTCCTGTCCAGGCCAATTCATTACTTGCTTGTAGTGTTATAACCGATATAACAACGGGTTCGGTGAGGGTGCGCCTCGTGTGTGTGTGCTCCACATTTAAAAAAGCTAATATTTACTTTCAACTGCAGCTGAAGAAAACAGCTGACCACTCTGCCACATTAATAAGCTGTGCTTTATCAAAATGACATGAAGCACAGGAAAGAACAGGGCGGGCCCACATGCTTGTCAGAGCAAACTGGTTCGGAACCAGCTGATCATTGGAACAAAGGGTTTGCCCGAACCAGTCCAAACTGGGAGAATCCCACCCCTGGTTATAACTTGTATTTGGATTGCCTTTTCCTTCTCCTAAGGCCCAAAAGAACTAGACTCTGTGGATACTGCTATTCAGGCTTGATTTATGCATACAACATTTAAATGTAGCATACAGCACTTAAATGTTGCTAGTTTTTCTCCCTGTTACCTCAAGACTGACTCTTTCCCAACTATCACCCATTGAATGTAAAAGAATAAATAAAAGAATATTTGTACAGGACTCAACTATGGAGACCTTAATGGTCTCTGAGCTTGTTTGTTTGCTTGCAGATGTTTCATTATCCAACTAAGTAATATCATCAGTGATGTTTGCTCCTTGTTTATCAATAGTCGCTTGTTTTGCTATTTCCAACTCAGATTTGAACTGTGGGGTCCTCAGTAATTACTTAATTAGGGTAATATTTTTGCTTGTTTGTTTGGGATTAATCCCTGCTTATCTGGATGTTGGCTGCTAAAGAGGATGTATCATGGTCTTTTTGTTTCCTTCTAAGCTTTTCTATGGCCTCTTTTGAAGTGGTCTGTAAATGTGTTTCACCTCTATATGCCTACTGATGGCTGATATGCCTGAATGCTAAGCTTCCAGGAATTCCCTAGTGGTTTTGGATTGGTCTAGGATGCTCAGTTTCCCAACTGAAACTATGACTGAGTCTGTCCATGCTTTGTGAATATATAGACCACACTGAATGTAGATGTTCGAAAACAAACTTCAATATGAGGGTCACTTATTCAGCCACACGGTCATCCTGACTGCATGGATTTCCGTGGTGCTCTCATTTTTGGAATATGTATCTTGGCAGATATCAACACTCCGAATCCCTGATAATTTTGTTTGTGTTACCCAATACTGTCGACATTTATTTTCTTTATCAAGAACAAATATGGCTACAACCATATACTTTTTTTAAAAAATTCATTTTATTCATCCTATGTATACATTTTGTTTTTGTCCATAGGAAAGCACCTATCCAATGCAGCACAATATCGTCAACAAAGGAAAATCACTGAAACATTATTTATCCCTTTCTTTTACTGACCCAAAAGGAAAAGGAAAATAATAATAATAATAATAAAAAAAAGAAAGCAACATAACAAAAGTGCTTGCAAATATTATTGAATTTCATAAAGATTAATGGGATCCTTAGAAAAGTATATGTATATATTACAAAAACCGCTTAATCATTCAGTGGTCCTCTTGTTGGGAAAAAAAAAGAAGTAATCCACCTCACACTAAAAATTAGTAACTATTGTAACTTCCTTATATGTCATTCATTTTCTTTCCCTTTTTTTTGCACCATTGATAGACACCATAATACTACTTAGTATAAAGGAATGTATAGGGTTTTTAAAATATATTTTTGTATAAATACTCAGTCACCTCATTTCTGAAAAACAGCAGATGGAATTAAGCACCATATATCTGTCTAAATGCTTACAGTGCAAGTTTCCCTTTTCCCTACAGAACATTTTAAAAAATGAGTGATATTGTAACAAAATCACTACTCCTTTATACTACACAGTATTTCCACACAATGTACTCTGAAAGGTATTTTTGGCATTTTTCCTTTAAAAAAAATACACCTTTTAATATTTATTTAAACCTATAATGTATTTTTAACATTTTGACCTGCCTGAATTTATTCAGTTCTGAAATCTATTAGCTGTGAATGCTTGTACAAAACATATTCTTTTCATTTTTTGTTAAAGATATTCATATATGCTTCTCATCGGAAATCATTCTGCGATAACTGTAAGGCAGATTAAAAAACAGTATTTTGCCATTAATCAGTAGAACGAAGGAACAGCTTATGCTCCACAGTGAAAGTGAGAACATTCAGGAGAAATCATATTGATGGCCAACATTATCTTACTGATCCACAGCAAGAACAAATGTATAAAAGATGGGTAGTTTGTTGTCTGGTGTCAGCCTGAAGTAAGCAAATCCACTCATGAAAACTTCAGCTACTTTGTTGCATTCTACCTATAATACAAGACTCTCCCCAGACTGTTTGCGTTCTCTTGGGAATCAACAGATACATTTCCAGGGAACTTGGACGAAGTGTTTGGCTATGCCTTTTGCAAGGACTTGAGCAAGGACTCAAGACTAGTTCTAAGTTTGACCCCTCTTCCCTGCCTGGCTGGGAATTTCCTAACATCTGGGCATATTGGTAAAAAAGATTATGTTACCTGTTTAGTCAAAATAATAATTTTGATTTAGCAGTTAGGTAAATAATGAGCTTGGAAGATCTAAGTACCTGTGATATATGGAACTCTTTGTGGAGAATCTTGTTTGTACTTTGTCTTCCCAGACTGGTCACAAGCTATTTAACCTGACAAATTAGTCAGAGCAAAAATGCATTCGATATTTGAATATGCAATGCTATATTCATCAATTCTTCTGATATTAATACAATGTGTTTATTTTGAATCAGATTTCGCTGACAATCCGTTTTACATCAGAGGAGTTCAGAATAAGTTATTGTGAAGGGACAGATATCTCAGGGAGGTTTATGGTAGAATCATTTAATTTTTCCAAATCTGCCCAGTAGTTAATAAGCAAATGGCTTAGATATTTTTCTTAAAAAAATAAAATAGCTCATGGGATGATTTCCAAATACATAGTGTAATTTTAATTTTTGAAGCTGTTTATATTGGAAAATGTAACCAACTTTATTGAGTTTAAAATTTACTAATTTTAAGGTGTAACTGCTATTAGGGATATCAGGTTTGCCACAAGATAAATGGCTTTCTGAAATCTTACCATGCAGTAATTAAAACTCAGCTAAAATTAAAAAAATAAGGTATGTGTGCTTATCAATCTTGCAGATAAAAGTTATTTTAAAAAATAGGGAAATTAGACATAACACCTCTTCTTCCTGTGCTATATTTGGCAGAAAAAAAACATCCTTCTGGTATTACTGACTTATCAATAACAGAAATAAATATTCTGATTTTTATGAATTATTTTTGGAGCAAACGTAATGTTTTTACACACAAAAATAACTCTGTTCTGCATGGCTCTAGAATAGAAAGGCTTTAAATATAGCAATTGTGATCTGATCCACATGTATTTGTTTTTTTAAAAAATAATGCAGTATATATCGCAGATTTACTTAATTCCTGATAGGAATATATGCTGTGATATAGCAAATATAGCAATTCCAAAATTTCAACAATGTGGGTGTGGATTAGCATACATTATTTTGTCCTTATTAATAATTCTGCAATTTGGTTTGAACAATTTTTTTAAATAGCAGGATTGTTTTGTGCTTCTAATGAAGTATAAGACTAATTGAGGCAAAATAAGTATGTATTCCATTCTGTTTGCTTGAAAAATAAGTATATTCTTCCTCAGCAGACACTGAATTCTTGGAGCTGGGGTTCAAATATGTCCAGATCCCACCTCTATTTAAAACCGTGTTTAAAAATTTTAGGCAAAAAATTCAAATATCTAATTTTTAGAGATTTTTTTCCCTCAGTATTCATTTAGTTTCCATATTTTAACTTGTGATTTTGAAGGCCACTGATCCAGACTGATAATAACTATTCCTTCTGGCTATATGTTGCCAGTATGATAGCACACACAAATCCTATTGATGGAAATAATTTCTCTGAAGAAGGAACTGCTCATAAATTTCTTAATAATATTAGGCCTTCCTCCAATAAAGGCAAATGCTTTGTCTGCCTTAAACTAATATTTGAACCAATTCTCATTTTACACAAATTTAATTACTCATTCTCCATTGCCAAAAGACATGGCAAGGAATTAGCTTTTAAAGCCTACAGGTTATTAATAAATATTATCATATTAGCACCAAACCAGTGACTTTTACAGGATTAGTCAATGGAATTACATGCCATTAAATTATGCAACATATAGTTATTGATAAAGAAAAAATACTAGTATGCGTGTTCACCAAATCTCTTACTGATTGTTATATAAATTTAATAACAACAATTATTTTCCTCATAAGGAATAGTTGGTTTTAAAATGCCAAAAATATCTTAATGAAACCCAGTTAGCACCTTATAAATATCAGTGCAGCCTGTAACAAGAAGAGAAATTACTGAATGAAGGTAAACAACTGAATACAGTGACAATAAACATATCACTTTTGTCAATATGCTACATATGATGTAGAATATGTAAAAATGCAGTGGTGTGACTGCAAGGTTTATTTTTTTTTTTAAAAAGAACACAGGATAAGCAGCTTTAATATAAAATTTTACATACAAAAATATTAAATCAAAATAAATAATTCCGGACATAAATATAACACATTAGAACTTCAAGAATATACTGTACACACACACGTATGCACAAATACACAGATACAATCATGCTTTTTTAAAAAGGCACATTACATACATTTCTCTTTCTCTCTCTCTCTCTCTCACATACACACACATGCGCATGTACACACACACAAACATAGAAATTTTTTAAAAAGGAAGGCAGAGGTATTGCTTAATTGTCCTTCATCCATCTTGCTTAAGCTCCCGGCATTAAGAAATCCTGGAAATTAAAAACAAGATAAAGAAATCTCATTTCTACTTTCTATACAAGTGAGGGGTGTGTGAATGTGTGTTTGTGTGTGTGTGTGTCTGTGTGTATCTGATCTTTTATGGGGATAGTCTGATATGCACAGAAGCACCATAATTCTATTCTGTACAGTTTAACAACCTTTTTTTTTTACATTAGTGCAACAGCTTCCAGCACTAGGTCCTTTTTCTACTAAATTATCTTTATGTCATTCGACTTAGGCTTTGTATGCAGATAATTGAATTATGCATACATTCAATACATGCAGACTCAGCCATTCCTCAATGTTTTTGGAACCACCAAGTTTGTGAGAATAACTTCCCCAAGGGTCAAGTGTTCTAGCCATGGCTGACATTCAAAATGTCAACTTGAAAAGAAAACTGGTAGACTTTCCTTAAAGCAAACAAAGAATCAAACCAAACCACTATTTTTGTATGGAGTTGATTAGCTACCTTGAGTACTCATCTTTAAAGAAAGGGAATGAATGAATGAATGAATGAATGGCAATTCAGAAATACCAGACGGGGATAGGTTTAAGTGGATAGGATTACTGAGAAATTGCTTTTTTATGAAATGTTATAGTAGTAAGCAATATTGTGATGACATCGGAATATTCAAGAAAAACAAAACAATAAAAGTTAAAATTTAATTAATTGACAAATGATTAAGAATGTTTCCGACATTGCTATTCCTTATATCGTTTGATGGAGTTCTAAACTCTGAGGACAGTCAGCATGAAACTGAACATCTGATGATAGCAGCATTGTACTATCACAAAGCACACTCTACTCCTTTTATATGTGAAGGAGTAGAGTTTGTCTCACAATACTGCTTTTGTCATTTTGAAGCAAGGAGCTATGGATAGAGTTTCTGAGAAAGTATCTACAAAATATGCCTCTAATAGTGAGTGAAAGAAGGGCCTCTTTGAACATCTTAATCAAAGTCTGGATGGCTTGTCTTAATCAGCAAGCCTATGAAATGTTTCCTAGAGGAGTCCATAAAGGGGCTTTGGAGCATATGCTTCTGGGTGCAATTCAAGGTGCTGGCTGTCACCTTTAAGGCCCTTCATCACTTGGGACCAGGTTATCTGAGGGACCCTCTCTTGCTGGTCACATCCACCCATCAGAGTGGGGAGGCAAGGAATGTTGCGGATTCCATCCCCGAGGGAGATACACCTGGTGGGAGCCAGAAGAAGGGCCTTCTCTGTGATGGCTCCCTCTCTCTGGAGTGATTAATCTCCAGAGATTAGAATGACCCCCACTTTAATATTCTTCCAGAAGGCGCTGAAGACCTGTTCTTCCAGCGGGCCTGGGCAACCTAGAGTGGGATGGAGCCCATTACATGGCTCGTGCGATCTGCTGTTGCCGGGGCGGGGGTGGGAGTTGGGGAGTGATTTTGTTATATTGTACTATATTAATTTATTTGATTCCTTTTGTTAGTTTTTATTGTTTTAAATGTGGTTTTTTTTTATTCTGTAAGCTGCCTTGAGTCACCATGGGTGAATAGGTGGTAATATAAATTCAATAAATAAATAAATATGAGGACACAAAACTCCTGACACAAAACTCCTTTAAGGACACTACATCCTTAAAGCAATCGTGGTATGAGGTAGTCAGTAAATGATGTCTACCTGTACCATCTTTTGAACAAACCACACAAATCTGACAAACTGAGTAAAAAGGTGGAAGTGATAATTTTAGAGCTAAATCCAAGTATGGTTTTGTGCCAGAAGTGATGTTATTATACTCAAATGCATCAGTGTACAATATTTGATGATTCCATGTACCATAATTCTGAGGCTGAGAGACTGCAAAGCAAAACTTGCCTGGTGGAATTACAGTTCAGCCAAATGAACTTCACCGGAAATAAATACAGACTTAGTTGATGAAATAAATAAATATCACTGACCAGATACACAATTAAGCCCATAAACATTTAAATATGTGTAAATATAAACACAAAAATATGCAGAAATTACAACTTACCATTGCTATAACACTTGAACATCGAGGCCAGTTCCAGATGATGGAGTACATTTTCCACAGTAACCACCACATTTTCCTATTACTTTGGTACCATCCTATAAATAAATGAGAAAAAAAATACATCAGAGTAAATGCAATTCTTCATATCCCAAATCTATTTGAGCAATTTATGGAAGGAAAATGTATTAACAATCCTAACCCCAATTACATTAGGCAAAGGGAACATATTTCTAAGTGAAAATGCAGAGGGTTATAAAAGGAAAATATATTTAGGTTAAAGGAACATACAAGGAAATGAAAGAACTGATAGTAAAATAAAAAATGTATCATAAAACAAAGAGGTTGCCACCCCAACTTTGTAAAACCTTATGATTTTAAAATGAAATTATACACATATAATATTCAATGTTTGTTCTGTTTTCTTGAATATATGTGGGTATATGCATAATTTTGTATTTATTTATTTATTTATTTTATTTGTTTGTTTGTTTATTATTTATTTATTCTGTCATGATTATGCAATGTATTTTGGAAGTGGTGACCCTTTGAAAGCTGCATGCAACAAAAATTCATTCTAATGTATGCTGATTAGCGGACATTCAAAGTGACAATAAAGTTATTCTAAGTTTCAATCTATTTCAGCTTCAAATGCCTTTTGATTTAAAAATAACAGAGACTTTCCAGTCTTGCATGTTGTTAAATTGAAGTCTACAAAACTTCCATGTTTGCTACTCTTGATCTCTGATACTGATCCCACTTTCTTGTTCACTTATTCTCCTGACGCTGAAACTTCAAGAACTACGCCTGACAGATGAAGCAGGGAAAGTAGACAATATTGATGGTCTTGAGTCTCTGCTTTCAGTTGGTCATTTGGGACTCCCAAACATTGATGATTATTTTTTTCCAGCTGCTTCAGAGTAACCAAGTGAAAATTCCCCTTTCAACTGTCCCTTTTGAGACAAACATGATTTCATTTTCCACATGTCTTGGCTCCAGAGGTGGGCTTCAAAAATATTAGCAATGGGTTCTCTGCTCGGTTGCTGGGTGGATGTGGCCTAGTTGGCCTCCTGCACCATGGGCGGGGGGGGGGGGATTTTTGTCCTGCCCAGGCTCCAGAGGCTTTCTTTGTTTCTCACCTTCCTGAACTTCTAGGAAGCCTGTTTTTTGCCTTCCCCAAACCTCCCTGTGTGCCCTGTACTTAGCTGCATCCAAATGGGCTCATGTGGGGACTCCTGGGAGGGGTGGGGCAGGCGGGGTCAGCCAAGAGTGGTTCTCCCAATTGCACATAATCTTAGCCAGGGTCTCTCCCTAACCCCTGAAAGCCTCCAGCAGCCCACCCCGCTTGGCTTCCTTTATGTGTAAGTGGCCCAAGTATGCCAACTGTTCTTCTGCTGGAATTGTCCTGCTTATTGCAGCAAATTGTTGATCACGGCAAGATTGAAATTTGTGTAGATTCCCAAACTGTGGGAGTGCAGCTTCGGGGGAAAGACTGGGGACCATCATGAGGAAACCTAAAATGGATTGCACTTGTTCTTGTTCTGCCTGAATGCTTTTGCTGACCTGATGGACTGGGTAATGTGTAGAAAATAGACGATATGGTCTAGTGTTGGAGGTGCCAGGCTAGAACCAGAAGAGTGTGAGTTCTGGTCCCACTTTAGCTATGAAAGCCAGCTGGGTAATTTTGGGCTAGTCATTCTTACTTAGCCCAATCCACCTCTCAGGGTTATTGTTTTGGGAAAAATAGAAAGAGGAAGGTGTATTAGGTGTGTTAGATGCCTTGACTTATTTATGCTTATTTATTCTTACTATATGCTATATTCAGGCATATTCATGAAATTACTGTACAATTATTAGTATCATATAAATAAGCCATAAAGAATGGAGCAGCCTAGTGCATTATTTCTCTGGAATCATGGAAAATGAGGGTACTTAGGTACTACAGACCCTGGGAAAGAATTTGTCTTTTTTCCTTGAGTTTAATGGCATTGTTAGAAAAAGCATTGAACTGCCTACTATGGAGGACTCAGACAATTAATTAAAGAAGTATGTGCAATCACAAAGCTCAGTCTTTTTATTTTCACAGTTAAGGAGATCCACTAATTAATTGCAATAATACAGATCAAGTTGAATTTATTCCATTGTATGGTTTTAACCCCACCAATTACATACCATGGTTTGCAATTCTTGGGCTTTAGTTTTGACTTCAAGGGGCTACCCTTTCATATACACACACACATGAACTTTTTGTGATTTACAAGAAGGAGCAGCAAGTTAACATATGCAACATTTTAATTCAAAGTAAGTTTCACTTACAGGAGATCTTGTGATTTCAGAAACAGCGTAATTTCCTTGTGAAAGCCACTTTGAGGTCTGCATTACTGACAGGCCAGTTCCAGAGAGGTTGATGCTAAAGCGACCCTTTCAAAAAAAAAGAAGAAAAGATGTATATGAAATTGTATTGGCTTTCAGAAATGATTACTAAATACTCCAAAATGCATGCTCCTTTAAAGACAAAGACAAAGGGAAGAAAAAGACAGAAAATCTATTTGTGAACAATGTCGTTTTCTAGTGCTTTGGGTCCCCTGTGTAAAAAGCAGACCACAAGAGTCATTATTCAAACAAGATCTCCCTGGCACTGTTTTCAACTGTTCCAAGCACTCGCAGCGATTAGCACATACTGTACAAATCACAGCAGGAATGAGATTAAGCATTTATTCTCATTTGCAGCAGTTTGAGAACAAGGCTGCCTTGCTGTGGCCTGCCAGTTGAGGGCATTCTTGTCCTTCAAGTGATCTTTGTTGCTCTTTAACTCTTCTGAGAGAGGGAAAGAGAGAGGAGAGAGAGGTACAGAGGGAGGGAGGGAGAGACACAGAGAGAATGAGAATATAGCACTTTCCTACATTTGGACAGGTATATTTTCTTGCTCTTTTATCTACAAAGGACATTTGCCTGATTGACTTGTCATGATTTTCTAGGGCCAAAGCTAAACGTTCCTTTAGCATTTGTATGTCAGAACATGTTGTGACATACAAATGCTAAAAGAGACCTAGAACACATTATGAGTTTAGTTCTATTATTACATCATAATACTTTCCTACCTGATCAATTGAAGGGGTATCTCTTATTTTTTCACCCAATTAATTTCAAATATTTGGAGCACATATTTATTTTGCTGCATGAAGCACTGGTGTTTCTATCAGGTAAAACAAGACTCTGTATTTTATTTTTACTGTAATTTTATGCAATGCTCTTAAAAGTAAAAGTAAAGATTTCCCCAGTCAGTCAAGTCCAAGTCTAGGGATCATTGCTAATCTCTGTTTCTTAGCTAAGGAAGCCAGCATTATCTGAAGACATTTCCATGGTCATGTAGCTGACAGTATGATAATGTCAAGGTGCATGGAACACTGTTACTTTCTCACTGAAGTGGTACCTATTTATGTACTTGCATTTGCATAATTTTGAACTGCTAGCAGGGGTGTGTTTCAAAAAATTTTTCCTACCATTTTGCATGGCTCATGTATTAAATATAAGAAAAAATAAATTAAAGAACATTTGATCACCACAATATTTGGATCATTACAACAAACCTTCAGTTCAGAGAAACAAACTCTTATCAGTACAATTTAAAAAAAACAACATTGTACAATATTTAAGAAAGGAGATGTTAGTCAAGGAGTGACAGAATAAGGCAATGGCTGGCGTGTGATTGATTTGATTGGGAATAAATGACAAAATGCTGGAATATAACTAGGCATCAAGTTCTAGAGGGATACCTGTGGGCATTTGGCTGCACTGTAGCAATCCCCAGCAGTGGCAAAAGGAACAGGTCTCCCATCAAGTGTCTGTGCAAACTGTAAATCGGTTGCTGTGAAAAAAATATTTGGCAAGAACCACAGAGACAAAGGGGGAAATGGAATGGTTGTAAAAGAAAAAAAATGCAAATGTTTAATTTGGCTCTTACATAAAATAAAACACTTAACTTTACACATTTATTTTCTGACTCATCAGCAATCCTCCCTGATTTTTCACATAGATAATTAAATGAGAAACGGGCACAAAGTTTTAAATTTGTGTAGTGAGATACTGAAAATGAGGAATAATTCTATGTTAAACCATTCACCATTACAAGCATTGTAAATATGTAGGGGCACCAATCTTTTAGCAATGCACTACAGGTTTGCCTCTTTTCCATTTGTTTCTTTGTTTTCTAATATGTCTAAAATTGTAGGATTGTTCTAAAGCAGCAATTTCCCTCTGCCATTTGTTTTCAAATATAAACATAAAGTGTGGATGTAGTCCTATAGACCATAAAAGAACTGCAAGGTATTCGGCATATTTCATACACCTCTTTAGGAGCTATCACTAGGAACTGTCTCTAGCTAGAGACAATGTCCAGTGAGAATACAAAAACTAGCTCCAATATTATTGCTAAATTGTGCAATCTGATTGCTCTTGTATACCCTTTCTGATGGGACTTCAGTCAAAAGGGAATTCTGGTGACAACCATCTTCCCAATACTGTGAAATGTCAAGCTCCAGAGAAATCAGGAGTTCCCAGGCAGTTCCAATGGGCATCAGGATTTATTGCAAACTTAAGCTTTTTACAAGAATCTGAACTGATAATGTTCAAAACAATTTGGTGGTAGATAAGGCATTCATGGTGGGCTGGACTTAGATCTTTTGTGGGTCAAAGGGACTCATGACTGGTGATGTGTTTGATTCCTCCCTCAGGCTCAACCTAATTATCTACTATACTAATTTCCCAATGAGAAATGGGATCACATAAAGTAGACTTTTCATATCAATGCCTAAGATTATGATGTCACATTTGAGTTTAGCTGAGACAAGATTGGGAAAAGAACATTCACAGAGAACTAAGTTTAATGTGCAAGGTAAAATATTTCATTTTAAAAGAAAATATGGTAATATAAAAGTTGGGAAATGTAAGCTGGTCTCTTTTAAAATAGCAATTCAAACAATTCGAACAAAGTTAAACAAGATGAGAAACAAAATATTATTGTTACTCACTTATTATCTGCATAGCATTCAGGTCCAGCCTTACTTTGCTGAAGGCAGAAAACCCAGCTGCTGTGTAATCTTTCCTACACTGACAGTTCTCTCTTCGGCTTCCATTATATGGACACTCGGTTGGGTTATGTAACCTGAATCAAAAGAAAACTCTTTTCTACTTACTGCAAGAAAAATTATACAAAGTACGAGACATAATGAAAAATACAGAATGGCTGCCTGTTCTTACCTGTAGCTGTAGACTTCTGAGAAATTCTCTGCATCACCATTTACCAAAGTGATGTATTCTTTAGGGCTATCAGAGTCCATGCCAGCACAATATATCTGGGGGGGGGGGGGGGGGGGGGGAAAGGAGCCATAATTTTATGAAATAATTAAAACTGATGATGAGCACAAAGGGCAGAAATAAGAAGAGGATGTAGAATTATGATTTTCTGAAAAACTCCACAATGTAAATGTAATTGAATCTCAAAGGGCCAATTGCTTATTTTCTTTTCACATTGTTCTAATCATCTTCTCCCTCTTGAACTGAGAGCTGAAACAGAAAGTTTTCTTCATAATGATACTTATTGTGGAATGCCTTGCTTCTAATTCACTAAAAAACAAATGCCTATACTTCCAGAAAGACAACAGAAATGTACAAGAAACAGAAAAATCTGTAGTCACATGAATCTAAGGTTTTGTTTTTCCCTGTCCTATAAACAGTATTTCCCTCCAAAAACAGAGGAGTGTTTGAATCACACCTTTAAAAGTCTTCCTTTAACTTTCAGAAAATATTCACCATCCTCAGTAATGACTTTGAGTCTTTTTGCTTCTTTGCAGCTTGTTGGTAGTTCACCTAAAATAAGGAAAAGAAAGATGAGGTTCTAATCAGCAAAACAAAACAGTCAAAAATAACACAGTGTGGATTTCTAACAGCTGATCAGTGGAATATTTCAAGATACGTGAAATAGCTTCAATTATTTAATTGAAGAGAAAGACTTTGGAAATGTATGAAGCAGGGAACCTCTCCCACCAACACCTGTAGTGATGTTACAGAATTTGTATAAGGTAAGACTGTGTGTGCATGTGTGTGTGTGTGTGAATGACTCAGCACCAGACTTCCAATGTCAGTGCAACCTATGGCATTTTGCTCACATAGCCATCTAAGTGATATGTTATCACTGGTTGCTCTTCATTTCAAGTGATACCAGCCCCAGCGTTAGGCAAATTATGCCCACCAAGCCATACCCACCGAACCAGTGATAAAACAATTTGAATCTCACCACTGACCTAGATCCTAGGAAATTTTATTTGTACCTTACATTCATTTCCCTCCCCCTTTGCTTCTTCGTGCATTCGAGACTGCACAAATGATGGTCTTTCAAGAACTGAGCCCCATGCATTGTCATGAAATCAAGCACCGTAATATTCCCTGCTATTTCTGTTGTTGCCTTCCTAGCTTAGAAAGTGCTGCAGGGCATTTTTACAATATACCACTGAAGTAATGCCAAAGCTTCAGATCACTTGAGGGTTCTTCAAACCAGAGTTCCCAAATACTTAAGAGAGATTGTATGAGTGTGGAAGGGAGCTGTTGTTTTTTTTAAATCCTTCTAAAGGAGTGTTTCTCAACCGTGGCAACTTTAAGTGGCATGGATTTCAATTCCCAGAATTCCCCAGCCAGCAAGGCTTAATTTAATTTGACTGAAAAAGTGTGAGACGTGATATAAAAATGTGTGGAACTAGATCTGAATTAGTGCAGGATTAAAAGCAGAGGTGGTATTCAGCAGCTCTGACCAGTTCTGGAGAACTGGTAGCAGAAATTTTGAGCAGTTCAGAGAACCGGCAAATACCACCTCTGACTAGCCCTGCTCCCATCTATTCTCTGCCTCCCATTGAGTCCCAGCTGATCAACTGGGTCTTCTTTTGTTGCCCTGCACAGGCGAACAGAGCTGGAAAGCAGGTTAGTGGGGTGGGAAGGGAATGGGGATTTTGCAGTAACCTTCCCTCAGGAATGGGGTGGGAATGGAGATTTTACAGTAACCATCCCATCACCCACCAAACCATGTGAAGCCCACCAAGTCACGCCCACAGAACCGGTATTAAAATTTTTTGAATCCCAGCACTGATTAAAAGGAAAAATAAAACTCATTTCCAAAGAGTCTTACAATTATGGATGTTGTGGCATGGTCTCCTTTCCTCAGGTTTTAAATCATCAAGGCACAAAGTACTTGCTTGGTCATTATTTGTGAGGCACTGAACTGACCGATGCATAACCCCAATTCCACAAGTCACCGAACACTGAAAAGAAAGGAAACCAAATTCAGAACCTTTCGTAATACCTATATATAGCTTTCTAGTGAATTATGGGGAGAAGGAAAGAGAGAATGAAAACTTAACTGGCCAACAAAACCAAAGCTTAATTTAAAGACTGATAAAAAACTGTTTGTGCATCTTTATCCTGTTGACTCTTCTGAACTCTACAAATGCTTTATTGCGTATTTGGAACAACTGTGTGAAAGTTAAGCTCCTTAAAAACACAAAGATATTAGGAACTATGCACAGTGAGAACTACAAGCCTATGGAGGCTTAAATAGCAGAACAATATTTAAAAGTAGAAGAAATGGGGGAGGAAACTTTTCACACAGTATGCAGTTTTTACCCAGTGCTATAAACAGCAATTTGCCATCTAACTAACTCGCTCTCTCTGTGCAACATATACAGAATTGTTTGCTGGCAGGCATATTATCACAGCTATTTATGACTGGATATAGTAATATACCATCTGAAAAAAGGACATGCTGAAAGAAAACCAATTAATTGTTCAAAATATCATTGATCTTTCTGCAATAAAACTCTTTGGTAAGGTGCAGATCAAAGATGGAACAATTAAGGAGAAGTAGCAGGATAAACTGCAGGATAAATTGCAGACTGCACCAGCTGTTTGCAGTTATTTAGAGAAATTATTTTCAAAACAATAAACAAATACAGATGGATACATATATGGTTAAAGAATAAACAAGCTTAAGGTAACACTTCCCATTTTTAGCACAAACTAGAAACTACATTGTCCCTAATTTAAGAGCACATTAGAGGGTTTTGAGAGCACATCTAAGTCACCCTTGGGTGGGCAGAGGATTATCTATAACTGGTTGGAAGGAGTACACGGGCCCCAACGTTGCGTGAGACAAAGATGCAAAATGGGTAGGACAAAATGTTAATGTTTTTAAAACGATGCTAAGCCACTTTAATATTTACATTATAGCGTGTGCGTTTCCAGCCTCAAAAATAGAAAAAAATATATGAATTTGCTGAATTTCCTCTAATGGAACTTCCTTGCTCTAAACCATGCTTCTCTAACTGCGTCAGTAATAACTATTGAAAATAAATATAAGCAACATTTCACCATAACAGACTATTCAAGGACTAATTTCTCTTTTAGCAAAGATCTACAGCCACAACAAGCTTTGTATCGTAAAATGTATGAAGCCAAGTGAAAATCCATCTAATAAATATGAAAGTTACTTGAAGAGCTGTCAGAAAGGCTCTTTTCTGAAGTTCAAATTGATTGGATTTTATTTCTGTATCCAAGCAATACAAACAATTGGTCACAGCGAGAGGAGAGCCTTCTGAACTCCAAACAAATGCCAGACTTTTCAGTTGTGTAGGAATGGTGTTAAAAGGAAAGAAAGATCTGTATGTGACCTTGTAAATGGAATTTGGGTTTTTCAGTAGCAAAATTCTGTATCTCCTAGCAACACAGGACCGCACAATCTGACCACCTTGGTTTAAGCATGCTTCGGTCAACACTTACTTATTTAGTGTTGGCCTGCCTAGCTTTCTTTCTTCATTTATTCAACCGCCTAGAGTTCATATTGCTTTTCCTTATGCATGAGGAGAAACAATGATTGGCAGTGAAGAGATAACCTAGGTAAGGAAAAATGAATTCTCTCTGAAGCCAGAATTGAATCTGGAACAAATTTTCTATCCTTTGTTGCTATTTTCTATTTATGTTAGCTGGTTGGTCGATCATTTTATTTCATTTTATTTATTTTTTTATTTTATTTTGCCATGAACCAAATATGTACTTCTCTAAGCCACTATCATTTATATCAGCAGAGATATAATTTTGTAGATATCCTTTGTATACACATAAAAACTGGAGTTTCTGGCCATTCATTGTAGGTAAGGTAAAGGTAAAGGTTCCCCCCACATATACATGCTAGTCCTTTCCGGCTCTAGAGGGCGGTGCTCATCTCTGTTACAAAGCTGAAGAGCCAGCGCTATCTGAAGAAGTCTCCGTGATCATGTGGCTGGCATGACTAAAAGCCAAAGGCGCACAGAACACTGTTACCTTCCCACCAAAGTGTTCCCTATTTTTCTACTTGCATTTTTACATGCTTTCAAATTCCTAAGTTGGCAGAAACTGGGACAAGTAACGGGAGCTCACTCCGTTATGTGGTGCTAGAGATTCAAACTGCTGACCTTTCTGATTGAAAAGCTCAGAATCTTAGCCACTGAGCCACCGCGTCCCCTTTTGTAGGTAGGGAGAATTAAATCAGGGTGGGCAACCTTTGAAGGGTGAAAAGGTGTATTTGGCACAGGCCATTTTCCAAAACATAAATGGGGTCATGAAAATGAGGTGAGTGGGACCAAACCAGGAACTAAAATTCATTAAAGCCATTTGAATCCAAAATTCATTAATCCATTTGTATTTAATAAGTGTTCCCTTTGGCATGTTGAATGTACAACTCAGTAGCAAGTCTGCATGAAACTGGTAGGTGAGACCATCGATTAGCAGAGAGTGAGGTTTTATTAGTGTACTGATGGTGCTCAGTTGTACATTTGTACCCTGGGTTGCTCTTAAGGTTCTTTTCTGGTATGTGGAGGCTGGATGGGAAAGGTTAGTTTTTGTCTTACTTCTAGCAAGCCCAAATGGTTGTAGGCTTAAAGGCCTCCAGAATCTGAAGATGTTTCTACCTTTGATTCTGATTAGGGTGGCAGACAATTTGCAGGTCCTCCTGGACTTGCAGCTGTTGACTGAGAAGGGGGAAGCCATGGCCTTGAAGGTTTTTGTGCAATACATTTGGCGTATAACTTGTGGCCCTTCTTACCTGGAGAGGCTATGCTCATGGTCACCCATGCTTTGTTCACCTTCCAATTGGACTGGTGCAATGTGATCTGCATGCAGTAGTTGCAAGGGATCTAGTGTGTCCCAGTACACACTAGTTTGGGGCATAACCTGATTTACCCATGTAGCAACATTGCTTTTCATACTGTTCTGGCTCAGAGTAAGCTTTGGGGTGTTAATTCAAAGTGTTATAGTGCCGGGTTGTTTGTAGGACTGCCTTTATCTAAGTATTTCTGCTCATCCCACATAATGTGGCAGGTTAGACATGCTCTGTGTCCTTCTGCCACCTAGCAGGACCCAAGAGACGTTCCTTCCCTATTATGGCACCTATGGAAAAATGTTCCCCTCACAAAATTGAATTAACTAACCCTGTTAGCCTTTTGTAGGGCTTCAAAGATCTGGGTATCCTGCAAACATTGTGCCAAGGATGTCTGCTTCGTTTGATACATAAAATTATTTCAATTTCAGATAGTTCACTAGAAGCCCTGGTCACACTGTACTATTTATGTATGTTTAATTATTATTTTTTTCTGTTACAGATATTTAAATAACCCATTCTATATGTTCCGATGCCTTTTTAGCCAAAAACCAAAATTGCTATGTTGAGAAGGACTGTCATATAAATCAATCAGTAAATAGGAATAAATCAATAAATAGGAGGAGCATTTGGCATACAGTACATGGCTCTTGGGCATGAGTTTGTACAGCCATGGAATAGACAAAAGATAAAGATTACTTCATGAAGTAACACACAGTAATCCACAAAAGATTTCTTTAAGGTCAGTTGGGCTATGTAGCAAACTAAATCATGAATAATAACAAAACAAAAATTTAGAAACATACACTTCCCCAATTTCCAACTCTCCACGATGCCAAAACAGGGCACTCGCCTAGATAGCATGACTGCACATTTGGTGGTGGGGTGCCTGGACAATGGACAGTGTTCTGATAACCGTACTCATAGTGATCTTTCCCTGTATAAATTTCACTGCAGGAAACCAGCCTTTGCTTGTAGCCTTTACCACAGGTCACAGAGCACTGAAAAATACAAAGCAAAAGAAACATGCAGTTTTTTTAAAAATCACCCAAAGAAAGCACTTGACAAAGTAGAAAATGAGCTATCCAGTGGCCTATGAAGTTTCACAAGTCAAATGTGAACTGCTACTACTTCCAGCTTGGGTACTTTCCAGATGTTTTGGCTTAAATTCCATCAGTACCATATTTTTCAGAGTATAAGTCACACCTAGCTTTTGGGGAGGACAACAAGGGGAAAAAAAAATATGCTTTTGCCTCCCAGCAATTTGCCTCCTTGCAGCAAACAGACTAGTCAGCTTCAACCCAGTCTGATTTAGCACAAGCAGCTGACTGACGGTTGGATCGGCCTCCCGGAATACTGTCAATCAGCTTTTACAGGCTGCGGGGATTGCTGCTGTCACCACCCATCACGGCCTCCACGTGCCCCATTTTCGGCCTCCGCATGCCCCATTTTCAGCTCTCACGTGTCCTGTTTGTGGCCCACTCCAGACAGTGGGGATCGCTGCCTATCATCCCCACTGCATGAAACATCTGATCGGTGCTATTTTGGGAGGCAGATCTAACCGCCAATCAGCTGCTCATGCTAAATCAGACTGGGCTGAAACTGACCAGGCTGTTTGCTGAGGCAAATTGCTGAGTCAAAGGGTGGGGTCTGGAGGGTGGGCAGAGCTTCGGCAACATTCGCTCTATAAGATGCACAGACATTTCCACCCATTTTTGGCGGGCGGGCGGGGGGGGAGTGCATCTTATAGATTAAAAAATAAACTATATTCCTTTGTTGGTCCTGGGGCTTGATTCCTCAGTTGGCAGGTTCACTGACTTAACTTCTGGGGAAGGTAAACTTCCTAGCTTTGTCTAGTTTGGGTGGGGAGTGATTTGTAAGTGTTACCTTGGAAGCATAGAATTTGGTAATCAACTTGGGAGGATGGATAACCTTGGTACTTTCCCATAATTTTTCTTTAGGGTCACATCCTTTACAGGAAATAAGACAATCCATAAGAGATAGGTGACAATACAGGATGAGTACTTTACTTTGTATTCATCCTGTCTGTCAAACGAACAGCAGTGGTTATGGCAGAATTGAAAACTTTGTATGGCCAGGTAGCTAAGGTACTAGAAAACAGAAGAACATAGGATGAATGTGAAGTGAAAGAAGCTGGAGGCGAAACGTGATGGATTATTTCAATCCTGCCTTTTAATCCTTTGAGTACCTGTTTCAGTTGCTCTACCAAATAGGGTGGGTGGGAACATTGAAGGAAAATAGCCACAGTATCTTTTTAATTTTATGGAAACAGGGCCGAATGTTCTGGAACTCCTGTTGTTTGACTCTGTATTATTGATATTGCTTCCTGGAAACAGGAAAGCACCCTATATCCCTTTTACTATCTACTTGTGCAAAGCCCATATATAATTTGTAAATAGGGTGGCTTTGTTCAACAATGGACACAATATTTATATTTTATCATTTTTTGTTAGTTTTGACTGATATGGTTCTCCCCTAACTGTGAACTTTTTGTTTGCTTTCTTGAGGAAGCCAGAAGCACTTTTACTAGGAAAACAGAAATCCATGCTAAAAATGTTACTGAATTTCCTGCAAAGGTACAATTTTGCTGCTAGATTTTAGACTACAAATTAGGCAAACAGGTTTTCAAGCCAAATATAAATTTTTGACAGGACCAAGACTTCTGCTTCCTGATTAGATAGATAATTTGATTACCCCCTTCTTTCACTCAATAACAGAAAATTGCTGCCCAAATCCAATCTTTTCCAATATCTTCAGATGTATTGAAATTACAAATCCAACAATTTTGGATGTAGCCATTCCAACACAACTGGGAGACACAAGATTGGAGGACAAAGGACTTAAAATCTAGCTGTAGTTTGCAAATCTGATTCTATTTAATTTATTCTGGCTAGCAATCTTGAAAAACACAATGCCCCAGGAACTTTACAGACAATACTGTTGCAATTGACTTTATGTCACTTTCTCAACACTTTGGTAAAATACCAAAATAGATTAACCATTTTCTTTTTAAGGTTAACATTTCCAACTTCTCTAAAGTACAAAAGATGCCAGGTTTTGACCTTCCTCACCAGCACTGGTCAACTCTGAACAGGATCCGTATCCAACATGGTGTCTACCAGAACTCATTGTTTAAGTGGGGTCTTGTCTCTACCCCTCAGTATGACTGTGGTGTTCCTCAACAAAATATCCATCACATTGTGTCTGAATTTCCATCAAGAGTTTACACCAGCCCAATGTCTGATTTTTTCAACATAGACCACCCTGTCCTTGAATGGCTGGATGGACTGGATATTAACATTTGAACCACTCTAGGTCCATGTATTTGCCACATGCTAAATAAATAAATAAACCCAGACAGTCATGAAACTTCAATAGAAACTACTCCATCTATTTCACACGAATGCTCATAAGCGACATTTGATTGAGGTAGTAAAAAGTTTCAGATACTGGCAGCTGGACCTTTCTATAAAAGTTAGCTTTGACATCTGTTTGCAAATGCCAACTTTTGATGGCAGCCCTATCTCTACTTTGCTGCAAGCATTAAAATTCTTCAGCTTTGATTTGATGAAGTATAATTTCTGAGCTTCATTAGAATGAACAATGGTTGTACAGATGCTCCACAGGTTTGAGAACCCTTTTCTATTATGAGCTAAGCATACATTCTGCCAAGTCTCTCCCTACTACCTTCGTTTTTGGTAACTCAACAAATCAATCAATGAAGAACCAACTTCTTTCCCTCCTGGGAATCAGGACTACATTCCACTACAATGGAATGGAGGAGATTATTTTAATTGCTAAGGGATGCTGGTAGGCTACATTTATTTCCTATGACTTTTATCCCTGTTAGTAATTTTTAAACATCATTTTCAATTATTAAATAGGAAAGAACATTACAAGAAAATTACAAAGCTGGTTGGTTTGCACATTTTGTTTTGCCTTTCTGTATAACTGTCACTGATTATAGTTTAACAACTAAGCCTTGCTGGTTTTCTCTTTGCCCAGAGTTAAGACACATACCTCTGACCAGTCTCCTGTAATCCAAATGTATTCACATGGGGGTAAGGTGCAAATCTCAACATCGGATGGCTTCTTGCTTGGATCACAGTGAAGACTATCAACTTCGTGCATGTTTTGGTCAACACAGATAAGTTTCCGGTATCTAGACCCCTTGCCGCAGGTTTTGCTACACTGTCAACATCAAAAGAATAAAGAGAGCAGTTAGTAGACATAATATGACACCAGTGTAGTTAGATGAAACCCCCCCCCCCAAAAAAAAAAAAAAGTATAAGAAAGTATAAGTATGAATATAAGAAATTTGCTCAGGGACAAACAATTTCTCTTGGCTTGATGGTCGCTCCAGATTTTACATGGCATGTTGAAGACTGTATTCAAAATATAGATAGGGCTAAGATCTTTCTAAGAGGGTAGTAGTAGGTTACGAGGTTTAAGAGGTGAAATGAATGTCCTAAATATATACAAAGCCTATAGCCGTGATGGCGAACCTATGGCATGCGTGCCGGAAGTGGCACACAGAGCCATCTTCACTGGCACGCGAGCCGTGGCCCAGGAGCAGGTCCACTACACATGTGTGCATGCCGCCTACCCGCCAGCTGATTGTTGGGTAGCTGCTGCACATGTGCAGGGGCGCGCGTGAGACGCACACACAGAAAGGCATGGGGCGGTAGTAGGGAGTCACACGTGCATGTGCAGATATGTGAGGTGGGTGTGCATGCAGGGAAGTCATGCACGCATGTGCAAGGGATGTGGGCCCTCCTGCATGCATTTCCTTATGGGTGTTGGCACGCATGTGTGTGCGTGCACTTTTAGCACATGAACACAGAAAGGTTAGCCATCACTGGCCTATAGCATCCATTTTGCCCTTAACCCTAATCCTTTAAAACTCCCCACATGCAAAAAAAGAGCTAACATCTTAGCTCTAAAACTAAGAAAGCTGTGATTCTTTTAAGCAGTTTCCTTTACTGTTCCTTGCCTATAGATCAAAATCTTACCGAATTAAAAGAAACTACTGAACACATTAAACATATTCTGAGAACTACTAGGGAGGAATTGTCTTAACTGTCTCCCATCTAAATTTTGCTAACTTTTGCTCCACATGTATAGGTATCTTTGTTCTATTAAGTTATCCACGCTAATATTAATTGTTGAACAATCATATTAACAGCTGTTCATAGAAAATCTAACTCAACTCTACAATAAATGCTCTAGGCAGAAAATATTTTTTTTTTAGGATAAGTAGGAAAGGTAAAAGACAGAATGAAGTAGCCACCCAATAGGTAAATATTGCTATATTGTGTTATATGGTATGCACATAGCTTTCAAATATGCAAGAACAGTAACATACTACTGCTGCAATTTGATTTTATTTATGGTGTTATTACACTGTAATGTAATAATAGTGCAGTTTATTTACAGTGTTAAGGCAATTTAGAATTAAAACACAATAGAATCTAAACTGTACTAACACAAATTAAATTCATTAATGCAAAACAAACATCATCCATAACTTCAAAAACTTAGCACTTGAAATGTTGTGCAAATTTGTTTCTTTCCTTAAAATTCCACGGGATTATTCAAGTGGGCCCAATAAACCCACCTACATCATAACCATGTTTAACCATTCTAAATAGGCGAAAATTACTTCAACCCACTTAGCCTCTCTAGAACTTTCCAATCCTCATTAAAAATGCAATAATTTCATAGTGTGTGATAATTACTGTGGAATGACTGCAGCTGTACAGCCCACTCTTAACCATGTATTATGTATATTAAATGAACATCAGTACTAGATTTGTTAGTGCTTTCTTTAGGGATTACTGAAAATAGATAACAAATGGCACTTTACTTAATTGGAAGCAAAGTGACAGCCCAAGAAATTTTCCTTCTTTGACTTCAATACTTTCTTTTACACTGAATCACAAAATAGCGACTTGTATAGTGTAGACATTTACTATACTGTACATGTACTTTACAATATAACTACCTAGTATCACTTATTTGGTCTTTTCACCCTATTTCCATATCTATAGGAAATATAACAACTCACTGAAACATTATTGAAACCAAACTAACATTTTATAAGGGACTCTTCTGAAGATATAAATGATATAGTCAATAACAAGGGAGATTCACCTGTTTGCAGGCTTGAGTAAGGTAGCACCTGACTCAACAGAGCAAATTCAATAGCCCGAACATTTTGATTCCTGGGTCTGAAATTCCAGTATTCTCATACATTAATGCCCTTTCCATCTATTTAACTGTTCTAAATCTAGTTTAAAATACACCCGAGAATGACCTGAGCAGCTTGACTATTCTTGGATCTATTAGTATATCATGGATATATGCTATAAGTCTAAAGGTGGCAAAGAGATGCAATCTAGTCAACTCTTTCTGACTGTGACCTGAGCACTAAAACCTCTCAACCAATCAATATTTGCTTGCTGGCCATCAACTAAGCAGAGATCTCTTTCCCCTTTTCACAAGCACAGAACAATTTTAAAAATGCTATTCATTCCCAATAGTATGCTAGGGACCTCCAAACTTCTAATGCTGGAACATAGCCAAGTCTGCCTTTGGGTTTCTTTCCTAAAGATACTAGTAAGTGAAAGACCATCAGATTTGGAGGCAAAGTCCCCCTTGGATAAAAACACAAGAGAGTTGTCCTTTCTGCGACAATATTTACTGCTTACATAGCATTTTCACTCCCATCAATTCTGTATCACTGTACAGTGATATATTAAAATTGCTCACAATGGTTACAAGATTGTGTAATTGATGAGGGATTCATCCTTCTTCAATAACAGGAAATACTTTTTTCCCCAAGACTAAAATAAGGTTCTGGGGTGACATTCTACAGTTGCTGCCACCTTAATTTCAGAAGGCCTTAAGCAGAGTCAACCATGAAGGCAATTCAGAAGGGCAGTAGGTTCACTAAAACGCAGCTGAGGTGGGAATGAGGGGAATGGTTACTCAAACATATCAGAACCTATCAGATATATGTGGGCAAGAATAAAGTCAAAACTTTTGCAAGATGCTAGAATAAGAGGAGGATTTGGCTTGCCTAATTGGGAGTTGTACTATCAAGCTACGAAATTGATGTGGGTAAAGGAATGGATAACACTAAGAAATACAAGATTGTTGGCATCAGAAGGCCATGATCTGTTGTTGGGGTGGCATGCTTTTTATGGTTTAAAGGAATGAAAACACAGGGGTACTTTAGAAGACATTATATATGGGAGTCTCTGTGGTTAAATTGGGAGAAGACTAAAAGACAATGTTATTTGAAAATTCCAGTCTGGTTATTGACTATAGAAGCATTTTCCTATCCTATAATATACAAAAAGGAACAAACAGTTAGATATGGTGAAATACTGAATGAAAAGGGTGAACTTAAATCTGTGCAAAAATTAGAGGAACAAGGTATAAAGATGAATTGGTTTTCATATGTGCAAATACAATCGAGGTATGATAAAGATTTTAAAACAGAAGGTTTTTATGATAGATTGACTGATTTAGATAAGATTTTGACAGGTGCTGATGAAAAGGTGATTAAAAAATTATATGGATATTTATTAGTAATTAAATTAGAAGAAGAACAAGTTAAAGAAACTATGATTGCTTGGGGGAAGAATTTTGGATATGGGATTGATTTAGAGAAATGACAAAAATTGTGGTCTCAAAATTATAAAATGACAATGTCAACAGCATATAAAGAAAATTTGTATAAGATGTTTTACAGGTGGCACTTTCCCCCGACAAGAATAGCAAGAATGTTCAAGAATAAGTCCAAAAAGTATTGGAAATGTCATCAGATACTTGGCTCATATTACCATATGTGGTGGACATGTTCGGACGCTAAAAAATATTGGACTAAAATCCACATGTGGCTGAAAAAATTGACAAATAAGCATATAGACTTGAAACCAGAGATTTTTTTTAATTGGGAATTTTGCCTGAAATATATAGCAAAGATTTGAAATATCTGATTGTAAATGTATTAATAGTGGCTAGGATTGTATTTGCTAAAAACTGGAAAAATGAGAAGACACCATCACAGGAGGAGATTATTAAGAAAATATTGGAATGTGCTGAAATGAGTAGATTGACATTTGAAATTAGAGAACAAGATGATAAACAATTTTATAAAATTTGGGATCTATTCTATCAATAGTTAGATAACAAAACATAGTATTGAAATATGTAGATTTTTAGAAAATAATAAATATATAAAGATGTATTTTCTTTTTTTTCTTTTTTTTAAATTATATCTACAAAATGATTCTAGGATAGATCTGGGAGGATAATATGAATTGTTTTAAAATAAACTAAGTAAAATATGATTATTTTATAAAACATGAATGAATAAAAGTACAGTCAATGATTAATTAATAAAGATATTAATGTACTTGATATTTGATTGAAAGTATGAGAGGATATATAATGTAACTGTAATTGAAGACTACGAAATGGAAGCACAGAACAATTTGTAAACCAACTGGCACACTGTATGTATATATATGTAAGATGGCTTAATGTTTTTATGTTTTGTTTGTTTTTTTTTGTTTTAAAACCAATAAAGAATTATTAAAAAAAAAAAAAGAAATATGTGGCGCTGGCTGCTATTATATTCCAGCAAAATTCCTGAATTTGAGTACTTGATCAAAAGTCAGATATATTCATTACCTCAGGAAATGTGACACATTCTTCCCACCTTCACAGGGTACTGTGAGAGGTTAAGACAATTTTCTGGAAATCTAATATCCCAAAATTCTTCTCTGATGAAGTTGATGAACATCTATTTAGATCATTTAAATGGGGAGGAATGAACAAACTTGTATAGGATTTGACTATAAATGGCTATCAGCCTTACTGACAGTTTTCATTAAGAAACCATTGACAGTATACTTTAAAGCAGGGGTCGCCAACCTTTTGGACGCTAGGGACCACAAAACTCACAATTTTTGATCCCAGGGATCACTAACTGGTTCTGTGGGCATGACCTAATTTGTGGGTGTGGCTTGGTGGTCATGTGACAGCATGGCTTGTATGTAAATATTATAAATATTTATATAAATATTGAATTTTTTATAAAAAAGAACAACTTTTACCCAAAATCAGGCAAAGCAGGCAGGCAGATTGAGTTGCTCACAGAATCACAGATTCATTCAGAGATCTATCTATCTGCCATTGGCTAGCTCAGTCTGTCACATAAAATTTGCTTACAAGCAAACTCATAAAATTAACTCACAACACACCATGTATGTAAATATTGAATTTTTTATTTAAAAAGAGCAATTTTTACCCAAAATCAGGCAAAGAAGGCAGGTTGAGTTGCTCACAGAATCATTCAGTGATCTATCTGCCATTGGCTAGCTCAGTCTCTCAAAGTTGCTTGCTGTGAGTCTGCACTAAATTTGTTTTCAAGCAAACCTTCAGTCCTAAGGGAGGTTCGGCAGAGCCGAAGATCTAAAGACTAGCTAGAAAGCAAGAAATCCAACCATTTCCTGCTTCCTAGATAATCTAAATCTCCCGCACAGCAGAACAGATGATGGTTGAAAAAAGGAAAAATAGCAATTTAGCAGGCAAGTTTGCTGGGTAAGGAGTGAGTGGGTGGGGAATGTTCCTGCGGGCCATGTGGGCTGCACAGCCTTATGTTTCTGTGCAGCCTGGATTAATTGCTTTGGGGGGGTGCTATGGGCGTGAGATTTCTCTGCAGCCCACCAAAATTTTCTCAAGGCCCATCATAGCCAACTGGTTGGTGACCGCTGCTTTAAAGATCAATAGATGACAATGCCTCTGACCGTGTTTATGGACTTCCTGAATGCAGCCAGTCAGAGAAGGCTAAGCTAGATGGACAGTTGGCCTGATCCAGCAGGGCTCTTATGTCCTTCCATGGGAAAAAAATCTCCTCTCTGCTGTCTTTCCTTTGATTGACACTTCTGCTAACTTCCTCTTCATCGGTAATCCGTAACTTGTGTTTACTTTGGACATTTCCTAAATCCCTTGGCTCAAAGTTTCAATTTTATTTTGGAAACAGCAGCCTAGCTCAGAGCACAAGAAACCATTAAGCACATGAGGTCAACTGAAGGGGAAGTAATCAGTGATATGTGTTATTTGCCAATTAAGTTAAGAATGGAAATGTGCTTCTTCTGAATATATGCTTCTGTGGGTGTTGTTCTCAGAGACATGCAATATTTGGTAGTACTTACATAACGGTGAAAGTACACTCAACAGAAAATAGCTAGTTAGAAGTCTGGTAGAAATATATGGAGAGTTGCTATCTCTTAATATATCAAGAAACTGAAACAACTCTGAGTACCATTTATCTCCACAGCAATCATCTTTTCCAGCTTATCCATTCTTAAACAAAACAAAGGGCAATTATTTTCTACTAACAAGGTTATTATTTTTTTACTGCTCCGTTGAAACTCATTATTCTTTTATGTTGTCCCATTTTGAGTACAGGCTAGAGCTTTTTCACCCTGGCTTGAATTCTTAAGAGTGCCACAATATGAGCAATATTTCTCTCCTTTTTTTATTCTTTTTCTTACTTATTCCCTTGCCTCATTTCTCTTAGATTGATTTAGTACAGGATTAATCAGCATCTATTTGTCCCCTGGACTGTTTTTTGGCATTTCTTGCCTAGCACTAAAATTATTCCTATTTTCAGACCAAGAATTCTTGCCACCATTCTTGAATTAAATACTCATCTCCTATGCCTATTTAAGTCATTGCTTTGCATAACCAGAGAAAATGCTTTGAAACAGCAATGGAATCTAAGCTTTGTTCTGTAAATGTTAGGTTTTTAGTTGCCAGTTCCTTTAATACTTTATTTGGGCATACGAGAGAAAACCACACCCTTCATGAATGTCTGCTCTTAAATCTGAATATTTTTTGGACTGATTTTTTTTCCTGCTGCTTGCTGATTCATTTAGAAAGGAGTTATTCCTCAAATTGGTGGAACTACTGTATAAAATCTGCATGCACTTTGTACACGCATGTCAATCGGAAAATACCTGGCAATAACTGATGCTGTTTATTTGCTTCCATTTTTTGCACACTGCTGTGTAACTATCAAAGACTGCATTATATCATTTAGCTAAGAGGAAAGTGTGACATCATATGCCCTGGCAATGTATTTATTGAAGAAATTCACTTGCATTGCTTGTCTTCACAAATTTTTAATACACTGATATGGTCTTATGCAATAACCCTAACCCAAAAGTCTAACGTCATTGCAGACAATAAAATACTATGCCACATACACATTATTCAAATTCAATTATGGTGTTATAAAGAGCAATAAAAATATCTAAGGACTATAGAGAAATCATAGTTCATTTAGAATGAACTATGCCACAGAACAATAGACTCTTATGATATAGAGTAGCATATTTATTATGGAATTTCTGTCATGCTTATGACACTAAATTCAGAACTACCTGAACTTTCACTGGAAATGGTTATTCCAATGGCATCACTGTAGTGTAAAGATATCCTATATTTGAAAATATGATTTGGACTTGCTAAATTATCTATAAAAACTACTTTACACTAGGCTTCCTAGATATGTAAGTCTTGCATTATAAAACTTCACTTCCATGTTATTTGAAGATTAAAGGTGAACTATTCTGATGGGCATCAAATTATGGAATGCTGCACCAACTGCATTTCTAAAGACTTATATACATCAAAACAAGGCAAAGTTTTGGAAGGATTATGAATGACAGCTTGGGACAGTTAAATAACAAAGTGGCGGAGGGTTCCAGTTGAGGCATTAATGGGGTTGTAACCTTGTTTCTGTCAATTTGGATTTATTAAAAGCTGGCTTAATTAAGTATGTATCTCATTCCTCAACAAATAACTGGCACACATATACTTCAGAAAAGGTGACTTTTTGATATGTGTTTTTTCAATTGATTAGCAAAACTAACATGAAAAGGAGATGAGGCAAACTGAAATAAGAAATCCAGAACAGTTGGCAAAGAGAAAAAAAGGAATAATTTTTTTTAAAAAACCTGATAGGACTGGAATATGCTTTCTTTAAAGTGGAATAAAAAGTGGTGTGCTTTTTTTTTTTTTTTTTTTTAGGAAAAGCATTCCTGGTAGTTTCCTCAGTCACATGTTAGAGATTTACAGAGGCTAGACACAGATATACACACACATCCAAACTAACACAGAGCCTGGAAAGCTTTAGAGAATCAGCATAGCCCATATTCACCTCCCACAAAAGGGTGGGCAGTAATTTTGCAGAGGAGGGGTATCTAATGCTTTCCAGTTGTGGAAAGTTGTAACAAAAATAGTGAGAAACAGAGAGTAAAGCAATGGAGAGACAAGGCAAGTTAGTTACTTTGGAGCTAATTACTTCAACTGGGTAAGTCTTGCTAATTTATTTATTTTTTAAGTACTTATAATACATGTATTAGTTTGAATTAGTTTGAATTAGTTTCATACTGTGTTACCAACAATATATCACTCTCTTTTTACCAGAAGCTTATTGGAAACAAACAGGATTGTTAGATTTGAATCTTTATTTCTTTCTTCTTTGTGTAAAACGATTACAAAATCCTGAGATACTGTAAGCTACTGTAGCACTACTCAATATGTATATATTAAATATATTTACTCCAGTTGAAGATAAACCTCTTTGGCATTTCCATTACCCCTTCGTTTCCCATGACATGCAAATAAACCATGTGTGGATTATAAATCAATAGAAAAATGGCAAAATACATTTTTTCTTTTTTAAAAAAAACCATCTCTACTATTTGTAACTTTATACAGAAAATGTGGTAAGAAATTCTGCCCTGTATATTGTAGTCTTCACTTAAGCAACTGACAAGAAGGCTGACATCAGAAGAGATGTTTTATTGGAGGAGGGTTACTTTCTTAGTTTTGAATAATTGTCTGAAAGGGGAAAGTTGGCTCTTTCAGAGTTTGAAGAATTATGAGTTGCATTACTCTCCTCCCCCCCCCTTCCAAATAGACATTCAGCAAGAGAAGAATAGAAAGGAAAGAACTATCTGCAGTTTTGCATAGGTGAATCATTAGAGCTGCATCTTTTATAACCAGATCATATTAGGCATCATAATTTAACAGTTTATACTGTTAATCATGTCATCTTGGTGCTAAATTGTATTATGCTGGGCAAATGTTGTGGTAAAAGATGGCAGAGTCTTAGTTCACGCCTTCATTCTGTGTATAATTCAAAGCTAAAAAAAGATATATACTTTGCATCTATTTTGAGATATCCTGTGTGATAGAAGTAATGTGATGTACCTCTCCTATATTAATACACACAAGTCATAACTCACCAAAGTCTGATTATCCTGTAGAATATAAAGGAAATTGGAAGACAAATAGGTATTAAGAAAACCCCTTGCTGGTGGGGTTTCAATTTTTAAATTTTCAATTTTTAAAAATTCAATTTTTAATCAGCATGAAAGTATGGGGTCAAAGTAGGCAGGCAAGCCCCTGTATAGAGCAGAACCTCAATTTGATAGAGGGGAAAGTTTAATCGTTTGTATGTCAGACATCAATAAGACTTTTCTGTTTCTTTTGTTTTGGGTTTTCACCACCTATGTCATGTGAAAGCTCCAATTAAGTTTTGAAGTGGGTGCATGACCAAGGGAGTTGGGATAAAATCTGTCCAGTACACTGATCAATGTCAGGCTCCTATGCTTTGTTTCAGTAGAAGAAACCCCAAAAGGGATCTGTGTATTTTATATTTAATCTACTAGGTCATCTAACCAAACTTTCCCCTCTTAGATCAGTTTTAATATATAAGGTTTTACAGCCTCAAGTACTGAGAATATTCTAATTATTCCAACCATTCTAATTATTACCTGACTTGCTCTGACCTCACATATAATAATCTCCTCTTAATGATTCTTATTCTAACAGCCTTTGGAGAAAGGTTTTTTGAGGCAACAATTGAGACAACAATTTAAGCAGGTTTTATTTTCAGAAGAGCCTTCATATGTTTCCTCTTTTCTCTTCCATGACATAGACACACTTCTTACAAAGCTGGCTGAAATTGAAGGCATTTGCACCAGAAGCTGTCCTGTATTGAGTCCATCTGCACAAATGTTCTCTATTCTGCCTAGATGTGGATCTGTTTCCCAACTTTGCTTGCAAAAATTAGGGACTGAAGATGTTTCTCTCTTCTTTCACTGTGTAAATCCATTCCCTGTTCAAAGCTAAGTACTTCTGATTATGCCAAGAGCCATACAAATTGATCATCAGTTCAGAAATACACATGGGCAATTTCACATGAAGGATTTTGAGATTTGAACAATGATTTCTAAATCTACTTGATCAAGTACTTATTTTCTCCCAAAGCCATACAAAGCACATTGTTTTTTAAAGAAAATTAGCATATCGTACCACCTAAAGATACACAGTGACTATTTCTTGATTTTACCTTATTCTACTAAAATGTGTATTACTTTTAAGATTTTTTTAAATAACACAGATAGCAAAGTAGCGAGTCACAATAATTTAGGGATATGAAATGTTTTGCGTTTAACTGTAAAAGGATGCTTCGGAGTGCATGGGAGTGGGAATGCACTGTTTTTTGGTAACTCAATGCTAGAAAGAGACAATGCTGCTTTAATAAGTCTTTGGCAAATACAGTGAAATCTTGGGTCATGAATGCTTCTGACCATGACCAAATTGGGTGCTGACCAAAAAATCTACAAAATGTTCGACTCTGGTTGAGAACACATCCTCAGGTGGCGATCAAACATAGCTGTGGCAATTTTTCCTTCTGCGCCATTTTTTTTGTGCACGCATGCACAGTCTCGCTTACGGTCACGACCAAATCAAGTTGTGGCAGAAGACTTGGAATGAATTACGGTCATGACCCGAGGTTCCACTGTATTGAATTTATGGTCCTGTATGCTTCAAAGCACCTTTTGGGAACTGAATGAATCCAAACTTATTGCTGAGGATATCTGGGTCTATATTTCAGACTGCTGCCCCCAATTTCAAAACAGAACAAACTTTTTGTCAACATTTACCCTACTATCAGCATTGTAATTTATACTGAAGAGAAATTGAAATTATTGTATTTGCCTACATGGTAGTATTAAAGTTAGTGCTTAATCTATTTCCTACATTGGGTGAAATAAATGTAACTTGCTAAAAATATTATACTTCTTATCTTCTGAAAAACTGAAATTCTGCTTTAATTATCAACTCACTGGTTATTGAAAATACCTTCGTGTTTTTGAAATAAAATATTCAGTACAGTATATCCCTGAATTAACATCCCAGGTGTTTGTCCATGGTAGTGTTTTTATGCATCATTCCTAAATGAAATGCCCAAAGGTGGGATTTAACCAACTGCATCAGAATCAGTAACTACCTTAATGGGCTTTAGTTCAGAGAACACCAAGAACTCCACAATTCAACCCCGAGCTACATATACAGGTGGTACTCAACTTACGGCCACAACTCAGCCCAAAATATATATTGCTAAGCAAGATGAATTTTGCCCCATTTTATGGTTGTTTTTTATACTACAGTTGTTAAGTGATACACTATAGCTGTTAAGTTAATAACTGGCTTCTCCATTGACTTTGCTTGTCAGAAGGTTGCAAAAGGGAATCAGATGACCCTGGGACATTGCAACTGTCATAAATACATGTCAGTTGCCAAGCAGCCAAATTTTGATCAAGAAACCTTGGGGATATTGCAATGGTCATACATGTGAAAAAACAGTCACTTTTACAACAGTGCTGTTGTAATTTCAAATGGCCACTAAATGAATGACTGTAAGCCGAGACTACTGTGTTCTCTTCCATGGACTTTACTTCATTTCTGATAAGCCTTTTTACTACCTCCCAGACCCCTTCACTATGTCAATAAGTCTATCAGGTATTTTTCACCTTCACTCCAATTGCAATGTTTTGATTTACAGCAATGAACAATTTGGTCATGTACTAACAATACATTTTTGAAAGCAAGTGTTTCATAGTGATCAGACTTGGATCACATATATTTCTATAGTATGTATATTTCAAGTATGTATAGATCAACGCAGGAATAGGGGTAAAGAGGAAGATTATTGTAATATGTATCTATTGGTGATTAATTGATAGAAACTTTTAATCCAATTCTTCAGGGAAAATCTTACAATAAGCTTCAGGAATTAGGTATAGCTCCAATTTGTTTATAATAATAAGTCTTCTTTAGCCACACCACCATGGAACTTTCTGCCAACAAGAATTGAGTTCACAAATTAGAAAACTCTATTTGGGTTAGTTTTATGGTTAAGAACAAAGTAAGACTGTTGACTTGTTCCTTTTCCCATAAAACAAGAATTGCAAAAATAAGACATTTAAAAAAAAAGAAAAGTAGTCAATAAAGCCCTAAGGTCAGGCTCTGAATTGAGACATAAGGCTTCCTGGTTTGTCCAGTCATTTTCGCTGTCAGTAGAAGCCAAATGGAAGTGTTTGGTAGAATGTTTTTCTTAACGAGACATGGTACAAGTTAACTGTGCCATAAAAATTGTCAATTTGTTATGAGCATGCTTGAAGTAGCCAGCAGTTATTTCATTCAGCTCATGGTATTCCTGAAGAAAAGGTAAAGATGTCCGCAAGTTAAGTTCAACCTTTAATGACTACATTTCTCATTTCTTTTCTCTCCCCTCCCCGCAATATTGTGGAAGTGGCTCCTCATTTCTTTCTTTCTGGGACTTTATTTTTTAACTTTCCACTATAGCCAATAGCTCTGGTGTTTTTTGGTTGTTCCTAATCCAATTATTAAATATGGCTGGTATGTTCCTACCTATAAAAGTTCAGTTGATGTAAAAGTCCTTTGCAAAGTAAAATAAGGTCTGTGAAAATAACTCTTTTCTAAATAATTTTAATGTAACTGATTTTATACCAAACTATTTGTCCACTTACTTCTTGCCAGTCCCCCGTTTTCCAATAATAGAATGAACATTCTGCCATTTGACATTCCTGTTCAGAAGCTGGTCTGCTTGACTGACGGCATTCAGTTTCTCTAGCTGTTTTTGAAGCAGTAAACTGGCAGAAGACGTTTCTCTGCTGAATTCCTTTCCCACAGGATACTGAACACTGGAGAGATTCAAAAAGTAAGTGTCAAGCACTTTGCCTGTGATTTTAAAATCTTTCTTCATTGGGGAAATGTTCTTAATTCAAAGCTTATCTTTAGATCTTAAGACAGATATATGCCATTGTGATTTCTCAGAAAATTTATTACTTCCACATGTAGCACTCTTATGTGGAGATGATCTGAGGCACCACAAAGCTTGAACAATAAGCTTGAATAAATTCGCTTTTATTTATTTGCTTATATTGAAATTATATTCTCCCATTGAGACATAGACAAATGTATGTTGTATGGATAAAGCATATCACTAAAATAATAGCTAACTGTTGTATCTATTTTCCATCTGATCAATATATTTGCACTCATGTATATAATTTCAAATCATTGCATTGTAGAGGACAGAATATAGCATAATATATACAAAATCATTTTTACAACATACATATAAAATATATAATTGACAGCAATTTTGTGCTTTACTGTGCCTAATATCTCCTGGCGAAGAAAGACTCCTCAATATATTTCATGGCATGGATGGTCTTTATTTTGAGCTACATAAGTTTATTGTTTCCAGAAAAATATGATGCAAAAAACATAACTTTATACATGGAAGCACATTCTTTTTTTTCTATAAGAATCTAGAATATTCAGGCATCTTTTCTTTTATATTAATTATCATTGTGAAGCCTTAGGTTTTATTTGCAATCCATGAAAACACTTGATCAATTATCACTGCACTCACTGATAATGAGTATTTAGGTTTAAGGCTGCTCAATAACAGGTTGAATGTATGTGTTGCAACCTAACAAATATGTTTACAAGGAAGACACTCCTAAGAGCAAATTAGATTTATTTTGGAATGCTTATGCACAATTCTTCAGCCTGATTATAGCAACACCTGATATACTTGTTACAATATTTTCAAAGGCAATTTGATTCTAACTAGGATAATTAAATTTAGTGGGGAATAGCTAAAAGTCAAGAAGATGTATAGCTAAATAATAATCTGATGTTTAGCATTTTTGAACTTTAAAGGCTTTGCAATAATGCAAAAAAATATTAAACAACATCTTCTAATTTACATTCCTCTACTTTCTGAGTTATTAGAAATACAAATAACTGGTATAACATGTAGTCATTGCCAGGTAGATTATAAAAGTTCCAGTGAAAGCAGGAATAAGTTTATAAGTTAAATAACATCGCATCTATAAGTTATACTTTCTTGTAACTTTTTTGCATTTACAATTTGTTATAAATTACTATACAAAGAAAAATAAATATTCCACAGAAGAGTTTCTGTAGCCTTTGTTGCCCCATAAAATTGGTAAACCCAAAAGAATAAGCTGACTGTGGGCATTCCTTTGGATTATAAATATTTATAGCCAGTTTTCTAACACTGAGAATGGAACACAATATAGTCTCATTTCTATGTTGGCTGATGCAAATATTTCCCATATGGTTCTGTTCTTTCCATTGTGATTAATAATACTGTTTATTCTCTTTATTCCTCATGGGATAGTGGGATAGTTTAATCACAGCAAAAGAAATGTACTCTAAAATTTAAAGCTATCTCATATCTATAGTATTCAAAGATTTAAATCTTGAGAATATATGTGAACATATGAATCTGATACTTGTGTGATTTCCCAACTAATATAATGGAAATAATCGCAAGCTTATTACTTTATTTCCAGTAGATAAAGAGATTTTTTCTGCAAATCGCAATTCATCTACAAAAACACCCACCTTTTTCATTTATATAACCTTGGGTTATATTTCCCCATTTGTTTAAAAAAAATACTGAAATAATATTTCTCCCCATGAAAAATTCTGCTTTGCTGGCTGTCCCCAATTTGCTCTTGAACATATAGAAATGTGCATTTTCACTTTGGAGTATGCTTACAATCTCAGGTCATTAAAACGTGTTTAGGCTTTTATAAAACTTAAACATTTCCCTGAAGTCTTAAATTTCAAAATGGGTGATTTCTTGCTATTTTACTCTCCCCCCCAAATAAATGCAGGCATTGGCTGCCTTTTTTATTTGTGTAAGCAGAAGAAGATATGAAAGAAGGAAGAGCAGAGGTTTGTTTGGTTCACTGTTTTTTTAAAAGTCGGAAAGAAGTATTGAGAATATGTGAGTTCAAAGCTTGACATTTAATATACATACATACATACATATGGACATACATACCTATATTCTGAAAATGGCAAAACATTCAAATAACCAACAAATGAATTGTAACAGCAGAGACTATTTTGCACATCTTCATTGTATTTTCCAAGGAGGGATATAAGTCCTTATACAACCCTGAGCCTAGATTATGCAGAAATGAATTGGTATTTAAATATGTTTTGGGACAGAAGTCTCTTTTCTGGACTGAAGTTTGATTTAGAGAAAGATTTTGAGTATTTTATCATAATGTAGGTAACATTGCAGATATTGCAGATATTAATGGCTATCCAAGAGCAACAAATGATCAACTTCGAAAGTGGCTTTGTTAACATGACATGTAAGAGTTACTCAGAGTAAGCCAAATGCAAGAAATGTTGGTGATGGGCTTACAGTTGGTAATTCAGAGGCAAAAGAAACATTGGGTACAGCTGTGAATTGCTTCTGACAAAAATAGCAAAATAAGATTTTAAGAACTATTCTGCTGGTTCAGACCAATGTTGTATGCAGTCCTACCTGCTTACCAATTTAGATGCCTATGGAAAGTTACAATCAGCAAGTAATAACCAGGACCATGCTAATTCTCTGATCTAGCTCTTTTAGAACGGAAATGGGCATCATTACTAACAATCATAGCGACCACCTTTTTCCCCCAATTGGTGGTGTTCCTCCTTCATTGGGAGAAAAATTAGGTTAGAATTTACATTGGGAGCAACTGGTATGAGCCTCACCCGCACTCCAGTTGGGTAAATGGATTCTTGCTTTCGGCACCTATGTCTTCAGCTGCTTGCTTTCATTACCTGATTCAGTTGTTTCAGCTACAAATTTTCATAGTTTCAGTCACATTTCTGTGGACCTTGCACCATACTTAAGGGGTAGAGGGGGCATGCATAAGTGCACTGTTGTGCCTATCATCCCTGTCATTGTATTTTTATTCTTTTATTCTTGTGCTCATTTTTGTTTGACAAATTCTAATAAACAAACAAACAAACAAATTAGTATCCCAATCCTTTGTGGTTTTCAACAGGATTGTCTGTTTATTGTAAGGACATCCCTCCCACAAGCAATTTGAGGTACTTAATTGGGGAAAAAAACCTCTTACTTATGGATGGGTAAATACTGTAGTCTTTTTATAGGCATTTTTCTCCTGCAGCTTTTGCCCCCAGTAAATTTAAAAGTGAACCATGACATTTCATGTCTCCCTCCTTCCTTCCTTCTTTCAGTCCCTTGGATTAAATTTCAAGCCTCGGCTATGTTATCTCTGTGTTATCTTATACCTAAGCTTCTTGACTTTCAGGACTTTCTGTTGCTTTTACATTCCTTTTAAATGACCAGTTCTCTGTGATGGCTGAAGAACTAGGATTTGGAAATGCTACAGGAGGAGTATATTGCAGCAGCTAATAAAAATATTTTTTTTCAACATCAGCACCCAGCACTAAGAGGCGCCACATTCTAAGAAGCATTATTTCAACCTCCTTATGCTTTGATTTTCCAACAGTTCAGCTAGACAAAATGTGCCACCACATTGTTCCATAATGAATAATATACTGTATTTTTCTAGACTGACTATATAATGGCAAAATCTCAAGTTCTCCCATAGGTGGCCATAAACACGTTTTGTAAATTAAAAAAAAAAACAGTGCTGCAAATTTTATAGCCAGATGACCAGATGGCTTAGATTGATATCACTTACAATATAAAGGTGACAGACATTTCTATTTATAATGTCTGAAAAATATAGCCTCCTGGCTAGGCCTGATAAGCTTATACTTGAAATAACCATTAGCATTCAAATTATATAAAATCTTACACTCAGTTAGGCATGCTTACCCCACTAGTGTCAATGGGGCTAAACATATGCAACTGGGCGCAGCACTGCAATCATAAATCTTTTAATTGCCACATCACAACACATTATCATAGCCTATAAATCATGCTGCAGCCTTGCAAATTTGTGTTTCTTTCCAAAATGGACCCAATCATTTTGGATAATGGTTAAACAATTTAAAATGTCTATTTTTATATTTCTTCATGCCTTTGATAGACTGTTAAGCATTCTCCAGTATGCATTTATTAACTTCCAAATTGTTTAAGTTATGAGTTTGATAAGTACAGGCAGCTATTTTGTTAAGGAGACACAAAATAATATATTCATCTTTTCAAATTTGCTCCAAATTATGATAGGTGACCTAATTAACATTTGGTCCAGATGGACAAATATTGGAAGTTTAAGAAGGGGACCCAGATCTTTTCCTTATGCTCCTCCTCACTCTAGCTGGCCATCTTCCTTTCCTTGATATGTTTAAAATATTATATTTAGAATATAAGGATGCAGAAAGAAAGACCATTGGTTGATTTATCTACTGCTTCTCCTTGCAGCGCCCATCTATTTCCTTACCATTTACTCTTTATGCTTATTAATTCAACTGAATCTTTGGGTGGCACTTTTGTCTTTCAGGATGCTCACACACCCTCAATTTCTCCTTTCCTTTCCTTTCTGTTCCATTCCTTTCTCCTTCCTTCCTCCCTTCCTCCCCATTCATCCATCTTCAGAAATCCTCCCACCACAGTTAAGCTCTGGATGTAAGTCCTAGAAATTCCCACTAAAATGTGCATTGCTGGGAATTCTGGGAGTTATATATATATATATAGAGAGAGAGAGAGAGCACCACACTTCCACATAGAAAAAAGACTCACACCCACACAGAAGATGAGACACGACCATGGACCAGAAGCCGTACTGCAGCTGCATCACTACCCCCTTCAAACCCGTCTGACCTATACAAGAAGCGAACTGACACCCACCATGAAGATGTGGCACGACCACGAACGTGAAGCCAAACAACAGGATCACAGCTCACCAGCTCAAATCCCCCAGCAACTAAGACTAACCTGAGCACAACCAAGCCCCCACCTGAACAGAACACA
>BLBF01000003.1:9989132-10062956 GCA_015471245.1 Laticauda colubrina
TGTGTGTATGTGTGTGTGTGTGTGTGTGTGTGCTGTTCAGCTTCCTTCGGGTATTATTCCACGTCATTGTAGTTGTGCTTTTAAAGTTATAGCAACGTTTTGGCAGAATCTCATCTGCCATCATCAGGCTTCTGTATTGAGTTCGTCTGTGAGACAGGCGATCACAGCCGTTTCAGTTTTAAATTTGAGGCTAGCCTATTGCTGAGCCAGAATGATTTTTTTCTTTATCCTGATTGGTTGGGAGTCTTGATCTGTGTTTATTGGTCTTGGAGTTTGCTGTGTTCTGCTTGATTGGTGTTTCTAATTTCTTCTGTCTGTTTTGTGTCTTTGATTGGCTGGCAACATTGTATTGCTGTATTGGAGGCTTTTGGTGCAGCTTGGCTCTGAGTAAAAGGACAGCTGTCGTTTGTTAGGAAACTAGGTTTCATCTGGGTGCCTGGTTGGGGTGTGTTTGAGCTGGAGGTATCAGGGGGAGTCTGTTTGTGCCCAGGTGTTTGCCTGGCTTGTGGTGTGGAGATTTTTTTTGTTTGAGAGTGCAGGCTTCCCAATGATTGACAGTCTGGTGGAATCATCTCTTATATATATATGTTTTTTTAAAGTTTTCGCGGGTACTTACATGTGTGCTGTTCAGCTTCCTTCGGGTATTATCCCACCTCATTGTAGTTCTGTTAAAGTTGTAGCAACGTTTCAGCAGAATCTCATCTGCCATCATCAGGCTTCTGTATTGAGTTTGTATGTGGGTCAGGGTCTCACAGCCGTTGGTTTTAAATTTGAGGCTAGCCTATTATTGTGGAAGGATGTTTTTTTCTACATCCTGATTGGTTGGGAGTCTTGGTCTGTGTTTATTGGACTTGGAGTTTGTTTGATTGGTGGTTCTCGTTTCTTCTGTCTGTTTTGTGACTTTGATTGGCTGGCAACACCGTGTTCCTGTATTAGAGGCTTTCAGTGCAGCTTGGCTTCATGTGAAAGGATGGCTATTATCTATTAAGAAGCTAGGTTTCATCTGGGTGCTTGGTTGGGGTGTGTTTGAGCTGGAGGTATCAGGGGAAGTCTGTTTGTGCCCAGGTGTTTGCTTGGCTTGTGGTGTGGAGATCTTTCTATTTGAGAGTGCAGGCTTCCAAATGATTGACAGTTTGGTGGAATCATCTCTTCTATTCATGCTTTCAGGTCTTTTTTCAATCTCTATGGCTTCTCTGATGATTCTGTGGCTGGGGTTTTCTATAGTGGCTAGGGTTTTGGTGCCATTGAAGTTGATGTTGTGACCTGTGGTTTTCATGTGTTGGACTAGTGAGGAGGTGTGTTCCAGCTTTTTTACTGCATTTTTGTGTTCATCCAGGCGGGTACTTATTCTTCTATTGGTCTGTCCAATGTATGTGGCCGGGCATGATGCACAGGGAACTTTGTATATGCCTTGGTTTTCCAGGTCAATTTTGTCTTTGGGGTTTTTAAGGATGGCTGCTATACTTTTGTCTGTTTTGAAGGCAGTCTTGATGTGATGCCTGTGTAGTATCTTACTGATTTTGTCTGTAGTACCTCTTATGTAGGGCAGGACAGCTGTTCCATAGGTCTGTTGATCTTCTAGGTCTCTGTTATGTCTTGGTGTGTTTTTGTGGATCAAGCTGGTGATTTTGTTTTTGTGGAAGCCGTTGGCTGTCAATACTTTAGTCAGGGTGCATAGTTCAGTCTTTATATGTGTCTTGTCTGCCAGGCGTTTGGTTCTGGCAATTAGTGTTTTGGCCACGGAATTTATATGTGCTGGGTGGTGGTGGAATTGGGCGTTGAGGTAGCGGTTGGTGTGTGTTTTCTTCTGGTATACAGTGTGTCCTAGTGTGCCATCTGTTCTTTTGTAGATTAGTACATCTAGGAATGGTAGTTGTTTGTTTATTTCCATTTCCATGGTGAACTTGATTTTGGGGTGTGTGCTGTTTAGGTGTGTTAGGAAATCGTTTAGGTTTTCTTTTCCATGGGGCCAAATCACAAATGTGTCATCGATGTATCTTAGCCACAGTTTGGGTTTGTGGGTGGCATTAGCCAGGGCCCTGGGTTCGAATTCTTCCATGAACAGGTTTGCAATGACAGGTGACAGTGGTGATCCCATAGGGGCTCCTTCAATTTGCTTGTATCTTTGTCCTTTGTATATGAAATATGTGTAGGTTAAGCATTGTTCTGTTCGTTCCATGAGGTGTTTAGCTGGTTGGTATTTATTTTTGATGATTTCGAGAGTTTCTTTTATTGGGATTTGAGTGAATAGTGAAACTACGTCGAAACTTAGAAGCAGATCTTCTTGTTCTATGTGTAGATCTTTGATTATTTCTAAGAAGTGGTATGAGTTTTGTACATATGAAGCTGCTGTTTCAGCATGGGGCTGTAGTTGTTTTGCTAAGTGTTTAGCTAGGTTTTGTAGTGGTGCTCCTTTGGAGCTGACTATGGGTCTGAGAGGTATGCCTTCTTTGTGTATTTTTGGGAGGCCGTATAGTTTGGGGCATCTGGAAGATTTTTCTCTTGGGATGATCGTCTGTTGGATTTCTTTGCTTATGTGGCTGGTTATAATTTCTTCTTGGTTAATTTTTCCAGATATGTGGTTGGGTCTGTGTTTATAGGTTTGTATGTGGAGTCTTGGAGTAGGTCTGTCAATTTTGTTTCATAGTCTTTTCTGTCCATTACTACTGTGGCATTCCCTTTATCTGCTGGGAGTATGATTATGCCGTTATCATTTTTCAGGGTTTGTAAGCGCTTTGAATTCATCTTTTTGCAAGTTGCTTTTTGGTGGTTTGCTTGTGCATAAGATGTTTGTAACCTGGTGTCCTATTCTGTCAGCTTCATCTGTATTTAATTTGGTTAGGCTGGATTCTACTGCAGATATGATGGATTCTGTGGGGATTTTTTGGGTGCTATGGCATAATTGAATCCTTTGGTTAGGACATCTGTTTCTGTTTTGGTGAGTTCTCTGTTGGAAACTTTATATACTAATTGTTTCAGGTGTTGTTGTGAGTTGTTGGGGGGTTTGTTGTCATGTTCTAATTTCATTAGTTTCTTCAAGAGTTTTTCATTTTTGTAAGTGGTTTCAGTTTCAGCTCTCCAAGTTGTAAGTTGTTTGATCTTATCCCAAAGTAGAGGGTGGATTTTGCTGCTCAATTCCAGGTGTAGTGCTAGCAAATCTTTGTTTAACTGATCCAATTGGAATCTCTTACTGTGGACCTCGTTCCTGAGTAGAGCCATCTCAGTTCTTTTCAGGATACGTTTAGTAGCTGCTGTGCTGTGATGAAATGTTAATTTGAAGCGGGTTGGTGTTGCATAGTTGTCTCTGCAGCTGCATAGGAATTTCAGGTCACATAATATTCCTGCTCTTTTAACTTCCAGCTTCTCATAGCTTTTGATCTGGCTATTTATTTCCGCCCCGTAGAGGTCTGATATTTGTTTTTTAAAGTTTTTGCGGGTACTTACATGTGTGTTGTTCAGCTTCCTTCGGGTATTATCCCACGTCATTGTAGTGCTTTTAAAGTTCCTGGGACAGCAATAGGCTAGCCTCAAATTTAAAACCAACGGCTGTGAGAGCCTAAGCCACATACAAACTCAATACAGAAGCCTGATGATGGCAGATGATATTCTGCTGAAACGTTGCTACAACTTTAAAAGCACTACAATGACGTGGGATAATACCCAAGGAAGCTGAACAGCACACATGTAAGTTCCCGCAAAAACTTTAAAACACACACACACACACACACACACACACACGTGTGTGTGTGTGTGTGTGTGTGCTGTTCAGCTTCGTTCGGGTATTATCCCACGTCATTGTAGTGCTTTTAAAGTTGTAGCAACATTTCAGTAGAATCTCATCTGACATCATCATATATATATATATGGATCTTTGGTTATTCGGGTTTTCTCCTGCCAAAGATCCACATACAAATACCCGCGAAACCCTCTTTCTTTCTCGGTAATTTCATTTTCATTCTTTTCTTTCCTGTTTGCCATCTAGCCACTAGCAAGAAGGGAAAGTTAGGGCCAGGTATTCTGGTATTTCAGGCTCCTTGACCCACCTCACAGTTGCCTAGCAACACCAAGCACTGCTCCCTCCCATTCTTCTCTGTTTATAAAAAAGGATGGTACATTATAACAGCCTTTTCTGTGAATTACTAAGTGGAATAGTCACAGCACAGACAAAACCAGAGGTCTGGGATATGAGGCAATCTATGGGTTACACGAGCAGACATAATTTTCTTCCATGTAGATTCTCTGCCCTTTCTTTAGCTACACTCAGAGACTCAGATTTCTCTTTTCAATAAATGATGCTGTAGCTTTTAAAGCTAAAAATTCCAAGGAAGGTTATGAAGAATGTATGTGTGCAGGGAAGATTATGATCCATGCAGTTTTGTATTATACAATATATTCTATATTTTAGTAGCCAGTTTAAATTTAATGGGCATGCCTATTTCAATAGGAAGATGAGAATCCCGCCACCCAGCCAGTAATTATTAGTACATTGGGTGGGATAGTCATTTTACATTCTTTGAGAACTCCTAAACTTTTTCGTAATTCCTCAGAAGGGCTATAGGGGTTTTTCCATCAGAAATTAACCCTCTGCTTATGGAGGGGAACAAGAGACTGAAGGACAAAGCAGCTTAGCACCCAAGGATCTCTTCCCTGTGTAACTTCTGATTAAATAAAACATGTTCACTTCTACTGAATATAAAGCATACAGTAGATTTATGTTCAGATGTTCACAGACCATAGTTATGAAAAGATATATATGTGAGGGATCAATTCATCTGACCAAACAGATGCCTTATTTTACAAGTAATTAATTTTAACCAGCATTTGTTAATCCTGTTAATTTTGACTTGATTTTATTCATTTTAGGGAAAAAGAGAGTTTGGCTTATGCTGGTGTGCACACACCCAAATGTTTATCTGTACACACATATATTAATAAGCATATGCTGTACATATAAAGTAGGTGAGATACCCACACTTTATGGGGAAATACAGAATTGGCTTGGTTAAGAGTTAAAAATCCTAATTGATCAGAGAGAGAGGGAGAAGGAGAGAGGGAGAGGGGAAGAAAAAAAATCTGGTAGCATAGAGAAAAATTATTTGTGGTGATAAATACTTGTTAACTCTCCTGGTTGAGAAGGAGGGGATACTTTCTTAAATTAGGCTTGTCTTCCTTTAGTGCATCTGAATAGATATGTGGACTAATGTCAGATAAATTAAAAGATCCAGGTTCTGTGGCATATAACAAGAGAAGCAGTGGAGGAAATATTACCCGAACACAAGATAACGTTCCTTTGGTACTTCATTTCAGTCTGATGGATCATCCCAAACCCCCATCTTTAAAATGGTTGGGCTGAAGAAAGAGGGGTTATCACTTCAGAAATAGAAAGAGAGGTACTTAATACTCAGTCCATAGTGTCTTTGTCTACATGTCAGGATTCCAGCAGTGGCCCTAATTAAATCACATACATTTTTATGTTTGGTATTAATATAGAAGCAGAGCTACCTAAGAACAGTTTTTTTCAAATGGATAATGAATGTTCAACAATTTTCTTGCATGTATCAGTTTCTTGTTTCTTTCCATGTAGAATATATGGGAAGTTCAGTATCTGTGGGAGCATAAAGCATATACTCCAAGTATTTTCAGTATACACATGTAAAGAAGGTACACACACTTTTCAGTCTTATGCAGATATGACCAAGAGTTACTATGTAAACACCTTACCTGTCCCCAATCTCCTGCTTTCCATTTTGGGCACCTGCCACCTCTACACTTTCTCAGCACATTTGGTTTAGCCAGTTGTGTACAAAGACTGTTTTCTAAAAGTTTTCCATCCTTCGACATGCAATATACTTCTCGGTACTTCTGTCCTCGTCCACAAGAAACAGAACACTGAAAAGAAAAGAGGGATGCTAATGGACCTTATGCACTTGTGCTAAACACACATATGTTTAAAATACAGCATTTTAAGGGAAAGGAAAAGCATGCACCAGCTGTTATAAGCCTGGCGTCCCCCTGTTTACTACACTTCTATTTTTTAGTTTATGGATCTCTTCGAGATGGTGTCACCAGTAACATGTTCCATTTTTTCTTTTAGGCTGAAATAATTGTTTACTGTTGCTTGCTAATTACACATATGTGTAACCAGAAGGGGCTTGGGATTTTATGTACTTTTTGTAGCCAACTCCAAAGATGGGAAAACAGACGCAATGGGACATTATGAGTCAAGCAAAAAGCACAGCACGAGTATATTGGCTGCAAGCTTTGTAGTAAAACAGTGACATTCAACCTCCTTCTGCTGGTTCATTGAACTTTTACAAATGTGACCACTTCTGGCATATGGGCCCCTGAACATTTTGATTTTAGATTAGTATCTATCAAAAGATTTATGAATCAAAAGGAATCTCAAGGCAGAGCAGGAATTTAATATGACAGTTCCTTGCTTAGTGGGCCTCTTACACAGCATGATGCAAGAATATTCATTTTTCATTCCTTCATTACATGTTAAACAAGTCATTATGTGCTATTTCACACACAGTGCCTGTTTAATCCTGAATCCTGTACACAAATACATTTTCTTGTGATCTCTCAAAGTAATGATCTCCTGTTTTCTTTCCAGAATGGAGTCAATACAAGGAGAGGCAGCTCACTAACACCTAGCAGGTTCTTGGCTTGGTTGACAGAGATGATAATCAGTGCAAGGGCTTAAATGGCAGGTTTTTAAAAATCTGATTTAAGGTAACCATAACATCAAGAGCTGGAAAGTATTTATTTTATTATTAATTGCATAATCACCACATTTTATGTTCACAGTGCCATTACTACTTTCACAAAACAACTGCATGACAAAATCAGTCTGTGACTTACCACTAGCCATTTTGTAAGCTTGGAAGAAATGGCCTCTTTTTTAATTACCGGCCAAATTAAGTCAGTAATTTTGATTTGGATGGTGAATATTATTAGTTTCCACTATGCTAGCTAGATGATATGCAGAACATCTAGAACTTTCAGGGCATTATAAAAATGTAAGATCCGCAGTTATAATTAGGAAACCTTATGTTAAGCTTTCTTAATATTGCTAGAGAGTATGGTTTTATATTTGGAAATGTAAATCAATGTAATCATTATTTAACATTTCTACATTCAATTGTTGAAATGCTGGACCTGTATTTTATTTACAGATAGTCCTTGATTTACAACCAATTGCATAATAATCATTTCAAATTATAATGGACACCCCAAAAGCAACTTACAACTGGATTCGAAGTTCCATTTCGGACAAATTCAAGTCTGCATTTATGGACTCTCAGAAACTAGGCCACATTTATGGCCAGTTGCAGTTCCCTGCAGTCCTGTGACCATAATTTACAATGTTTACCTCCAATTTCTGGCAAAAAAAAGCCCCATAATGAACAATGGGTTTGTTTAATGACTGTGGTAGTCTCTTAGCAATCGTAGCATTTGCTTAATGACCACCACAGAAAAGGTTGTAAAATCGGGTCTAGTTACGGTGACCTGCTTTAACAGCTGTCACAATTGATGACTAAAATGGTGGGCTCAATCACATCTGTAAGTCTAGGACTACATGTATTTGAAAAGTTGACATGCTGCCTATTACTTTTATGGCCTCAAAACTAAGATAATAAAATATTTATTAAAAAGTATTAAAAGATATAATGAATAAAAATGTAAAAACTGCAACATAAGCCCCCCCAAAAAAAATCTAAAAGACTTTAAGTAAAGAGAACAGGCTGCTTTAATTCCAGTGGCAGTTCATAGCATGAGTTGGGCAGTATGAAAATAAACTCAAATTCAATTTGGACGTTAAAAGCATCCAGGATGGGACCACAAAAGAACTGTTCCATTTATGATCTGAGATTAGGGGAAGGAATGTGCAGGCAGTACCTTAGCCATGTAAGGCTTTAAACACATTGAAATGAGGTGGGAAAGCCGTCCATGAATGCATTTTAGTGCCTGGATAATGAGAAATATCAGTCATTGCCTGTAATTTGGCATCTTGAATCTACTGGCATTTTCTGATTATTTTCAAAGGCTGCTCCATAAAATCTACATTACAATAATTGAAGCTAGAGCTTACCAGCTCATGAGTTATCAAAGCCAAATTTTATCCAGATAAAGTCAAAGCTTATAAAAAGTTGCCTTACCATCAGTGATACACGGCTGTCCAACATCAGTGCTAAACCCTAGAAGATCAAAACATTATCCATGCCTCTAGCCCTGAGTAGTGTGTTTGTAAGGATTCAAGGATACGCGATGTCTCTTTATTTCAAGCAATTTTTTTCAGATACCTTTTTATTTTTAGTATATTGGAGATTTATTGAAAATACTTATATGGCTGCCCATCTTAAGAGATACAACCTGGGTGGCTCATAACAACAGTATTCCCCCCACCCAAAAAAAACCCAACCCTCTGGGAATTAAAAAAAAGAGAAGAAAAGGACGAGCAAAAACCTAGTGTTTCAGCCTCTTATTCATTCAACATCACCATATTTAGCTCCTTTCTCACCCTGTGCCAGTGTTTTGGGGAAAGAGACAGCTCTTTTGGCCTTATGGAAATCCAAGAGAGTAGGGTTTGCCCAATACCGGGTAGGACAGTGGTCCCCAACCTTTTTTGTACCAGGGACCAGTTTCATGCAGAAACACTTTTTCAAGGACCGGCAAAATCAATTCTTCCCCAATAGTAAAGGGCTTCTTTACTATTTCTTTACCAAAAACATATTTTTATATATATTTTAATCTTGATTATTCATTCTTTGCGGCCCGGTACAAAATGATCCACGGACCGGTACTGGTCCGGGGCCCGGTGATTGGGGACCCCTGGGGTAGGACATTCCACAGGGCAAGAGCTGCTACAGAAAAGACACACTTCCTAGGGTCCACACTAGATGGCAGTATTTAAGGGAAGGGACTGAATCCTTTGATCAACATATTGCTAATGAATCTGGAAACTAATAAAGTGATCAGGCAGGAGTTGTACCTGCAGTTCTCTCCCTATAGGGAGTTGTCCCTGCTGGACCCATGAATGACAGTACATTCAATGCATGATACAATAAAGAAAGAAAAGTATAATCTACCATTTCCATGGTATGGGCTCAAACATGAGCTTTTACCTATACTTGTACCCTTGCTTGATCAGCTTCATTTTCCTTCATTAGCCTCTGCAGATATCACTTTGTGATCAGGGAGCCATCCTAGATCAGCCAACTGATTAGATTAAGGATAATAATGTTAAGCGCCAATTTCTTCCTGTTCCCAGTGAGCAACTAGGCCCTTGACAGAACTGCTTGTTGGATGACAATGAAATTCCCTAAGCAATCCCCAGAATCCCCAGTAGAGAAAACACTAATTGTGCAGTCCTTGTCAGATGTCTTAATAAATTAAAAAGTATATGCAAATAACAAATCAAGGGAGTAATGTGAATAACTTTCCTACAATGGATGTATTTGTTTTATATTATTTATTTTGTCAAGCAATTATAAGATAAAAGGTATAAGTATAAACATAGTTATGGATACATGAAATGGATACATATAAGAAAAAAAAAATAGGACAGGGATGGTAGGCATGTTGGTGCGCTTATGCATGCCCCCTACAGACCTCTTAGGAAAGGGGTGAGGTCAACAATAGAAAAATAGTGCAAAAGAGGCTTGTTAAGAATTTTAAATAATTTTCTGAGAAATGAAATCAAGTTCTACAATGTTATCTGAAGGGATTAAATATTAAGATTGTTAGAAATAAAAGGAAGGAACATAAAGCTGATTTATTGGATCAAGATTAAAAGAGGAAACTCTGATAACCCTTAGTGGATTTTTGCATACATCAGATGGATTTGTTATAGATATGAGATATGGGAAAAAAAGATCATTTGTTGCATTTTAAGAGAAGATAATAAATTACTAAAATTGTTTACATTTATGATGTAGGGGGAGGTCACTTTTCTTTTTCTTTATTACGTTCTTATTTTCCTTCACTGTTTCTCTATTTTTCTCTTTTCTTTTTTGTTTTATTCACCCTTTACATTTTCTTTTTGCTTGTATTAGTTTTTATTGTTGTAATTGTAATTTTTAATAAAAGTACTATTAAAAAAACCCAATATTATTCAGACCGGCACAAATCTACACAAATCTGCAGCTTGGAACAACAGAAAAAGGAAACAAATTGCCAATGCAACAAAGTCCAACAAAATGGATACCCACATAACTTTATCAAGAAGTGCTTGTCCACTCAGCTCAACATATATAGCACAATCAGAACAAGTTATGAAAAATAATAATAGCAACGATCATCAGTTTGAACCAATCAACAGACTATTACAAATACATTACATCACCATAGCACAAAAAACAACTAAAGCCCTCTAAAACATCTTAAGCAAACCAAAAAAATCCAGTAGCCCAAGAAGGAAAATCAGAAGTCATTTACAATATGTAATATAAAGACTGTGACAATAACTGTCAAGGACCTTGGAGTACTCATCTCTAATGACTAAGTGCTAGAGCCCACTGTAACTACATAGCCAAAAAGGCATTAAGAGTTGTTAACCTAAACCTGCATAGCTTTTCTCTGTTAATATCACACTACTAACTACAGCATACAAAACATTTGCTAGATCAATATTTGAATACAACTCATCAGTCTGGAATCCACATTACATATCTGATATTCATACAGTTGAGAAAGTCCAGAAATATTTCACAAGAAGAGTTCTCCACTGCTCTACTTGTTGCAGAATACCTTATGCCACCAGACTTGAAATTCTAGACCTAGAAAACCTAGAATTATGCCGCCCTCGGTCCGATCTAAGTATAGTACATAAAATTATATATTGCAATGTCCTATCTGTCAATGAATATTTCATCTTCAACCATAACAAGACAACAACACACACTAGGTACAAACTCAAGGTTAGCTGCACCAAACTTGATTGCAGGAAATATGATTTCAGCAACAGAGTGGTCAATGTCTAGAATACTCTATCTGACTCTTTGGTTTCTTCCCCAAACCCCCAAAATTTTAACCTTAGATTGTCTACTATTGACCTCACCCCTTTCCTAAGAGGTCTGTAGGGGGTGTACATAAGCGCACCAATGTGCCTACCATCCCTATCCTATTGTTTGTTTTTATTTTTCTTATATGTATCCATTTCATGTATTCATAACAATGTTTATACTTATATCTTATAATCACTTGACAAATAAAATAAATAAATAAATTTTTTAAAAAACCATGTAGGACAGACATAGCAAACGACAAGAAGAATGCATGAATGATCATCAACTACAGTCAGAAGACATGATGAAAACTCTTTAATTTCACAACACACAGACAGACTCAACTACAATTTCAACTGGGAAACTGTTAGCATCTTATAGACCAAGACAAATCCCAAGTTGCTAAGAAAACCCTGAAGCTTGCAGTTCAGACAAAATAATCACTAACAGACCCAGAGAGTTAAACCATATTTACATATCATTCACCTGAGATGGGGGAAAATATAAGAAGGAAAGAATAAATACCAGAATACATTTTTTCCAGCAGCCAACACCCCAATAAACAGAGATTAACATCAGCAAACAATCAAGCAATTAAGCAAAGAACTACCAAGGAGAAAATTATTCCACTATCAAAACTGGCAGGGTAAGCCAATATAAACAGGAAGTTAAATCCCACACTCACTAGCACTGATATTATTGCATGGTTGGCTTATGAAATATTTGCAAACGATCAATCTTAGCACCAAAGATTCCATAGTTTGAGTCTGAGCTATGTACATTCTTTTCTACTGAACTGTAATTGGACTATTCACCTGAGATCATTGGTGGCAACTAATCTTACTGGATCAGAAAGTGACCCAGACTTTCTCCATATCAAGATAATTATACAATAGCTCAAGAGGTCTTCATCTGTTAGACCAGTATCTACTTTTGATAGTTTACTATAGAACCTACAAACTCCTGAAGCACTATCATGATCTAGCCTCCAAGGCATGAAGATTCAAACCAAGAAGTAATATTTAAGAGACTTCAAAGCCATACCAGGGAACAGATCATACTGTATGTGTAGAGATCTTGCTGAGAGGGTGAGTGACAAATGTCACTTGTCCCAATGGCTCAGTAACATATAGACATCCATACCCAGTCACTTATGGAGCAGTGTTCCCGATCAAAGGGCAAGTGTCTATTAAGATCAATAGATCCTGGCCTTGAGACTGAGACTTTTGAAGAACTAAATATCCTGGAGGGCATTTTCAAAAGACAACTGGACTTTCCTTGTTTTTCCTTGAAGACATTTCACTTCTTATCCAAGAAGCTTCTTCAGTTCTAATAGCTAGTACTTAAGAGGCTTCTTGGATGAGAAGCAAAATTTATTCAAGGAAAAATGAAGAAAGCCCAGTTGCCTTTTGAAAATGCACCCCGGGACATATATTGAGAATTAAAGATAGGAATAACAAGTAGGCATAAAATGCAAGGAAATAAATAAATATTGGCAATTCACATATATCAAATTGATCTTGGTGTCGCAGAACATATCAAAAATATTTGAAGGAATGACAGAATTTAGAAAAACTGTGATTTATAAAGGACTTGCTTAAAGAGCTCTGAATTTGAGATTTTCAACTAAATTAGGAAAGCACTTTGTTGAATTCTTTCTTGAGTTGGACTAGGATTTATGTTTCAAATTTATCCATTGATTTTAATGCTATTCAAAAACTGAAATCAATCAAAATTGCAAAACTAACCACATTGAGTTGGCTGAAACTCAATTTGGACTCAATTATATAACTTCCATAGTCATTAAAATCTCAACAATGAATATCTTACTTCTATTAAACTAATGAAAAGCAAAATAGAATGAGAAACAGTAGATGAATCCTAAGTCAACTCTTTTACCACTGAGGTGGTAAAGTTGACTAGTTGGAGCTAGTCGATTCTTACTAATTATTAGTTGAAGGTAGTGAGCTGCAACTATTAGTTAGTGAAGTTAGTTGAACCTAGTCAACTCTTTCACCACTGAAATTGTTTAGATTTTTGTAAGTCTTATCAAAATACAGTTATTCTAAGCAACATCAGGAATATCACTACAGCAAAAGCAACATTCTGTATTAAGTAACATTTTGTGTGCATGTGTGTCTTTGAGTCAATCTTGACTCTTGGCAACTGCCTTGACAAGTTTTCATTTTAGCCAGTTGTTTGCTAAGATTTTTCCCCAAGGGCTGAGGGAGAATGATTGGCTCAAACACTCCCAAGCTATCTCTCTATCATAGGCAATACTACAACCCACAGTCTCCTGGTTTGTAGCTTGGTGCCTTAACCTCTACCCCAAATTGACTCTCATTAATTAAAGAGAATATGAAAATTTTGGGTATCAATGCATATTTATCAAATCCTTTACTTATATTGAATACATATGCATGCATTAAGGAATTATTGACTTTTTGGACAAAATTTGCAATACTTGTCTTTGGTTTTTTTGTCCCACGTTAGGTGTGGAAGACACTGGATGATAAATAGATAAACAGAAAAATCCAAGCCAAAATACATCAGGCTACATTGAAAGTGTTTTGACAATGGAAGGTTGAGTTTTGTTTGAGATCACTTCTACTTCTTAGCATTAAAATAAACTGGTACATTTTTCTATAGTAATACTATAGAAAATGATCATTCACTAGTGAATGATCGAAAAGTATGTAAGATTCAGATCTAAATGGGCAACAATTTTTTGGTTCTACCAAGGATTTCCTTCTTACATCTGTTAACTTTTCCTTAATGGAAACATACTTTCTGCTAGGTTTATAAGGCAAATTGCTGATCATGGATTGGGCAGCGATGGCTGAATATGGGCAGTATCAAGAGTGCCCTGAAGGGTTTATTACTTCTTTACTCAAGAACATATTTTTCTGAGTCCACACAGGTATCGTACGAACCTTGGAAAATACATAGCCTTTTGAACAAGGAGATGAGAGTTATGAAGAGAATCCCACATCAATTTCAAAATACCTTTCCTTCTTTGAATGTGAACAGAGGAAGACTGTTCTAGAACATGATTCACTAACAGGTTCATTTGATTAGGCAATTGAACACAAGCCTCATTTTTACAGTAAACCATTGGATTATGATTTATGAATGATAATTATAATTATAATGTGAAATTAAAATACAAATACTGGCATTCTTGGACTTAAATTGGAGTCCAAACATTTCATAATCAAGTAACTGAATCAAGGCTGATCTATCAATTATTTAAGGTTGCCTTAAATATAATTTGACACAATTTCTTACTGATCTGTAATATAGATTATTTCAGGGTAGAAGGAGACCTCGCTTGAATATTCCATATGAGTGCTACATGGAGACCAGGATATTTAAAGTTTCCTTTTCTTAATGGTGGGAAATGTTAAGCAACATGAAACAAATTTTTGAACAGCTATTGATCTCATGATTCTGCCTTATACTGGAAGTGGATAAAGAACTGTACACTGATGAAAGGAGAAGGTATCAACCACAGTCTTAGGAAAATATATAAATTGGGTTATGTTTTATGCATATTTATGCATTACTTTCCTGAATGTTAATTAAAACAGATTAGTTATAGCCAATGTGTTTCTATAGATACATTCAGGATATGGATTTAACAAATGATTGCTGTAACCTATGTGCATTTATGATCCTGGGCAAATTAGTATAATCATCAAATCTCAATTCCTAACACACATTAATTTTAGTATCACATCATTCTCAAATATTAATATCATTGTTTAATTATTTGCATTAAAAGTACAGATAAACAGATACAAATGATGCAGTACTTTTCACATTTGTGAATATAAATTAAGACCAAGTCATCAGCATGACTTTTTGATTTATATTGAAATTATGGGTTTGTTTTTTTGATAAACTGAAAAAGATGAAAAGATGAAGAAGTCTTTTGATTTTACTTGCTAATTCTTATAGGCTGTCAAGTCTTTAAGATTTATAGAAGTTAATAAGCCAGCAATACAATCATATGCATGTCTTCTGAAAGGTTATCTCAGTTTAGCTCAATAAATTCACTCCCAAGTAAGACTGTACAAAATTGTAGGCTAAAACATTGTAACAAAGAAATTAGGTGCAGTTGTTGAACTTAAATCATATAAAAGCCGGCAGATGAAAATATTGCCTAATAATATCAATAAAGGAGAATATTTGTAGCTCAGGGTTGAAATGAGGAGTTGGTTCTCTGAATTTGGTTTTTTCCTTGTAGATGTTTAGGTAATGAAACATCTGTAAGAAAACAACTAAGTTCAGAGAGCACTAAGGACCCCTCGTTTCCTAAAATATTATAATACTGATCAATTTCAATCTACACATCTCTAAAAAAAGCTACAGGAGTAAATTTGTCATGTATGGGACAGCCTTGATGCCCATACATCAAATCAAATGACAGAAATGCTCTCAGACTTTGGCTAATTTTGTATGAGATCTTGTGAAAGTTGATGGCACATTGTTAAGAATAAATAACTAATGTACAATCATTAACCCACAGGGTTATAAAGACATTAATAATTATTACATTAGTTTATTTAAAAATTTAATTATTAAAATAATGCATATACACATGACCCGTAGGAGGAAATCTGCATCAGAGGATGGTGGGGTGGGCAGGATGGTAGTCTTCTTCAAATACTTTGCCTTTTAAAAAAGCACCTTTGAGATAACTGTGACCTGGATGACTGAAAATCTCTACAGACATTCCTGCATGAAGGTTATCAACTCTGTGGGCTCTCATGATCGCTGAAAGTAAGGTAAGAGGTTCAGTAATTTTTATTTATGTACGTGTTTCACATTTCTTTTGATTAACAGGAAAAACACTCAAGGATCTGTTTTAAAAATGTGGGGGGTAAATGACCACAACACATTTTTAAATTTGCCATTTTCCCGATATATGCTTAATTGACTCAGCCTTCCATCCTTCTGAAGTCAATAAAAGGAGGACCCATATTATTGAGGGAAATACGCTGACTTTGTAAATTGCTTAGAGAGAGCTGTAAAAGCATTATGGATCAGTATATAAGTGCTATTGTTATTGCTAGTTTTAGCAATATGCAGTATTTTAGTTTTTTTTTTCTAGTTACTTCTAGTTCACTTAGGGATAGACAATTATTACTACATTCCATGTCAGAAGAGTTACCCGTAAATGATTCTTTAGGTGCTAATCAGTGGTATGAAACAGAGAATTTGGACATTTATCAGTATAAGCTTTTGCAGGGAATTCTTTAGATTAGAAAGTTAATATAAAATGATCCTTAGTCTTGCTGACATAATCAGGATGTCTAAATTTATTTTCATGTTATTAGTATCCATTCCATGTTAGCACAATATAGAGGTAATGTCCCATTTCTTTTTCCAAGATCAATTCCAAAACCACCCTTTGAAAGTCAGTTATAGTGGAGCCTTAAGAATATGCAATTTCCAGGCCCAATGATATTTTATCTTTTGATGATTTCAGTTTAGCAGACATATGTTTACTTATTGTTGGAATGGGTAATTCTTCCACATTACAAACAGCTTATGCTAGCTAAAGACACGAATATTAGGTGATCTGTTGATTAGATTGCAAAAATTCTTACAAAAGAATTTCAGTCTTATATTATATTTCAGTCCTGAGAAATTTGGCAACCTTTTTGTAAACAAATAATTCTTTTCTACTTTAAGAGTGCCTACAGTACAAGTTAACCTTGACTTATGACTGTAATGGATGCTGCCCATCATGGTAGTAAGTTGTGATGGTCGTAAACAGTTGTAAAGCAGATGCTGTGGTTGTTAATACTGCAGTCATTAAATGAACCAATGGTTCATACAGGCGGTTTTGTTGAAAACCAGAAGAGCTGTCATATACAGGATGCTGCAAACAGCCATAAATGCAGCCATGTGGCCAAGTGCCTGAAGTTCCAGCCAAAAAACTACAGAGAGAGAGGGGGAAACCATCAGAACTTTAATCTGGGTTGTGGTAGGTCAGTTGTAACTTTGAACAGTTGCTGAATCTAGGACTACCTTTATATGTAAGTGCATTTAATCCTATAATCAGCCAAGGCTGACTGGGATCTCCTTTTACTAAAATAGCCATATCATAATTTAAAACATTTTCCAGTTCATTACTAGTCCTCTAGAACCAACTTTCACCAGAATCATATCTGGAGTTTAATGTATCCAAATATAAAAAGGCATTAAAATGATGAACTCTGTGTAGCTGATTTATATGTTAATTTTTATGCAGAAATTTAGAGTTGTTTGGATGAGATCTAATTTATCATAAAAGACTGGAAGAGCAATAAATTCCTTAGTGAGCACTTCTACTAGCTGAGCTATTCCAGAAATATTCTGACTGGTGGGCTCCTCTTTTGGCAGGTTTATTCACAAGTATAAATAATATTTGCCATAAGCCAGTTGGATAGAAGAAGACAATAATAGTTCCTACATACAAAAAGAGAACACAAAGGACCTCAGAATTATAGGTGTATTATTCTAATAGACATTGTGGCTAAAATATATGTCAGGTTCCTTTTAAATAGAATTGAGAGCTGGGTAGATGAAAAGTGCATTCTCGCAAAAGAACAAGCTGGGTTTAGACAGAGTTGATCCACTATCAACAATTGCTTTGTTCTGAACCATCTAATTAAAATATTTCAGTCAGGAGAAACAACAATTTGCTGCCTTTATAAAATTTAGTGCAGCATGTGACATAGTAAACAGAGAAATATTATGGAGGAAATTAACTGTCCTCAATATGGAACCCAGACTGCTGGCACAGATCAAAGCCCTTCACAAACACTTACTTGAATGTGTAGTTTGAGCATGACAATTGAACAGTGCACCAGTGATATTCAATCTATACATTAATGACTTACCAGGACTGATGAAGGATCCAGAAGTATCTATGCCTAAAGCACTCAAATCCTCTGCTAATATGATTTTTTGCAAGCTAGGTTGTATAGTTGTTAAGAAACTTGGTCCAGCTATCATAATAATTTTCTGATTATTAATAAATTAAAGTAAAATATCATGGCTTTTGGAAAACGACATCACAGCCATAGATAGCTGTTAGACCGTGAGGATAATCTTCTCTGAGACTAAATCTTGGCTCTCTCATCACGAAAGGAGTTCAGAGTGAAGGCACATGGATATTTACTGCTCACATTAATAAACCACAGCTACCTGGGTTCCTTAGCCCCAGTCATTAAAGGTTATTTCGAAGTTTTTATATGGAGCTGAAGATTAGGGCTTACAACTTATACTAGAATTAGAACAAACACAAATCATAGTATCTGAGAAATATTTTAGGATCTATATAAAAGGATCTCACCTGCTGCAGTTAGACCTGTACTGGGAATTTATAAAATTTGTTCTTTGTCTAAAATAACATCATACAATTATTGGTGTAAAATCAATGCTATAGAAAATAAGAGACTCACAAAAGTGTGTGAGAACAGACAAAATCTTGAATGCATCACCTTGTACCACTCACAAATAATATCAGGAGCTGTGATTGCCCTATTTATCGTCCAACTGTCCTTAGAAAACAAGTTAAACAAGTTAAAAAATTTGCTGCACAGAGAATTTGGGATATTGAAGCTCAAAGAGATACAGCCATCATTAGCAAGGCTGGACATTGACATGGATGAACCAGGATAAATGTACCTTCCAAACTGCCAACTATTTAAACACAGAAATGGCCAAACACCTTAGGGGGGTATTTACTCAAGCACGATTAAATATGAAAGATTTAACTGAGTCCCTTACAATAGACATACTTATTTGTGGAACTCTAGAGATAGAAGACATAATTTGAATGTCAATTGTATAAGAAAGAGAGAGATCAGTATCTTAGACTGTACTTTAGATGTACTTTAGCCCACTGGGAGCCCTATATTAAAGCAACAGTTTCCATGTGTGCTTAGAATTTAAAAATAGCATATAATACAGCCCTTTATTTGAACAAAACAGTACAGCTGAGAACTGCATATGTGGATCTCATTGGGATAAACTGCAGGAGTGACACACAGATATGATCTGCATTTTATTTTACTTATTTCTTTTATTCCATTTTTTAACACATAGCCTTATTACTGTTCTGTATTTTATATTTTAAAGCTGACTTGTAGTATGTTATTGTATTAATTTCTTGGGGTATTTTATTATTTTGTTCTAAGACTAATTATACAAGTGTGAAAAATAAACTATTACTAGTAGTGCATTAATTATGCATTCAAAGATGAGGAAGTCTTCATCAATGTTTTTTTATGAGAAATGTTATCCCCTCCTTATAACTGGAACATATGTGTCCTTAAAATAAAATAGATGCATGAAGCTTTTCAGAGATTTAATATGTCTCTTGGATTTATTTTGCAAAACAATATACATAGAAAAATATACACAAAACAATGTCACAATTATTTCAGCAATATATTATCAGATGGCTCTAAGGACTGAAAAATAGGACCTTCGCACCAAAGTCTATGAATTACCTCACATCTCTTTATAATGAATCGGTTATTCAGTTAATGCATATGGAATCAGTATTTAATGAATCCTTAAGCAGAAAAACTACAATAAAGACATTAATCTTTATTAATAACCTATTCCGGCTCCCAGATTTATCTTTATAGGCCAAAGAGATATGATTATCTAAATTTGCTGCATCTTTAAATAGGACTTGGCATGACCTCACCTTCTTGTTATTTCTTCACTTTATCTCTACCAAGAGCTTTTAATGACTGGATCTCCACACAATAACTCCACAATACTGAATATATAGAATAGACCTGTACAAATTAAATAACCCTGCAAAATTTCATGAATTCCTTGTTTTAATGTTCAAAGGAAACTGCTTGGTAAGTACTCCCACATCTTATGAACATTAAGGAATTTGCAAATCAAAGACCTGAAGGAATTATGGACCTGAAGAAAAGAAATTATGGAGAAAATCTATCTATGTGGTTCCTAGGAGTCAACTTTGAGTTAATAGAGATAAGCAATCAATCAATTTGATCCTGTTTCCCTTGGTCAATTAAAAGAATCCAATTCACAGAAAAGAGAATTCTATATTCCATCTATTGAATAGAACCAATGGAATAATTTAGCAATTATTCTGGTTAATATTATAGAAGTGTACAAAAATATTTGCCTTTATTCCTTAATTTCAGTACAAATTTAAATAATGCACATGAGAATGCATGCATTTTCCGATATATTTGAGGATTCAGACCATAGGGATAAATCAAAACACATCAAACACATCTGCATTTTGTGAATCAGCATTGAGGGCTGAATATTTTTTTTCAACAGGCCTAAAAGACTTTTACAGAACATCTATCTTTGCCAGAAAAAGGGATCAATTTCAAAAAAGAGAACTATATAGGTTTCAGCTCAATCAAATTTTACCCTCTTGGTAATTATGGCTTCCTTACTTGAAGATCTGTTCCTAATGCATTTCACAGGGAGAGAGAAACAGGATTATTATACAGCAAAATACTAGTAAAAATTATATTGCGGTCTTGGGAGTTCTATGAATGTAGGAAAGAGAAAATTGCCTAGCTCCCATGAGCATTTTGAGAGAATGAATTAAAAATAAAGAGAGAACAAAAGCAACCTGGTACAAAGTGGAGTCAAAACAGCCATACAAAGCTGCTACATAATAATGGAAAATATAGCTAGGAAGAAAAGGAAATGACGTTCCAGTTTGTTGACAGTACTACTCCAGCTTTTTTGCTAGACCTATCATCTAAAATTAAATGGTCTGGTCGAGGCTTGCAGAACCAGTGTTTGCTTTATGCCTGCTCCAACAATATATTTACTAAATTCATCTCTCTGGTTAAAAGACAATGGTAACAAATAATTCCATGCTTGGACATCAAAGGAAAACTGCTGTGGTCCAATACCAGAATGGGAACATCATAGGAGGAGTGGGCAGTTTAAGATTTCCTCTCTAAAGACACTTTTGTTTTGACAAATTGATATACACTCTGCAGTATGGAATTGCTGATCTCTTAAAAAACAAAAACCTTTAGTAATGCCAGCCAGCCAAACTACTTGTGAACTAAACCATTGCTTAAAAGAAGGAAAAGAAATGGTAGATGCATGCGATGTACTTACATACCATGGCGCTTGACTCTAAAAACCACAGACATAAAACAAACTGCTGCATTAATCCCTGACAGTTCCTGTTAAAAATCTCAGATTGTAAATGAAGTACACAATTGTTAGCATGACACAGAGAGAGTATTAACACCACAAGAGTTCAAAAGGTCTTTCTTCATTTTTTCCCAGTAGTTCCAGATAGATCCGATACTCCTTGAAGAGCCTAGTGTGAATCTAACAATTCACAGCAGTGCAAAATATTAATTTTTCTGTAACATACATAGGAATGAAATGCTACTAAAGAGTTGAACTGTCAGTTCCATATGGCTACATTACTTCCATATATACAGAAAGGATGCATTAATAGAACAGACTTACTGCATGTACAACTGGGAGCACTGACATACTATAGAGACAGCAAGAGATAGAAATATATAGACACACATGTATATGGCAAGCCTACATGTAAAAGAAAATGTGCTACTTATTAAAACACATACAAATTTACTACAACCTTCCTTTGGCAGGTAACATACAATTATCCTGAATAGATAAAGGGAAGCTACAGATTTACCTTGTTTTTAATGTTCAGAAATGGCAACCACACACATATATTATGAGTTACCACACACACACACACACATACAAAAGGCATTTTGATGTACAGATTAAAGTGCTGATCTAGAAACCAGCATATGCCTAGTCTCACTTAGGCACGAAAGCACCAGCTGGATGGACTTTGGGCCAATCAATCTCTCTCAGCCCTATTCTCTTCACAGGGTTGATGTTGTGAGGAAAATAGGAGGCAGAAGGAGTATTAGGCGTGTTTATATCATGTGTTTATGGCATATAAATTTTAAAAAATAAATAAAATGTCCGCTGCCTTGTGTTACATATGAAAAATATGGGATTAAAATCTTTTTTTTAAAGGAAAAAAAGTTATTCTATATTAAAGAATTACATGTTACAACCAAGTGCAGAGAACACCCTCATTTCAAGCTATAAATATTCTCTTTTATCAGAATTACATATGTTGTAGAAACAAACAAACAAATAAACAAAAGTATACAAGCTATGTAGAAAAACAAACCTGTTTGGAACTTTGTGCTTATATAAAACAGATGAAACACTTTGCAGGAACAGCCACTGTATCTCGAGTACCCGTGAAAACAACTTAAAGTACAAAAGGTCTCAGATTCTGGCAAAAGGTTTCAGATTCAATCTCTGGCATTTCCTAGGAGAATCATGCATAGGAACCTGCAATGCTGCTGCCAAGACAATGAAGACATTGCTTTGGCATTACTGAGCTCCATAAACCATGTTCTGGCAGGGCATAAAATGACTATGTTCATAGTGAAAAAGCAAATACAGTAAGTAAAACCAAGTGTATTTTTGGTTTTTAATGGTTCTACTGCTAGGACAGTAACTATCAGTATATTGGCTAGAAGGACTGATATATGAGTTAGGTTAAAGTCAAGGATGTAAATATGAAGTTCACAAGTCTTTGAAGAAGTTGCACACAAAGAAACTAAGACAAAATCCAGGTATGCATAATTTTTCAAAGGATTTAATTGCATTAAAATAAGATATTAAATTTGCTATGGGTCGATTATTGCTGATGTGGGATCAGACTTTATAACAATTTCCTTATTACTTAAGCATGAGAATGATACAGAATTGAAGAATATCACAGCCACTTCTCATATTACAGATAGGTTATTATTGTATTCGATTTGCTTGTTCCATATATTTCCTAATTTACTGATGAATTTTACTGGACTTCAGCAAGACAAGCCAATTGAGTATCCCTAATTCCCCTAGGTCCCATAATTTAGTTGATCCTTGGGCAGAAAATATGCTTAGGACTGCAGCTTTAAAATCTGATCCTAATATACACTAGTAATAAGGAACACCTTATGTTTCACTCCAGGCAGCAAAATGATAAGACACAGTCTTAGTAAATCCCTTTGCGTTGGAAATAATTTACTGCATGATAAATATGTCCCAAACAAGCTGAATTTCATCTTTTTAAAGAGACTCAATATAGCCATAAGCTTCAGCTAGTACCTCGTAGAGTTCTATGAATGATGTGCAAAATATGCCTTTAGTTGCCGTTTAGCTCAAGAAAACTTTCTGAAGTAGCATTCAGCTGAACAAACTGCCTATTAAATTAGTGATATATTTATTCTATCAGTAACCCTAGATATGTCACAAAGATTAAGTTTTCCATAAACTTCCAACAAAGGTGTACTTTAGATAATTCAAATTATTTATAAAGCAATCAATCTCTGTCTCTTTGCACTATCATACAAGGTATTACCAAATATCTGCAATTATATTCAGTATCCAAAATGAACAAAGTTCAGGTTTTGATTTGGCTTCATGATCCACTTAAAGAGGCACAGATCAGGATGGTGCTTAGTGAGAAATTGCTTTTCCTTCACAATAACCTTGCCATTTAGAACATAAAGAAAAAAGCATATAGAAAATTAAATGACCAGCAAGTCACAGAAAAAAAAATGTAATAGGTATCTTTGCAGTTTTCTTGTTCAACCTGATGTGCAATAGAGAAGATGTAATGTATAGTACCAATTACAGAGATGGCCATTTAGCCTCGGGTTAAATATTTCCAAATGACAGCTCAACATGTCTTGAAACTATATCACCATTGAACAACCTCATTTTTAAAGAATATTTGCCTAGTGTTTCTTTTCCAAAATGTACATTTCTGAAATTTCTACTCATTGGATTTAGTTTTATTTATGTAGTTAATTTTTAAACACATATGCGGCTCATCTCACTGACAGGCAATGGGGATGGAACTATGGAATGACAAATCTCAAGACATTAAAATACAGTTATTCTGTTTCCCAAAGAGTATAGTTCAACTTATTGCAACTCAGCTTATCACAAAAAGCCTATCTTGGTTCCTGTATCACAAAAACAGATCAGGAAAATTTCATATGGGAATCAAAATAGATTCTGGAATTGAACAGCTTTCTATGCCAAGTGTTGTTAACATCAAGATATTGTAGCCACAGGCAAGCTGATCTTCTACAGATGTTTGGGACTCCAATGTCCATCAATCCTTCCCAACATGACAAATGAAAAAGATGGTGGAAATTGCAGACTGATTATATAGAATATTCCAGGTGGCCAACTGCTTACATGCTGAAAATAGAAGTCAGACTGACAGATTTTGTAAAGCCATCTGGTTAATTCATGGAAGAGAGTTTATATGGCATGTGCATACATGCGTGTGAATTGCAAAATGCCTTTGCATATACATTTTTGTTTCTAAACATTTGTTCTTGGTTGCTATTGACATTTTGATTTCTATTAACAAATAAGCTATTCTGTTGCAAACGATCTGAAACCAGAGCTAGAAAATCTGTTCAGAAATCTCTCTTACAATGTGAGTATATTGTGAATGTATGATAGAAGAGCCAAGACAAGACAAAACACATTAACAATATATTTTAATCTTTTGGTCCTTAGACCAGAATTCAAACACTGTAAAGGAAATGTTTATATAAAATTAAATAGCAACAGTTGAAAAATAAATACATACCATTAACATAAATACATAAAGAAATCCATTCTACTGAAAAGCTTCAGCCAATAGTATACTGTTGGTTCAAAAAACTCCCCTAATAATAACAACAATAATAATAACAGTATCATAACATCATCGTCATAGGAAGCAACCCTCCATCTGTTACAGATGAAGTATAAAGATCTACAGCAGAAATGTATCAATAAATGTCAGAGCTAAAAGAAATTGTAATTCAAAACTAAAATACTCCATTGCTATATTAGTACCGTATGATATCAAAACGAGGTAGACAAGCTTATGAAACAATAAGCTTATTTTCTTGGAGAAGGTTTGTTTTGGTTAGCACCATTAGTATTTTCATTCTGGAGAAATCTAACATGCTTAAACTTTTGTGGATTTTATATTTTTAAAACAGTGAGTGATACATTTAGGTTAGGATACAGAGATATGGCTCAGTCCTGCAGATATTTTTGGTGTGTGCGTGTGTATAGGTACATGGAATGTTCACATACGAGGACTGCTGCAATTTTAATGAAGGCCTTTCACAAGACTCTTCCCTGAAGAACCAAACCCTGAAGCTGTTCATATAACAGAAACATGCAAAGATAAAAAATCTTAGCTCAGGATGAATAATTATTGAAAGATATGTTGAGCAGCAAGAACTGAACTAAAATAGTGTTATTTCAGTTCTGCCATCATTTGCCTTTTCAGCATCAAACCTTATATAGAGGCAAGTAGGAGAATGGAATTATGCAATTAATATACTTTCTCATCACCTTCTGTTTCAGAATCTGAATACTCAGAATATTTAAGTAGGTTAGGTCCACTTCTTTAGATTTCGGTTTTTTTAAACTATTGTGATTGTGTTTAATAAAATGACATCAGGGCATTTTATTTTTAAAGCTATAGAACAATACACAGAAAATCACCCAACAAAGTTATACTTTCTAAAAGTCAGATTTCTAATTTTCGCTCCTGCATTAAAAAATACACAGGTATCATAAGACTTTGGTTTATTTCTGTTTTTAATTAAAAAAATAAAACAAGACATTGGGAAGTATAGACACCTCAAAGTGTTACCTAATTAAGAAACGTCTGAATGACATCTCTGTTTCATTATTAAGAGGGGGGGAAAAATCACATTTTTAGGAAGAGGAACTACATTTAATTCGCCAAAGAATTCTAGAATAATTACAGGAGGGAAACAGGGCTACATTTCACTGAGCAGTTTTTTATTTCATGCTCTTTGGCTTTTGAAAATTTAACTTGAAGTAAATGTAATTCACTATTGACAGCAGTTCTCAGTACACAATTTGGAAATAAAGTTAACATGTAAATTTAACCCTTGGAATTGAGAAGGCTTTAGTAGCATCTTGGAGGTAAACTATTTTACAGCTTTGTCCCTTGCAATGATTTAAAGCACCACAAAAATATGATTTATGCATAAGTATTATGGCTGTTCAATGTTTCACCTTCTATTCCCCAAACAACTGACGAATGTAGCACCTGTCTGCCACTCATCAAAGCTACTATATCTTTTTCCAGGATTGTACAACTGCCTTTTGGTCCTGGAAAATGATGTCATTGCTTTAAAGACTTGCAGACAAGACAGACATTTGGGTCTTTGCGTAATCCAAACACTTTTTGGAATTGAATTCAAAGCATTGCACAGCCCTATTCTGTATAGCTATTAAACCATTCATTGAGGTATGCAGATTAAAACTATTACAAAACACTCCTCAGAAACAGCATAAATGAACACATTACTATTTTTGCAAATGAAATATAAAAATCAGGCAAGGTTAGGGAGTTTATAAATTGATTGAAAAGGATTCTCTTCTCTCTATAAAGTGCTTTAAAGTCAAATCAGGCCAAACAAAATCTAAATGCACAAAATAATGACATAAAATTTATTTTGCTTTGTGTTCAACTTTGATAGGGGCATCAGTAATCTACCATTTGGTTAATGTGTCATGTTCTAAAGTTATTCAGTTGGGGTGAATATTAATTTAAAAGGTCCACAAATTCAGCAATGGTTCTGTGTCTCCTGTGCTATCATTAGAAGAAGGAAGGATGCATTATTAGTTAAGCTCAGGGCCTCTCTTCAAGTGGTAAATTTGCACAGGATAGAAAAAAAAAGTTTATTTATGTATTGGTGTTTATGCTATCCCACAAAGACTTAGCTACCAGTAGAATTGCTGGCATCAGGGAGTTGTGTGTGAACAACCGAAGGTTGCCTTGCCTCTTTGCTGGGACTTGTGAGATAGGTTGCATTGTGAAGATAGGTTGTATTGAGGTCAAGATCTTTGCCTACCTATGCCTTATTGGACCTGGCAAGTGAAGAAAGAGAGAGAGAGAAAAAAAGTCTTTCCTTTCTGTCATTCCATGCATTTGTTTGATGAAAAACTCAGCTAAGTTCATTTAAGGTTAATCTGTGGGAACTCAGGAAAACTGAAGGAAGCCCAGTTCCTTTTATAAGACATCCATCTATTATTAGCATGGAATTAAATATAGGTAAAAATGCAAATTGCAGTACTTCTAAAGCATAGGTGTCAAACTTGCGTTGTCTCATGACGTATCGTGACTTTTCCCCTCTTTGCTAAACTGGAGGTGGGAGTGGCCAGCACGTGACACATCTTGCCCATGGGTTGTGAGTTTGACACCCTATTCTAAGGATTACAAGCGGATAAACAAGCCTTGCATTTTTTACCTGAAAAAAGTGATTGAGGGAAACCTGTGGTAATCAATCAAATGTCCCATGTAAGGAAAAAAAAAACTTCCCCTGAATACAGTATCCACAAATGAATGAGATCTTTTCACTATCTGCAGAACATGACAAAGCATTCACAAGGATGTCTTCTTGAAATACATATGCACATACTTCTGAAGCACTTCACAGCATGTTACAAACAAAAGCCAACCCAGTCTCAAAAGAACCCCCCAACAATTAAAACCCAGAAAAAATCTCAGTTCTTTTAAAACGGAATGAGGCAACTTGCCACAGTCAACTTGCCATGGCCAACTCATTGCAGGACAACTTGCCAGGGCCAATTCGCCGTGGGATAACTCACTTTGGAACAATTTAATAATCCTATTTAATTATTTAAAATAAATAAAAAAATTCAATTTTTGCCATTCACATTTCATTCTGTCCCATTTTGCATATCCTTTTTTTTTTTTTCAATTGTTATATTCTACTATTTCTTTGATATTAGTGAAACTTTTATATGTAGCGAGTTGGCTGTGGCAAGTTGGCCATGGCGAATTGTCGTAGACCCATTTTTAAATATGGCCCCACCAAAAAAGATGGAATGGTATCATTATAAGCTTCTGTGTTTGGGAATAATCAGTCAGATCCTGAATCATTATGAAACTTGCTGAGAATTAAGGCGGCATATATTCTTTGATATTTAAATATGAACCTGGGACTATCAATGAGTGGTTTTAAAAAATTTATTATGTGGCGTGTTGTCAAAAAATTGGCACCACTGATTTCTGCCAAGGCCCAGATCCCAACAGGGGAGTTATCGCCTGGGCCTCTGTAACTTCTAATGCTCTTCCTTATACTAACTAATTTCTGAACAAGCTGAATTTAATATCGAGTACTGTTTTCTGTTCTATATAGCAGCGATCCCCAAGCTTTCCAGCTTGATGCCCCAGCGGGAGGGGGAGAGACATGTTCCGTGTGAGTGATAGTGCATGAGCTTACCCAGCTCCATTTGCACAAGAAGGTGCACATGGACTTGCACAAGTGGAATTGCGTGCATGCTTTCCTGCCACTTGCATAGCCCAGTTCTGAAGGGGCTGTGGCCAAGTGGGCCGCAGCCTGGGGATTGGGGACCTCTACTATAGAGAAATACTGTATGTTGGCTCAGAGACATAAGACAACAGAAACTTTTTTGAGGAAGGTAGGACTACTTAAGAAAGGGTGCTCCTAAACCTACCTCTTTGGGTTGATAAATGTTGAAATTTGCAAGTTAAGACATGCAAAATGCTTGTCATATCTAAATTTCTATAGTAAATTTCTATCAATTGAGTTTATTCATCATCACATGTCAGCATAGTAGCGCTGAGTTGTGGAAAAAATATGTTGCCTGCTTCTCCATTACTTATCAAGGTCAAGTTGAGATCTACCTATAGTATTTGGAACATTAAAAATAAGGACTAGGAACAATTAAAGAAGAGATTGGACTGCCATTTGTCAGAAATGGTGTAGGGTCTCCTGCTTGGGAGGGGGATTGGACTAGATGACCTACAAGGTCCCTTCCAACTCTGTTAATCTGTTAATTAAAATCAATTAAGAAGTCTACTGATAAATGAGATTAAAAGAAAGTCACTTCAATCTTTACATTTAGATTCAGACAAAAAAATATACCACATGCTGTTAACTATATTTCAGAAAGTAATAGTTTCTCCCGCATGTAATCCCACAATCACACTGTTTGTGTGCTATTCTTTCATATGGCTGTGGAGAAAAGACAGTGGTACTTTCCCTTCGTAGCTCTACAACATTAAGGATCTTCTACAAAATGTCAGAGACGGAACAAATTTGAGAGCAATAGCATTTTGCAATTTCTTCTGGAATTACAGAGAGAGCAAATTCCTGTTGGTGGGATCTCTCACCCAATTCTATCCATTGAGATTCTCCTTCTGTTGCCAGAGAGCAAGGTGCCATCTTGCCTTGCTGTGCTTTACTTTATTCTCCAAAGTTGCACGGAAGGAATCTTTATTTGTCCCCTCACTAAGCAGTGGGTTGAGTTTTTAATTATTTTTCTCCTTTCCAGAACAAAAAAAAAAGTGCACCAAGGAAAGGAGGAAGTGGGGTGAGGTGACAGCTGGATATATTTTGTGCATCCTTCCAATGGCCAACTGAAAGATGGGGTTAAGAGCTCAGTAGTGGGGATATTATCCCAATGCTGTGAAGTTGCTGCAGAGTATATGCTGCAGAGTATATGGAGGTTGCATGAAAAGGCCCTTATTTCTATTGATTCTTATTCTTTTTAAAAAAAATTAGTTCCCAGACAGTTAAGTCTGTGCTACACCTAGAAGTAAGCATGCAAAAAAAAAAGGGGGGGGGCAGTATTTTAAGATGAGAATTCCAAGCCACTTTTGCAGAGGATTCAAACTGTTGCTAAAGAGCTTAATCAGACCAATGAAGACAATAATAAAAAAAGGTTGGGTAATGGAATGTGCTTACTAAATATTCTTCAAGAGAAGATGCAAGGGGTACAGAACTCGAAACGGGCTGATAAAGTGTACAAAACTTCACTATAAGCAGAAAGTGCTTTTTAAAAAAATGAACAGATTTGGGAGATGAAGCTTTCCTCCCACATGTCTATACTACATGGAACTCATCATTGCTTTTTATTTTTTCCTTTTAAAAAGAATTTTAAGTGAAGATTCATTTTAAAAAAAGACAATCAAACAACCACAAACCACCAAAAATCAGGACCGTGACTTTGTTCCATTCCTAAGAATAATGTGTAACACAGTAAAATAATTATGTTATGGTCGTACCGAGCTCCAAGGACCAGAATTCCAGGCAGCTTCTCGGGGACAGTCCTGTATATTGCACTGCTCGCGGTCTGGCGGTTTGTCAAGGATTTCACAGCTCAGATCAGTAAATCTCTCTCCATTGGAATGCTGGCATACAACTAGTCTTGTTCTGGTTCCTCCGTCACATGACTTGGTACACTGCAAAGAAAAGACATTACAATGATGGATAATACCAGTATTGTTACCTTCCTTGGTCTGACTCAAAGCCAGTTTGGGCATTAATTTTTCTGCCATTCAACAGGCATAGGATTCCGGGGGGGGGGGGGGGGGGGGGGAGAAATAACTTGCAACACAAAATCAGAGGGAGTTAGCAACACTGATGGAATGTGGAGGACATGAGATTATTGATGCTCTGCACACTCAGAATTTTCCCCAGGATTTTTCCAAACTTCTGAATTGATGTAAAGAGGTAGTCCTTCATTTATGTGCATTCCAAACTCAACAGTGGCCTTAAGTTGAGGACTACTTGTACACTGAAAATAGTAGTGATTGTGCCAAAAAAAAATATGGAGGGAAGGAAGGTAAAGAGAGAATAAGATTAACTTGTTGGGTATGGTATTAGTTTTCCAAGCTCAAAGCCTGTGGAAAATAGAAATAAGGCTGTGAAAACCTGATTATTTATCCAAATCTGAATGGGACACTTCTGTTTGTGATGTTTTGTGTTCACTTCATTGTTTGAATTGTCATCTTGGAATTATTTTGTGATTATGCTCTTACTTGGCCTGGTTAATTTCTTGTATTTTGTCATTTTTATATTACTCCCTTCTTGTGAGCTGCATAAACCTAGATGGAGTCAGCTGGCATCCAAACTGAATGGATGGATATAATGAATGAAGCATTCAAAAATCTGGTTCTTTCTATCTTTTAAGATTAGTTCTGATTTCGACCTCACAAACATGGTTGACAGAGTGGGGAGAAGGAAGTCCTGCATGCTCCAAACTACTTCCTTAAAGATAGCCTGGATTCAGCAACTACTACAATGGTCTGTTAAAATAGCTTTCTGTCATATGCAGCTTTATAAACAGAAAAAATTATCCAATAAAGGAAAGAATAAAAACATCTATTCCAGAGTCAACCTTCATTAGTTAATTATCATGCTTTAATTTTATGTGTTTCACTTGCTTTTATAGGCTTTTATAGGCTTTCATTGATATACTGTTTGCAATGTTTTGGTTTAAAAAAAAAATTACCTCAGGGACTTCAGTGGTCAGTGACATACTGAGCTAAACAAATACATGCATACCTTCCCTCCACTCTTAACAATTATGATCTTTCAGATCAAGATCATTATCCCTGGACTAAGCCTTAACACTTTTGGAGAAACCCTTTTGAAACAATGAATGAACTTCACTTTCAAATGCAATCAGACAACCTGTGTAATTATAGTACTCTATTACTAATATATTATAGTAATAGCAATGGCACTTAGACTTATATACTGATTCACAGTGCTCTACAGCCCTCTCTAAGCCATTTACAATGTTAGCCTATTGCCCCTAACAATCTGGGCCCTCATTTTACCCATCCCGGAAAGATGGAAGGCTGAGTCAATCTTGAGCCAGGTGAGACTCGAACTGCCAAATTGCAGGCAGCCAGCAGGCAGCAGAAGTAGCCTGCAGTACTATACTTTAACCACTGTACCACCCTGGCTCTTAATGGTACATTATTACCATGTACTGGTAATCACATACAAAGTAAAAGAGTTCACTTGATTTTAAAGCTAAATGGCTTACCTCACTCCAGCTTCCATAGGCCCACTGAGGGCAGGGTCCCGATTCGCAGGATCTTAGCTCATCTGGTTTCATCCTTGCATCACAATTATCAGCAGCATATCCATTTTCATCCTGGCATACGACTACTCGTCGTTGAAATCCACCAGCACAGGTACTTGAGCACTATAAAAATTTAATTGTCACAGGCTCAGAGTGGTTAGTGTAGGTTGCTGCTCCTGTTTCATCCTTGCTATAAATCCAGATCTCTTAAGTGTATAAAAGTTTTTGTATTTTTTGCTACTAGCAGCAGTGATAATATACATTTTCACTAGTGGTGAATTGCAAAGCTACTTGTAAATCCTTGGAACAAGGATTTTGATTGGTATCATTTCTATTATTCTTTATTTCACTGATTCAGATACCATACGATTCCAATCACTATGTCTTTTCCACCTTTCCACGTTCTTGCATACCTTTGGTTATCTAGTGGGGGAGGTGAGAAGGAATGCAAACTTCTTAAAATCTTGAATTTTTGAAGCATAAACCAGTCTGGGATAGCTGAGCATTTATTTTAGTGACATGGGGAAGGACGAGTGTTATATAGCAGGTTATATCTAGTGTAGAATCTGATTCACAAGGGAACAAAAACCAAAACCCCAGCAACTACTTACTGCTCCCCATGGCCCAGTTCGCCACTGGTTGCCTCCATGTCCATGATCTTGATTTTGGTTTGGGTGCCCTCCTTGATTGTTTTTTTGATGATAGTCAGGGTAAGGAAAAGGATTAGCAGGCCTGTTACCCGGGTTGATCTGCTGACACGATGGCATAGAGCAATCCTGCTCTGTCGCGAGGATATCTTCAGCATCACACTCATTTCTATCGATACTCTGGTCATTGTAATCTATGCAGAGTATTTGCCTGGTCACCTTACCTTGCCCACAAGTTACAGAGCACTATGTTAATAAGGAGAGAAGAGAGAGAAAAGCTGGCCATAGCAAAAAGATAGATTTTGAGAAATAACAATAGCATTTAAGACTTATATACTGCTTTATAGTGGTTTACAGTCCTCTCTAAGCGATTTACAGAGTCAGCATATTGCCCCCAACAATTTTGGGTCCTCATTTTACCCACCTCGGAAGGATGGAAGGCTGAGTTAACCTTGAGCTTGGTGGGATTTGAGCTGCCAAATTGCAAGCAGCTGGCAGGCAGCAGAAATAATCTGTAATATGCATTCTAACCATTGCGCCACCATGGCTCATACAAAATACAAAAAAATACAATCCTCCCAAAAAAACCCAACAACAACTCAAACAAACAAATCCTCATACATAAAAACCAATTTTAAGTACCAAAAGTTTTACTAAAGTGGATTCAACAGATCTCATTGTTTGACTGCTTTAGCAGCTTACAAATCTGCCTTATTTCAAGTCAGAATACTTGCATCTAGCTCTTTTGAGTATAGGTATTTGCCATCACTGAGTACCTGGTCTTTTTAATCAGAGATGGATGCCAGGTATACACTAGCTCCTGCTTCACTATGTATTAACCTGATCATTGGTAAAAGCATCTTGGCTATGTTCCAACAAAGGTACTTGCTAGATTTTAAAAGAAGAGCTGCCATGATGACCAACAATGATGTGCGTTTTGTCTTCCACCCAAGAGCAAAACAAATCTTCTCCTCTTAATGGTGAATTATGCATATTCATAAGTTTATCAATGGGCAGATATTTGGCATATTTAAACAAGGAAGTTGCTTACTGAGCTCCATTCCATGGCTTTCCACCGGCCACAAGATATTACAAGACATGCTTCAGTTGCTGATGGTTTTGAAAGATGGAAACAGGCAGCTTCGTCAGCCACAGAGCCATGATCATCACGACAGCTGACATACCTCATCCTGGTGCCCTTCCCACAGGTAGCAGAACACTAGAGAAGATCAATAAGAATGTCTCTGAAGAAGCAGATTCCTTTGACAAGTGTATCATAATCTTTACACAGATAGGATTAATTATCTAGTCTAATGGAAAAGAAGGACTAGGGGAGACACAATAGCAGTGTTCCAATATCTCAGGGGCTGCCACTAAGAAGAGGGAGTCAAGCTATTCTCCAAAGCACCTGAGGGCAGGACAAGAAGCAATGGGTGGAACCTAATCAAAGAGAGAAGCAATTTAGAAATAAGGAGAAATTTCTTGATAGTTAGAACAATTAATCAGTGGAACAAGTTGTGAATGCTCCAAGATTGGAAGTTTTTTAAAAAATGTTGGATAGCCATTTATCTGAAGTGGTGTAGGGTTTCCTGCCTAGGCAGGGGATAGTACTAGAAGACCTTCAACTAGACTCTGTTATTCTATTCTATCAAGGGAAATAAAAATGTAAACTAAATTGGTTAGTTTTAACATACAGAAGTCCAGGATCCAAATCTCCACTGGGTTCTGTGACTGCTTTGCTTGATTTCTGGGCTGCTAGGATGGAGACGACATGGCACCATTTCACAGTCCTATTTCATAAATAAGAACATTACAAAAATAAATACACTATCCAATAATTGACATCAGAAGCTTAGGGATTGCACAACTACAACGATAAAAGATTACAATATTAAATTCCCTCCCTGTCCAAACACAAATATAACTGACTAATCTTCTATTAAAAGTGGATATTATCAGTATATCTGGCAAATCATAAAATATAAATATATATTATATATGCATGTATATATGTATGAGATGACCAGGGAGGACTCAAGCGTATCCTCAGTCTCGAATCCCTTCATACTCACAAGCAATCTAAGTCCAGTACACCTTAAATTGACTCTTATCTGCTGCGAATTTGCTTTGACTGTTAAATTCAGATTCTTGTATAGAGCTTAAATTTGCAATAAACCCTGATATTCATTTGAACTTCCTGGATTTCTTGATTTCTTACACTTGACAATATATTGCTAGTTTTATCGTATCAGGTAACATCTCTCTGGAAATCTAAACCATGGTGGAATTTGGTGTCAAAATATATTCCCATTACACAAAAAACAGCTAGCATTTATAAACATACACAGTATAAACAATTTAGATAAGAACATGGTGGTACTATTGATTTCCCCCCCTGAAATTACTGCATGCCTACTCTATCACCACACCGCACCTACCTGTGTATCTGTTGGCTTGGTTGCAGCATTGCATTCATTATCATCTACTACAGAAATGTAGGCACCAACTACACATTTCACTGCCCTCATCTGATAGCCTTGCCCACAGATTACTGTGCACTAGAAGGAAAAAAAATCCACAGATTTAAAAAAATGTCTGAATATATCTATACTGCAAATAAACACTTACTGAATCACATTTGCTTAACACATTGATGATCAAACAATTATAGCCTTGTTAGAGTACAGAAAACCCAATTTTCCTAGGTGAGAAATGTACTATTGCCTTGCCTGATTCATCAAACCTTAAAGGGATGGGAGAATCTAGATGGAAGCCTTCTGTATTTTTCTATTTCTTCCTTGTTTAACATTTTTTAAAAAATTAAAATGTGAAACAGAGAATCACCGCACGATACTTTCAGATTAATAGTGCTAGGAAATCTCTATTTGGAAGCAATATCATAATAATATAATATAATGTAATATAATGTAATGTAATATAATACAATAATATGTAATATAATATAATATAATGTAATGTAATGTAATGTAATGTAATGTAATATACCTTTACCACAATATACATAGATGATTTCAGAAATTAAATTCCTCAAATGTACAATTTGTCCTGCCCAATGCAAAGAAGAGCCAATTTGGTGTAGTGATTAAGGCACTAAGTTAGAAACTAGGAGACATGAATTCTAGTCCTGCCTGAGACACAAAGCCAGCTAGGTGACTTTGGATCAGTCTCTCTCTCTCTCCCTCTCCCACTCCTTCTCCCTCTCTCCCTCTTCCCCTCCCTCCCTCTGTTTCAGTTCCTTCTGCTTCCAATTAGATTGAACAGTTAAAACATATTCCTTTCACGAGAATCCCAAATTCTTCATTTATTTTCTTCAAATAAATGTGTGCAGTGATTTACGGATTAGAATGTCCTCCCCTCCCATACTTATTTTCATTGGGTTATCTGCCTTGAAGACCACAAACTATATTTTTTGCAGATTCAATCCCATTTTCCAGATTACAGCATAGTTAAGTGTCAGGGTTTAAAAGGACTTCGATCTGACATGGAGCTTGACACAAAGATAGCTTGTCACATTTCTCCACCAAATGTGAAGTTAGAGAAATGAAGTGGAGAATTCTCTGACTTTCTCCAGGGAAGAAATTTTCCAATCATTTTTCAAGGGTAAGACTTCCATTTAGCAAGGACATACCAAAGTAACTAAAAAAAACATCATAAAATGAATCCCCTTACTCTACTCTCTCAAGGGATTAAACTGAACTGTAGAAAGTAAACTAACTTCTGGAAATGTCCTAATCAATGTCCCATCTTTCATTGTATATGCACCCCTTGCAACTTGTAAACCAACTAATGAAGATATGAGAACACCATATTCTGCTGATGAGAATATCAAAGAAATTTTCTGCTTTTGAAATTCTTTTTAAAAAATGTCTTACATAAAACCAAATGATAATTGTTAGAAAAAAAAATCAAGAGGCTTTCTCTGGTATTAGTCTAGTGACCATTTTCATTCATTTAACTACAGCTACAACTGAAACTCAAAGCTATAAACAGTCTGGACTATTAGAATTGGGCACAGGAAGCTATAATCTGACTCAGTATAAATTCCTTTTTACTTTTTTTTTTTTTTAAATCAGGGCAAAGAAGTAGATTACAGTTAAGAACTGTACCAAGAACATGCCCTCAGAGAACCAAATTAGCCATGATTGTTTAAAGAGATGACTCACTACTTCAGCAATAGCATGAACCTGGCTTTCTCTTGGTAAGATAGTTACACACTGGGTACAATTATGATTTGGTTATTAGAATACTGTGTTAAAACTGAGAATATTTTTAAGTTGCCTTACCTTTCTTACATGGAAATTATCAAAATAAAACTACAAAGGGTAGAAGTCACAAACAACACTTGGAGGAAAAGTAGCTTATGAACAAAAAACATAAATATTTAGACAACTTGCATATATTTTTTTCATTTCCTATTGTTCCAGGAAGCTATCAATATCCCAACTGGTTGCTATATCATCATCATCATCATCATCATCATCATCATCATCATCATCATCATCAATGATAATTAATTATCATTAATTCAATACTTTGCTTTGTGTCTTGCTTGTTACCCTTTAGCTGTAGAACTAAACTTTTTTTGGGTTGTAGAATGATTGACATATTTTGGAAAGAAACAAACAAAAGGAACAAATGGCGTCAAATACCTGGCCCCATAGTCCTACTTGCCACGCTGCACATTCTTGCTGCTGGCAGTCTTGCATGGAATCTGGTTTGGCCTCAAGGTCACAAAGTCTGTCATTGATCCGATCTTCTCCAAATTGGCACCAGATTTGCCGATGCTTGTGCCCTTTTCCACAGGTTACCAAACACTGAAAAAAGAATGTATCTATCTTAAGCTGGCCTCACTCATTCAATGCCTTTTCTTCTCAAAAAGGTTAACACAGTGATACAAGAGTTTATGAAAGGGAACAAGCTTGGACACATCAGGGCTGAACTTAGCTCTTCTAACTAAAGACCCATTGTTCAAAATAAATTTTAGCAGTGGTACAGGCCAAATAAATTCTACAAGCAGCTCCATAAAGCAAAAGTTAAATAATTGTCATGCCTATCTTCTTTTTATCTGTTTTATTATCTGGGGCTAAATTAACACCGAGACCCGCTTTTCAAACTGAAAGAAGGCCTGCAGAAGCCTGTTTAATTCATCATGCTAATGACAGAGGAACCATGTATTAAGGAATGGAGATGTGAAGAAGATCATCAGATTTGAATAACCATTTTAGTGCAATTTCACTGTGATTAAAATTACAGGGTTTTCTTTATTTTTGGTCTTTTAATGACCCTGTAATCCCTTGCACCAGGGTGGAATCAGGGCAACTGAATGGAGCTGAATGTTTCCTGTCCGGATGCCCTTCCTGTCACCAATGCAGAGTTCACACTAGATATATTCTCATTGTGCCCAGAGAAAGAAATATCTGCCTCTACCTAGGATCGAACTCACAGCCTCCTGATTGTGAGATGAGAGTTCCACCTCTAGGCCACCACCCTCTCTGTGATTAAAATTACAGTATTAATGCAATATAACATTCTTACTTCTGACCAATCTCCTGTTTTCCAGTGTGGGCACGGGAGTTCGTTGCACCGCTGTGCAGTCACTTTTTCCTGCTGGCTGCACTTACTGTCCTCCAAAACATCATTGAATGTGTTCATGCAGACTGCTCGACGCCTCTTTGTGCCACCACCGCAGCTCTTAGAACACTTCAGAGAATAAAAACGAAGTCAAAGTTAGGGACTAGTACTACACGGTCAGCTGAAGATGCCCACTCCTCCATATTTCAGGTCGGCATATGATTGAATTTTAAGTGCATGTTTGTTAAAGAGTTATTGACAAAAACAGCCACAAATTTCTCCTTAGAAAATTCCAGCTATAAAGTACATGCTAATTATTGCTACCCTGACTCTCTCAACAGTCTATAAACTGGAGAAATTGTGCTGTATCTACTTTGGCTAATAACTGCTAGTACATACATTTAGTACTACATCCCAGTAGTACTAAAAATAGCTACTTTAAAAAAAATAATAATAGGGAAATTCTTGAGTCACTATGGTCTTCACAGGCTGATATCCCATACAAAGAACTGCTGTCCCATCATGGCAACTGTTTGGGTGATATCTTTCATTTCTAAGCTCCTCATCAGCTAACTTGCTTTTAGGGTTACAATTGAGAGGATGGGATCAAATCTTTTCAGGGGAGGTTATTGAGAAAGTGATTGGCTTACAGCTCCAGGGGTCCCTCGAAAAAGCAGATTATCTGGCCCTCTTTCAGTCAGGATTCAGGCCTACCTAAAGTACTGAGATAGCACTGATTGTGTTATTGGGATTATTGTTTATCCTTGGGTGCTGGTGGAATATGTGTGGTAGTTTTTTTTTTTTTAATCATGAAAATCGCTGAGATTCACTCGTGCAAGTTGGCTATAAAAATCAGACAGAGCAGGGGTGTCAAACTTGTGGCATCATGGTGGCGTCATGTGACATATCGGGACTTTCCCCCCTTTGCTAAACCGGGTGGGGATGGGGCCAGCATGTGACACATCTGGCCTGTAGGCTGTGAATTTGACACCCCTTAGATACAGTATACAGACAAATAATGTAAAATACAAAGTAAAATATGAGCAACCAGACAGGTCAAATAATAAATATTCCACTTATTAGGGAAGATAATTCAGTGGTTTAAATCACTTCTGGTTTAAATATTACATTGAATCATATTTCTTTTATGTAATATAAATGCTTTTGTTCCATTTTTTAATTTCCCTTTTTTTTTCATATTAAAGCAACCTCCCCCATCTAATACTTTTCCCATTGCTTTTTTTTATAAATAGGATCAATTTATAGTGGTTACTAAATTGACAGACTGGTTAACCAGCATATAAATAACTTAATGTAAAATGTAAGTTGTTTATACCACACACGGTTCTGACCATTTTGACTTCCTTTCATATCATTCTTCTCACCCACCCTGCATGCCTTGCTGCCTTTATCCCATAAAGGACCAACTTACTTCAGTCCAGGCTGAGTAGCGCCATCCTCCAGTGTTACAGTCTCCTGAACACTTTTCCCTAGAGTTTGGCTTGGATATGCCACTACAGTATCGGTCATCATACTTTTCAATTTTGCCTTCATGTTTGTTGTACTTGGCACAGGAAATTTCCAGAGTTTTATAGCCCATTCCACACTGCACAGAGCATTCACTCTTTCTGACAATATGCCACCTATATACAACCAAGAGCATATATTAGCAAAGGCAATTGCTACAAGAGAAAGCTCTTTAGGTGGTCAAAAATGTGCCCAAGACAAAAAGCAAAAAACAGAATCAGGGGAAATATGTAACGTAACTGTAAGCATGCTTCATTTTTTCATTTTATGCAAAGCCACTTTATACTGAATTCAGATTATTTGTGTGAATCTGAATTTGAATCAATGCATTCCATGTACTTCCAAGTGATCAAGATATAGGCAACTATATGAAGGTTTATAAGATAATGAATGGATGAGGGATCCCAGTTTCTATCCATGAGAATGTGGTAAAATTGGGCTTCATTTGTGTTAGTGGCATGCTCCCCAAAATGTGCCTAGAATTGCCCTTAGCATTTTCAGGAAATGCTGCAAGGGGTACAGGTGTGACCAAGATTAGTAACTTGCCCTTCACTTTCTCAGATTTATTGAAAAGTATTATATGAAAGTCTCAAATCATCAGTCAGGCTCCAAAAATGAAGAAAGACACATCAAAGTTTTTCGAAGCAATTTCCTTTATTGTTTATTCACCTATGGACAGCCATCTTGCCAAACTAAAACAGACTATTTGCCTCATTAAACATGTACTCTTGAGACCTGCTAGGGATGACCCATCTTAATTGTTTCTCGTACAACTATTGGAATTTTTGGTAGCCACTGATACAATAGATGTATAATCTTGCTATGAATGCAATGAGAAAAAGACATGTTTAAGGTTAAAAGAGACAGAGGAAACACTCTGATGGAAGGTGAGTGAAGAAGTCTCCAGAAGAATGAGCCAAATTAAAAATAAAAGTAAATACACCATTTGGGATGAAACCGAAGTGAGAAAATGCTGGAAAGATAATTTGAGAGTCAGCTCTACAGGAATCATAAGGTTGAGGGATGGACTTGAAATGAATGCTACACCTTTTAGCATTCAGTTGTAAGGATGTAAGTATCAATGATATAATTGCAGAAATGTCATAATGTGTGTGCTTATTGACTGGCTGTTCAACTTGTTTAACATACGTGAAGGCTGTATTTGTGCTTGTCTATTGGAGAATGCTCCACAAAGATTTTTGTCCTGCAAGGTAGTCTAGACAAAGTGCACACTCAGGAGTAGTAGCTTTCTCTTTGTTGTGATGTCACACTAGTAGAAACTTTCAATCCTGAATGCATTCCCACCCCCCTTCAGCCCTCCCAGGTAAATCAGACAGGAAACATGATGAGATGACTTCATCTACTTTATTGTAAGGCCTCATTAACAGAATCTTGCAAGCCTGAAAGTTCACATTTTCTGCTGTCATTTTTAGCAGCCTGATCAATTAGGGCCAATCCATCCTAAGTTTCTTTTTCTGACTGTTAAGCAACTGTAGGCTCTTCCCCCTTTCATCTGATGCTCCCTGGAGTACCAGAAACAATGCAAGAGGTGACAATGTCTAATATTTGAGAAGGGCAGTCTCGCTAGATGAAGCTGGAAATGCAATCCAGCCTGACAGCTCTGCAGCCGGAGCACTCTGATGAGAACCAGCTGAATAAGAGCTGCTTGGCTTGAGAGCAGTTTATTACAGCTGCCTTTACTTTGTTGTTAAAACCTAGGAAAAAATACGACAACAATCTGGCCACCACCACTTATTACTAGAAGCAATGTCTACTGCTAAAGCACCCATATGGTCAACTACTGTTGTACTGTTTGACAGACTTTGCGTTACTAACTCTTTGCTCCTTGGACCCCAATTTTTACAGTCTTCTCTTTTGAGAAGACAGGCAGAAACAAAGGAGTTGGTTCACGTGTACTTAGAAAAGCAACATATTTGAACACTTTCCCAGATCATCCCCAAAGGGGATGTAAAGACAACCCCCCTCTACGATTTACCAGTTTTATATGCTTATAAAAGAAAGGATCTGTCCTGTATAAATTGGACAATTTTGTGGTTGGAGTTGTGGTTGCCAAATGAATGCAGATTCCCCACCCCATCCTCTTTTTTAAAAATTAAAAAAGAGAGAGAAAGACAATATGGGTGTTTATTTTATGGAGCTTAGTGTTCTGAAATAAGAACTTTCTGCTGTGATCGTCTTGGGGAGAGAGAGATAATGGGAGAAAAACTAAAATATGGAATCCTTATTATCCTTTCAAATAAAAGGCATCTGGCAACCTTTAGCATATTCCTTCAGCTACAATTTTTGGAAACAAGTTTCTATTGTTTTAACAGTAAGAGCAGAAAATGACAACCTAAGCAACTACTTTCTGCTACCAATTAATTTTTCTATGGTGTTAATTTAAAATGAGTTATTTCTATTTACAATATATACCACCCAACAACAGAAATATTCTCAACACTCAGAAAAAATTACAAGATAGTAGTAACACAATAGATAATTAAAAAATGATCAACGAGAAATTAGCAGCAATATCAATCCCATAAGTTCAAAGACTGAAAAAAAATGAAAATAAGCAGAAGTGGGATAGATAGCATCACCAGATGGATTTGTAACTGACAGACAAACCATACTCAACCATTGGTCCTTAATGGTACTACATCTACATGGAGGGAAGTGAGCAGTGGGGTATCGCAAGGTTCAGTCTTAGACCCAGTACTCTTCAGTATCTTCATAAATGATTTAGATGAGGGAATAAAAGGGAAGATTACCAAATTTGTGGATGATATTAAAACTGGCAGGAATAGCCAACACCCTAGATGATAGGCTCAAGATCTAGAGGGATCTTGACAGACTTGAACACTGGGCCATATCTAACAAAATGAAGTTCAATGTAGAGAAAAGTAAAGTCTTACACTTAGGCAAGAAAAACCAAAAGTACACATATAGACTGATGAAACCAGGCTTAATAGCAGTAACTATGAGAGGGATCATGAAGTCTTAGTGACAACCAATTAAATATGAACCAACAGTGTGTAGTGGCAGCCAAAAAAGCCAATGCAATCATAAGTTGCATTAACAGTGAGAGATACAATCAAGATCAAGCGAAGTACTAATATGACTCTATAAAGCCTTAGTAAGACCACACTTAGAGTACTGTATACAATTTTGGTCACCACACTATAAAAAGGTGTTGAGACTCTAGAAAGAGTGCAGAGAAGAGCAACCAAGATGATTAGGGGACTGGAGCCTAAAACATATGATGAATGGTTGTAGGAACTAGGTTTGGCTAGTCTAGTGAAGAGAAGACCAGGGGAGACATGACAGCAGTCTTCCAATATTTGAGGGGCTGCCACAGAGAGGAGGGGGTCAAGCTATTTGTCAGCTACACTGACACCTGAAGGCACCTGAAGGCCAGACAAGGAATAATGGATTGAAACTGAGGAGAGATTTAATCTGGAAATAAAGAGAAATTTTCTGACAGTGAGAACTATAAAACAATGGAATAGCTTGCCTTCGGAAGTTGTGGGAGCTTCCTCACTGGAAGCTTTCAAGAAGAGACTGGACTGCCATTTGTCAGAAATGGTGTAGGGTCTGCTTGGGCAGGGGGTTGGACTAGATGACCTACAAGGCCCTTCCAACCAATTAGTCTGTAATCTGATGAGGCCTGACTGCTGCCAAAATTTCATAACTATTGATGCCATCACTAAAAAGCCCAGATGACAGGCTGGTCACTGGCCTTGGGTCTGGCAAAAGGGGATGCTGAGAACCCATCACTGAAAGAATTCTGGCTGGAAGGGTCCAGGACAAATGCCTTTTTTTTTTTTTTTGCCATGGCTTCCATCCTCTGGAACATTGTGCCCCTTGAGGCGAGATCCACCTCCATACTGAAGGCCTTCCAAAGGGGCCTCAATCTCTAGATCTGCTGGGGTTTTCCACACTGGAAGTGGTTAGTGGACTAGGAAGAAGATTCCCGCCTCCACCTCAGTCTGTTTTAGTTTTTAATGTTTAATCTCTGTTTATTTTAATATTTTAATGTTTCTGTGATCTGGGGCATGACACAGAGGCAACACAGTCAGCTGACAGTTCAAACTGCACCTTTATTGCTCCAAATGTTCCCGAAACGCCCCCATGTTTCTGGCAAGTCCCAGAGCAAAGTGATGACACACACACCTCCAGCAGCCTCTAGCTGCAAATAATCAAGTACAAAACTGTGAGCACAACAGCTGCAAAACAAGAAATCCAGCAGGGCAAAGGAATAAGCCAACTAGTAGTACAGTAGCCTTCCCCTGCCACGCCCACCAAGCCACACCCACAGAACCAGTAGTAAAAATATTTGAATCCCACCACTGTTCATAAATAAACAATTAAACAAACCTGAGGGGAAACTAGCAAGGAAGACAGGAAACACTATAAGTAATAATTGGCATTCAGTTCTCCCATGCAATGTGCATTCTTTGGGATTATGAACTTTGTGCACTCTCTAATATGAGATGAAAAAGAATAGTATGCTTAAAGTTTCCAATTGTTTGATGGCAATTATTTTGCCTATGAGTGAGTGAGGTTCCTATTAATGCAATTTAAAAATGTGTGTGCAGGGAGAGTAGAAATCACATCCAACCTATCATTAGAGTCAGGCACAGTCTCAGCGGGAAGGTCCAAGTATCATAAAAAGGGCAGAAAATGGTTAATCATTTAATGGATTTTGACTATCAAAGAAAGGGAAATGCACTTCTGGGATTTCCTGTTACATGTGAAAAATATCTTGGCTGCTTTTCAGAACTATGCGCTTTGATTAGGGAAGGGAAAAAATGGTCTCAACCCTCCCACACCCGTTATTCTCATTAATCACTGAACAGCCCCCAATATTTTTTTTCCCTGAGGGAGGGAGAGAAGCACAAAATAATAGGTAATTGTGGATGAAAGGAAGTGTTTAAACACCCACATTCCAAGCCCCTTTCATTTTAAAAACAAAAGCCAACTAATCCTCTCCCTATTACATGACTGAGGCAAATCCAGATTGTCAATGGAGGTTCACCCACAGCTTGTGGGACACATGTGGGCCTCAGGTGCTCCTTTGGGAGAGGGGCACACATTGTTTGAGAGAGGCTCACCTCCTTTTTTTGCTGTGCAGTTTGCTGTTGGATGAGGATAAACCAATGATTGTAGAAATGGGAGAAACAAGCATCTGAAGAGTTTCTGAGATTGAACAGCAGGAGGCTTCTCAAAGAATGAATGAGCATTCACAAGATCATTGTTACCTTCTTGGCATTACCATCAGGGGAGTAGAAATCTAGACCATGATAGGAGCAAGGGGATGGTTAAACTTTTCTACACTACAGTACATTGCAGAAAGAGAACAGATACGCACGTACACACATGTATACAGTGGTTAAACTCAAAAGCCAAAATCATTGACTTCCTAATCAAATCAATCTGAAAATAGCAAGTGCTTCCTTCAGGTACATAAGTATGGCAGAAGATTTAATGGGATTATAGTATCTGCAATGAAACTCAAATACTTTGGCCACCTAATGAGAAGGAAGGACTCACTGGAGAAGAGTCTAATGCTGGGAAAGATTGAAGGCAATGGAAGAATGGGACGACAGAGAAAGAGTTGGCTGGATGGAGCCACTGAACAGTCAGCGTGAGCTTAAATCGACTCCAGAAGATGGTAGAGGACAAGAAAGCCTGGAGGAATGTTGTCCATGGGGTTGCAATGGGTCGGACACAACTTTGCAACTTACAACAACAACAAAGTTTTCTCCAAATATATACTTTTGTGATCAAAAGTGGAAGAGTATTTGCCAAAGCAATCATAACAACCTTACTAAATTTTATTGTAATCTTAGAGAAAAGTATGATCTTCTTTGGTGCAATGCCCAGTCTTCATAACTGTGTTCTGGGGAGGCTTACGGAGGGCCATTGGAAAGTGGAAATTTTGTCACTAACGAAACTAATGATCTGTGCTGTAATTAATTGTTGTTTAATTTGCTTTTTTTTGCCACTTAACATTTTATTATGATTATTTCTTTTAAAACTGAATTTTGCTTTGGATGCTTTTAGTGCCCCAAAGGTTCTTATGACTAATAAAATATTAACATCTATGAGATTGCACAGCAATGTACTTTCCTTTAAGTTTAGGCTGACTCCATAGGAAATGGAAGTTGTGTAGAATTAATAGCCTTGCTGTTAATGTTGAGTGGCGAGCAAAATTGTGGATTCACCGCAACTAGCACCAGAAGACAAGAAAAGAAACAATGAATGGAAATCTCTACCCAATGAGAGAAGCAACCTGGAATTAATGAGAAACTTCCAAACAGTGAGGACAATTTTGCCTTCAGAAGTTGTAGATGCTTAATCACTAGAGGTTTTTAAGAAAAGACTGGACAGCCAATTATCAGAAATGATATAGGATCTCTTGCTTGACCAGATGGTTGGACTAGAATGGGGGTCTCCAACCTTGGCAACTTGAAGTCCACAAGTCTTAAAGTTGCCAAGGTTGGAGATCCCTGGACTAGAAGACCTCCAAGATCCCTTCCAGCTCTGTACTGATTGATTGAACCCAAAAGGAAGGAACAATATTCTACACTTTGATGTACAAGTGGTCCTTTACATACAACCACAACTGGGATCAGAATGTCCACTGATAAGTAAGACAGTTGTTCAGTGATTCCTGTCTGATATTACAACACAGTTGTTAAGCAAATTACTGGAGTCGTTAAGTGAAACACATGGATGTTAAGGAAGCATGGCTTCCACCATTGACTTTGATTGTTGAAAGTTGACTAGGAAGGTCAGAAATGGTGATCTCGTGACCATGGAACTGTCACAAATGTTTGCTGGTTTTCAAGTGCCCAAATTTTGATCATATGACTCTGGGGATGCTATGATGGTCCTACGTGCAAGAACAGGTTGTAAATTACATTTTCCAGGGCTATTGTATTTGCAAATGTTCGCTAATGAATGGTTGTAAGACTTGTATAACTTTTAGCCATTGTCTACCAACTGCAGGATGAAGGCCTTTTTTACATGTTTCTAGTCAATAAGATCCTGAGGGTTTTGGGTTTTTTTATTTTTTTTGCCAATTGGGCTTGCAGTTTAAATTATGGTGTCTAAAACAATGGAATCCACATCTATAAGATTGCCTTACCTTAATTCACAATTTAAATTACACAGCTCTGTCACTGGATCAGGTTGAGGGATTTTATCACATCTTTGGTCAGATACCATGAACTGATCGGATTCCCGGGTGCAAATTGGTTTCCTTTTTCGTTCCCCTGAAAAGAATGAAACAAACACAATTACATAAAAGGTAAAGAACTCATTTTTCCCATACATATGTTCCAAAGTAGGCCTATATTTAGACAGGTTCTAAATATTGTTTATGCCCTTCCTAAACAATTTACATTGGCTAACTGCAAGGAATGGAAACACCAGAATATCTGAAGTTTATTTTTCAAAACCTGGCTGTATTTGGGAACTTCTTTTTAAAATGGCTACTTGATGCAACTGAGGTTTACCTCACTCTCCCATGTTTCATTTGCAAATATGTCAAACAAGAGGGGATTCCTAAATCAAACATTTTGGAGATGCAGAGTTCAAGCCCCCACTGCAAACAATGTGCAATGAATTTGTGTATTTATGTTAAATCATAATGAGGGTTGGAAGGGCATCTACTGCTGTGCATGAACACAACACAGAGCTTGACACATAGACTTTGACTGCACATATGATTATTCCATTTGCTAGGTTTAAGTAGGATTAAATAGCTACATGCTCTCATTCTGAACTTAGAAAGAAATAGTGGTGAGGTTAACAGTTCCGTTCCTACTCTACCAACTGCCCATTAGAATGACAGCTTCACTCAAATTAATACTGGTATAATTCATACAATTCTTCCTAGCTGAAGCTGTTGTGCAGAAACATATATCAAAATCTCTCAGCCAACACTGCATCAATGATAGTGACTCCACCCTTGGGGAGGCCAAGCCCCACCCTCAGCAGCAGTGAGTATGAGTAAGGAAAAGGGAAGCGCTCCAGAGTGGCTTTCTTTCCTGCAGCAGAAATAGGTTTGAGTCCCTTCTCCTAGTATTCATGCAGAAAAAAATGACAAGGTATGATCCACTTTTCCCTTGATACCTTATATAAATTCCATATTAAATTACCCAATATTGCATCATTTCCTTGGCTTTGCATTCTTACTTCTGGTCCCTCTGACTAGCACACCAAACTGATTCTAAAGTTCAAATGTATAAACCTCTTCAAAAGGGAGGATGAGTTGAGGGATGCCAAGAACATCTCATCTGGAATGTTCTGGGAAGAACGCTTCCAGGTACTAATTACCTGGTGTCAAACTCAATGCCTGGGGGCCAGATCTGGCCTGTGGGGTGCTTAGATTTGGCCCATGGGGCCTCCCTGGAAGCAGCAAAGGACCAGCTGCAGTGCCACTGGCAGTGAAAACGGAACTCAGGGAGGCCACACAAGGCCCCCTCGGGCTCTGTTTTTGGCTGCAATGGCTTCCTGCAGCCCTTTGCCAATGAAAATGGAGGCCTAGGGAGGCCGCACACTCGATTTTCGCTGGCAGAGAGCTGCAGGAGGCTGTCACGGTTGAAAATGGAGCCTCGACAAGTGATGTCAAGCTGGCCATAGCCACCCTGGCCATGCCCCACACACCCCTGACATCAAACACAACCCTGATGTGTCCCTCAATGAAATCGAGTTTGACACCCCTGAATTAGATTAATCTCCCTCACCCATGAAAAGGTATTTAAGCCAAGAGAAGTGAGTGTGAGTTTGGCAACTTCAGTGTAGACATAATAGGAAAGGTGATACATTCCATCTGGCATTAGAGAGAAGTCTGTCTACAGTCTTTTGAATGTCTGCAGGTGAAGGAGTTCAGTTATACCTTCTCTTATAATTTACTGCATATTACATTAATAAACTTTTGGGCTCTTTGTTTCCATGAGTGTTTAGTTTTGTTTTCTGTCTTGAATCCAAAAGAACCTACTATCATCTAACTGGCCACTTAGTGTTAGAACATCTGCTCTTCCATTCGAGTCAGGGAGATCCTGTCTCCCCCTGCTATCACCAATGAAATTTTGGAAGAACTCATGACTCTTCCTCTAAAAGATCCTCCTAAACTCAGCCACCCTTCTGTGCTTCAAGCTTTGATTGGCCAGAAAATAGTAGAAAAAACTTTTGCTTTTTGCTAGGGTTCTGCATACAAATTTCCTCCTTCTTCATTCCTTCACAAGCATCAAAAAGGAAATGAGAAGAGAATGAAAAAAGTGATGAGGATGAGAACTCTATTCCCACTATTAGTGGCTGCTGAGACAACAACTAGCTCTGGAATACTTGTCTGCTGCCTTCTTCATTTTATGCTATTCCTTCATTATCACTTACTGGACTATTGAACTTGAGGTACAATGTCTGTTAGGCAAAACTCCACCAGATGGCAACAGAGAGTCAAGATTTTCTGTATTGCATGTCTAAAGGTTATCTGAGTTTTACAGTCCATATATGCTAATCCTACCATGCTATCATATTTCTTGAAGGCATGGGGAAGCCTGGCAGAGTGTATTGGATCCCAGACCAGTTATCTCACTATATTTAGGCCACTGTTACTGTGAATACAGTCATCTAATACAAACTGTAATAATGAAAAAGTAAGAACTATTCAGCATAAAAGTCACAGTGCAAATCCTGGCCTTTGGTATTTGCATCCAGAAGTCCTAAAGTCTGCATCACAATACACATTTTTCATGAGTTCCTCTCTGCAACTTTCACTCCCCACAACAGTTGCCTATACTGGGAACTGGGAACAAGTAATTCATACATGGAAAACCTTAGATAATTTTTGACACATCTAGTTCTCCGAAATGTAGTCTTCTTTGGTAATAATAAATGAACTATTAATTGATTTTCCCAGGCCCCAGGACATTAATTGATTTTCCCAGGCCCCAGGATTTAGGTTGGTATCCTATTGAACATGAAATAAGAAGGAGCAACTTGTGCTTTGAAAATAAAAGAAAAACCTGAATCTGTGAGAAAAGCCTATCGAAAAAGATTAATCTTCAAGGAAAGAGTAAAGCCAGCCATTAATTGCAATACAGACCCAGAATTTGTAGCACTGCACGACTGGTGAAACATGTACTTAATCAGTAAGATTTTGCACACGTTAGGAAGAAAATATCAAGGAGAACATATTTGAAGGTCAATCTAGTCCTTGCCTTTCTAATACATCCTAATGTTATCCATGCCATTAACATTATTTTATCCTACAATTATATTACTTCTAATTTGATTAGATTACTTTAGATTAGACCCTCCCTCCCCATTTTCCTGCTGATTGCAGTTTTCTCAAGCACAGAACAGACGCACATCCCAGAAAGGCGTTGCAATCCAGTGTTGCAATCCTGCACAGGGAAGGCTGAGGTTTGCTCCGAAACTACAACAGAGCGTTGCACTGGGAGGCCTCCAAGGGGTAATACTAGTACATTTGGGGGTGAAAAGGAGGGAGGGTGGATCTCCCCCGGTCTTCTCCGTCCTGCTGCAGGACTGCCATGGAACTTCCACAGGCAGTGTGACCATGGCAAAGGGGTCCCTGGAAGGCTGGTGGCAGGGGAGATCTGGGCTGAGTTGCCCCATGCCAGGCAAGAGCAGCCTAGCTGGCTGACGAGAGCAGCGCAGCCAGGAAGGCAATGAGGCCCCACTAGGCCAGGTGCAACAGGTGCAGCAGGCCCAGCAGCCGGGTAGAGGTGGGGGAGAAGGTGATTCCAACACTCTGCATGGCTTTCTGCCTCATCGTAGCTCCACCCGAACTCCAAGCCTGGCGGAGCGCAAACTGTAGTCGCCACCCGTTGCAGAGCCACAAGATGAGCTTCAGAAGAGAGGGGCCCTCAGCTGTGAGGTTGTCTGGAACCATGGGTAGGACTAGGGCAGGCAAGAGTGCACTGGAAACATCTCCAAGCACCCAGAGAGACAGAAAGAGAGGGAGTTTCTGGCTCTTGCTGGCTCAGCTGATCCGCGGGCCGCAATTAAGGGGCTGTGCAGCCATGAGGTGACTGGGGAAAGGAAAGCTGCCTCCTGTGCTGGCCATGCCCATTTCCTTCACTAGGGCTTATTTTTGTGGTAGGGCGTATATTAGCCCCCCACCAAATCAGGCTAGGACTTATTTTCAGGATAGGTGGTATTTTCAGGGAAACATGGTAGCCCCAAAGCATTCAGCTGGACTTGAGAACTCATCATCTCCTGGCTTCTAGTCTAGTGTTAACCACCCCACCAATGCAGAGCAGGTGGCCATGATTTTGAGGTAAATATTCCCTCAAGTCAGCCTAATGTAGTAAGAAAAGTCTTAATATTGTGAGCAGCTTAAAAGACATCCTCCATCATCCAGCTACAGCTTTTGGAAAATGTAGAGTTTGAATTATTTTTCAAATCCCTTTAAAGCCACGTACCTTGGCAGAGTTTACTGCAGGGCTGCCAAGGTCCATAGACATTCCAATAAAACTGCTGAGGTTTATCTTCAATGGGGATATTGAATGTGTATCGAACATCGGGGTTATATAAATTACCCACTGATAAAACCTGAGAAGAAAAAGATACAGAAAAGCATAGCATCAAGAGAGGAACTATACTATTTCATCTATATAAACATTAAAATAAAGCAATATCTATTTGATTTTCTTTTAGAAAAAGAGATTTTTTTTTACCTGAAGAACTATTTCTTGATCAATGCGGTAAGTAGAATTGATTCGTTCAACGGGAGTATCTGAGCCACTGTATTCTATGACAGCATTTCCAATTTTAATTTCCTTCTTAAACATACTGACAACATAGTCTCCATTTAATATGAAGCCCTCATTGCTTGACAATGCTATGTTCACAAATATAAACAGAAAATGAATCAAAGTAATTTTCTTGTATACAGCAAGAAGTATACAGTGCAATTGAATATCAATATTGATTTATTAATTTTACTTCTAGACAACCCAATTATTTTGGTTTATCCGGCAGGATAGAAATCAATTTATTTACATAATATGAATTCTATAATTTAAATTCTGCTTTAAAAAGCAACCTAATTGGAATAAATTAAAAAATCATCACCATAGAAGTTGTGTTTTCCGGATGCAAAACCACAATATAAAAAATCATAACCAGTAGATTTGTGCTTTTTAATGAACTAGACTACTCAGTTACTTTGGAATACTCTGCAACATCTTTCCAGATATCCTTGAATTGTGCCTATATTCAGAATAAGGATATGATATAATGCTGGAACAATATGTGTTATAGAACAAGTTACATATTTTTTTCCAGAATGGATCTCATTTTATCTGAACATGATTTCAACAATAACCAGATCAAACTATAAGGCAGGCAGTCCTCAACTTATGATTGCAATGAAGCCTGACTATTACAGGTAAGTAGTTTTAAGTAGCGATGGTGTAAAGTAAGTCACTGTGCGATTGACCTGATTTTACAATCTTTTTTGCAGTGGTCGTAAAGCGAATCCTGGGATTACTAAGTGAATCAAATTTTTGGCAGATTTTGCTGAAAACTGGAAGTAAATGCCATTTAAAAAAAGTAATAAAAGGTTGTCATGCAGCTGCAAATGTGAGCTGGTTGCCAAGCGCTTGAAATGCAGTCACATGATGAGGTATGGGCGAGCGTGGGTCATCATTAGAATTTTGGAACAGAATTCTAAATACCCCTGGTGAGGTCCATCCTAACTTCAAAACATCATTATGTGATGATTTGTAATTCAAGTTGTAATTAATTCGGTTGTAAGTCAAGGACTTTCTGTACAACAGGGGTGTCAAACTCGCATCGTCATGGCGTCATCACGTGATATATCGTGACTTCACCCCCTTCACTAAACCAGGCATGGGCGTGGCCAGCTTGTGATGCATCTGCCTCGCGGGCTGCGAGTTTCATACCCGTGCTGTAGAAGAAAGCAATGTGTCATTCTTAATTTTCAGTGACTCCTGGTGTGCTTGGGTGGAATGTAAAAGCTACTCTTTTTATATGATTTCAAACAACCTGTACAAATGAAGTTCTAATTTAGTGCCATTTAATCTTGGCCAATCCAGCAACAATAGTTTCTTAAAAGTTAATTTTTAATAAGAAATTTTGTAGAGTCTTCAAATGTACCTAAGGTACATTCCCAATTCACTTCTTATGGTACATTCCCAGTTCATTTGTAGTTGTAGCTGATATATTAGACAAAGCCAATAAAAGAATTTCAATTGTCTCTCAGATTATTTTAATCTCAACTATACAAGTTTAGTCTTCAGGTACCTCCAAGTTATAAACCTGATTTTAGTGAAGAAAATGTATCTCATTTAGAGCAAGCTGTATCAACTTCGCCAGTCAGAACACTTAATCCAGGATAAAAACCAAGGACTCAGTTAAAATCACAAGGGAAAGAAAAAAGTAGCTTTTGCCAGTATGAGGGGATACATTTTTAAATAGTAATCCAAACTGTAGGTAGACTAGTTTTCAGTGCAAAACCAGGCTACGTTGTGGAAATTGAATTAAGTTTCTTCAGAATTTAGACTATGGTCTCTCCCAGGGGATAATGGAGCTATACAGTTCCTCATTCCAAATTATTGGCTTGACCTAACTCAATTAATTTAAGTAGGCCCAGTTAAATCAAAATAGCTTGATCCTCAAACATGCCAAACATCAAACAGTATATGATGATATAAAATATCACTCTCCCAATGTCCTCTTATATTACCCTGTTAAAGGTAATTTCTTTACCTGAGATGATGGCAGACAATGTTATTGTGATTCTAAGTGCCATAGAACAGGGCCTGGTTAACCAGATTCAGAATGTGTTTTCCTCAGTCTGCATTCAAGCATTTTGCTTCATGACTTAATTCTACCATTTTCTACTATGAAAAGGAGGCTTGGGGGGGGGGGGGGAAATCACCTCAACATCTCAAAAACAAGGTTTCACAAATTGAAAATCACCATTCTAGAATTTTCTGAAAAGACTTAGCTTCTATGGATTCTAACAGGTTTCTGTGCTTCCAGAAAGGATAAAGAAAACCAGAGCCTTAGGCTTAATCAGGTTTTCTTCCAATTGTATATTCTACTTGTGTATTAATCGGATATGTGCCTGTGTATGAAGGGAATATATATGCTGCAATATTCCCCACTACTTATAATTACAGAAAAAAATACAGCTCAAGCACCACCACAAGCACATTATGCCAGATCAAATTTCTACCTACCCTCTTCCCCATCCAACATCAAAAAACCAGAAGTCATGTATTTTTGTTCAGAGTGCAATTCATTCCAAACTGAACTTACAAATGGGGAATGAGAAAGTATTGTGTTTGCATATTTTGTCTTTGTCTTTGAACTATATACCAAATTATACACTAAAAGCTGAAGACTTCAAAGCTTAGAAGAAAAGTTCCCTTTCAGTTCAGGAAACCATGCCTTCCTTTAAAATGTATTGTTTCCTGAATGACAGCAGCCTGCTGTTATTACATAGTTAATTTCCTACCTTAGTTTCTCACCTGTCTCTTATCACTGTTACTCTACTGCCCTACTACTCTACTCAGTGGAGACTGAACAAGGCTGCAAGAGATAAGATACAACTGATAGAAAATCCAGGCATGATCATATTCTATTCTAAGTTTGCATGGTACCAGACAGTAATGGCTAGACCCAGATTTAAACTTATGATAGATCCAATTAAATTTATTAGACATGAATTGGCCAAACCATTACAAAATATGAAAAAAACTGAGAAGGATGAAAGATTGAGAGAAATGAAATTCCTCCAAAATGTCTAAGTATCAATGTTACCATTATAGAAGGCTTCACTGCATAAACATGTAAATACATTGTACTGAAAGCTTCTATAGACATTTCAATTAACATTTGCTCTGTTCCAGATTTTGAAAGAAAAATGAATTATATTTCAAATCCAAAATAGAGAAAAAACAACAACAGCATTCACTTTAAAGCCACCTCAAATGAGGTTTTTTTTTTTTTTTTTAATGCAGGAAAAGGAAAGAAGATAGACCTGGGCATCTGGAAGATAGTACACACAATAGGTGGAGGGAGGTTAATTCTACCTAATAAAATGCCCCATGTGTATGAGATTTATCCTTTATCCTTCACATAAAGTGACTGCCTCAATAAAAATGTTTGTTTTCTACCGTCCCATTTGACTAGGATGAGGTGTTTTTTTAAAATAAAACAAACAAGCCCTAATGTGGCCTGTTGACTTAATGGCCAAGTCTATTAACTATTCATATGAACCTAATCTTAAAATGATACAGGAAGGCACAACACAAGTAATCCTTGACTTATAACCAATCACTTAATAACTATTCAACGTTACAACTGACCCTGAAAAAGATTCTCATGACCTCTGGCCACACATATCCCATGCATCACTGCATTTTGGGCGTTTTGGCAACTGGTACACATTTACCGCCATTTGCAGCATCCCATGGTCATGTGACTGTGATTTGTAACATTTTTGCCAGAAACCAATGTTTGTTTCCAATTTCTGCCAAAAAACACCTCGTAGCGAACAACTGGATTGATTGCTTGAACAAAGTATTCATTTTATGACCCCTGCAAAACATGTCCTAAAATCAGGCCTGATCACAATGTGACCTACTTTACAACTGTCACAACTTATGACTGAAGTTGCAGATTCAATTATAGTTGTAAGTTGAAGACTGCCTATGTCATTGATGGCTAACCTTTTCGTCATCACGGGCTGAAAGTGCACCCATAATGCAATGCATACGCGATGACACCCCACCCTGTGCATGTGACCTTCCTGTGCACACTGTATGCCTCTGTGCATGTGCGTGCGACCTCCCTGTGCACACTGCATACCTTTGCGCATGTATGCGCATGTATGTTTGCGCATGTATGCACACTGCATGTATGCGCACCAGTGTGCCGCATGTATGATCCCGCCCTCTACACATGCGCGGCATATATCTGACAATCAGCTGGTTGGCAGGAGGTGTGCATGCATGTACAGTGGATCTGTTCTGGGTGATGGCTCACATGTCAGCAGAAATGGCTCTGCGTGCCACTTCCGGCACACATGCCATAGGTTTGCCATCATGGGCCTATGTGATCTTTCTGTCTTTTTCCAACCAAACAGCCATATGATAGTATGACAAGAGCATTTATTTTATTTTTTTGACAGGAATAACATTAATTTGCAGTTGCTGAAGAGCTTCACTTCTTACCAAGGTAATTATCATCTTCTGGTTTCCCTGAGTAACTATGCTGCCGTACATCGATATTTGTAGCACCAGCTGGAATGCGTATCACAGTGTTATAACCTGAGAAGACAAACTAGAAAGTCAAGCTTTTTATGCACATGTAGTCTTGGCATTTTAAAAAAATAATGACAAAAAGAAAAACTGTGCTACAATTTGACATCACAGTAACCAAGTTGATGCTTCCATGTTATCATCAAATGGCAAGAAGCTCAAAATATGAAAAAAAGTGAAAGCGAAATCTTGTTCATCGTAGGACTGGCTTTTCAAAACATGTCACAGATGGTTAAATTTGCTAGCAAACAGCTTTTCTCTTCTTACCATAGTGCACCGTATTGAATGTCCCTGCAATGGTTTTGCATGATGAATTATCGCCACCACACACACCACATTTATCCCTTCTGGCTTTGGAATTGAGCACGTGATCACATCCAGCTTGCTTTAGAGAAAGAAAAGTTCAGAGTGAAATTGGACAAAATGAAAATAAGATAGAATTTACAGGGTTACAAATGAAAACTATACTACCAGAGGCAATGGCCTCTGACCACACACTCATTCTTTATTTTTCCAATATCCTGTTATGCTATAATAATCATAACCATCCTCCTATTAGGACATGAAAAGTAAGCATGTTTCAAGCCACATGAAGTGCAAAACCATATAGCATGCTGGGAGATAAGTGAGACAGGATAGGCAGGTGAGCTCCTGGAGCTACAGAGAAGATTATACAAAGTTTATTATGCCTTGTGGTAATGGGTAGCAGTTGAAAGAACAAAAGATGAATCTGGGTTATGAAGTGCTAGGCTTATGAAGCTTTCAGCTAAATCGTGATGCAATTGTGATCCCAACAAAATGACTACAATTGTCCCAATTATCTATATTCAACTTGTCCATAATAATGCCAATCACAACTATGTAGGTCTTCTGCAACTCTAAGAGAGTGAGATTTCTAATAATAATCAGTTTCCCCCGCTTAAAGTAGAAACTTACAATGGTGTGATCTTAGATGCTTAAAACTAGCTTCTCCAGAGCACAATGTAATCTCATGTACAATACAGTAATTCCTGCACTGCATTTTCAGAGTTCTTCAGACATTCAGGGAAGGAAATGGCTCCCATTTATAGCGCACCGCAGGACTCTTTTATATCTGTCCTAGTTAAATTATATCGTTTTATGGGAAGCCTGGCACCTAAATAGTTCTCATAAATACGCCAATCCTGTAACCCTCTCCAGAAAGAAAAAAAGCAACATGGCCGTTTCAGTTCTGACACTATAGCCGAACAGAAGAAACAAGAGAGAGCCCAGGTTACTTATAATGTGCTTGTTTTTTTAGCCTCTCCACTGCTTTTCAATCATTATCAAACAAAAAGAGGATTTACAGGCAATAGAGAATAGAGCTGATTTATACTTGAATCAGACAATTAGCCCATTTAGTTCAGGACAATCTGTATTGCATGGGAAACAAGCGGTGCACACACGCAACACTTTAAGGACTCCCGTACAGATCAATACAGGCTTTCTGGTTCCCATCCATGTTCCCTGCTGCTGCAGCTGCTGCTTTGTGAAGGACGATGACACACAAGGAATTATCCTGGCATGCTGTCTTCCTGGTTCAATAATGCTCCTAAGTTAGAGGAAGTCTGATGGAAATGTGGAAAATGATATTCCACTCACATCTTGTCTCTTCAGACTTAATTGTCTCTCAATTGCTCACTAACAGGCTCTTTGGAAGATAGTCAGGAAAGCAATTGAAAAGGGGAAGATGGTGTGGGAAGCAGAGTTCTCCTCAGATCCAATATTCTCCATTTAAATTTCATGCCAAGATTGGTCTCAAGGTAACAGAACAACAGAAAGGGCCTTGGAGGTCTTCTAGTCCAACCCCCTGCTTAGGCAGGAAACCCTGTACCGTTTCAGACAAATGGTTGTCCAATCTCTTCTTAAAGACCTCCAGGAAAGGATAGGTGTAAAATATACTCAGCATGAAGTGAAGGAGATTTCAGTCTCTTATCTCTGCTTCCTGAAATGGGAAAGGAGTATTTTTGCCTCTCTTGCTATGTAAAGTTTCCAAGTGTAACTATCTGGTGGAGAGGAAAAAGGGATAGAAAATCTGGATCAGCTTGAATTTGGATCAGTGAGAAGACATAGTGTGGCTTCTAATTCAGTCTAGGTTGCATGCAGAGGTGGTATTCAGCAAGTTCTGACCAGTTCTGGAGAACCAGTAGTGGAAATTTTGAGTAGTTCGGAGAATCGACAAATACCACCTCTGACTGGAGATTTTACAGTATCCTTCCCCTGCCACGCCCACCAAGCCATGCCCGCAGAACTGGTAGTAAAAAAATTTGAATCCCACCACTGATTGTATGGCTATTGGGATCAAAAAAACTCATCTATTTTAAGCTCAGCTGAATTTAAGAGAGCCAGATTGGTGTAGTGCACGGGTGTCAAACTTGCGTCATGTGATGTATCATGATTTTCCCATCCTTTGCTAAACCCGGTGGGCGTGGCCAGTGCACACCCCTAGTGTAGTGGTTAAGGTGCTGGCTTAGAAACTAATCTGCGAATTCTAGTCTTGCTTTAGGCAGAAATAGCTGGCTGGGTGACTTTGGACCAATCATTCTCTCTCAGCCTAGCCCACCTCACAGGATTGCTGTTGTGGAGAAAATAGAAGGAGGTAGGAGTTTATGTATGTTCATTTCTTTGAGTTAACTATACCAAGGGTCTCCAACCTTGGCAACTTTAAGACTTGTGGACTTCAACTCCCAGAATTCCTCAGCCAGCAAAGCAAAGTTGGCTGAAAAATTTTGGGAATTGAAGCCCACAAGTCTTAAAGTTGCCAAGGTTGGAGACCCCTGAACTATATGGTCTTAACGGCAGGACAACAATTTAATAAAATAAATAAAACTGATAGAAGTTCTTCAAAATTCAAGCTTCAGATTTTCCTTAAATTAACTTGGAGCTGCTGGACATTAAATGGATTTTTCCCCACTGAAAAAAAAATACTATACTATTAATAGGAACTGTTCTTGCTTACAGAGAAATACATTCTGCTAGAGCAGGAATTAATTAGTAGAATGTAAATGCTAAATCCAGATCCATTTAGGATTTGGACTGGCTTTTTTTTTTAAAGATTCAATTCAGGTTTTTGATGTCTCCAAGTTCTGACATGTGGCATTAACGTAGCCACGCACTGGGATCAAACAGCATCTCTCTTTAGGATGGCATTGATGTATGCTTGACATACTTGACATTCTGTACAGTTTGGAACTTTACTACTGTGGTTAGCCAAGGAGTAATACAAAACAGAAAAACTATTGTGTAAATTACATAAAATAGTGCTCTGGCTTAAATTAGGGAAATGTCACACAATTATCAGTTCATGTGAGGAGAAGATGGAAAACGTGACCCAAGTTTGAAAATGGTTAGCTTGTTAAGTAAAAGTAAAGTAATATTTACCCGACAAAGTCCTTGTACACAGATGTCATTTGTGTCTGGGCCACAAGGGGTGCCATCAATAACCCTGTCCCTGAGCTGATAATAAGCTGTATTTCCTGCCACTCTGCAGAAGAGCTTACACCGGTCTTTCATTAAAACTGTCAAAGCAAAATAATCTGGTTATTTTCTATCGAGTCTTTTCACTTTTTTTTTTGTAAGAAAGTTCTTTTGTCATTGATCCATAACACTGAATTCATTCTGCGTCCTTCTTCAACTCTACATGGGGCTATTCCTGAAATCCATTTGGGATTTAACAGCAGCAAGAACAGTCTTTGGGGTTCCTAGAATGATCCATATTGCAGCTCAGCTCTGTGAACGACACTGGCTACCTGTCTGCTTCTGGGTGCAGTTCAAGGTGTTGGTGATGACCTTCAAAGCCCTTAATGGCATAGTTATAGGCTACCTGATGAACCATCTTGTCCCATTAGGACAAACTCTTGTGCTGTTTTACAGATTAAAGATTACCAGATTTGGAAGGGATCTTGTAGGTCACCCCCCACCCCACCCAAGCAGGAGACCCTAGACCATTTCGGACAAATGACAGTCCAATCTTTTCTTGAAAGCTTCCAGTGATGAAACTCCTACAATGTCCAAAGGCAAGCTGTTCCATTGGTTGATTGTTCTCACTGTCAGAAAAATTCTCTTTATTTCTAGGTTGATTCTCTCCTTGATCAATTTCCATCTATTATTCCTTGTCTGGCCTTCAGGTGCCTTGGAAAATAGCTTGACCCCTTCCTCTCTGTGGCAGCCCTTCAAATATTGGAAGGCCTATTGAGGTCAAAGAAGTCTTGATGATCAGGATCCAGAAGAAGAGCCTGCTGTAGTGAGTAGAATATCTTACTACCCTTAGAGAGTAAGATATTCCAAGGGGTGGGCACTACAGCAGAGAAGGCTCTTCTTCTGGATCCTGATCATCAAGGTCTTTGTACCAATGGGATCTGCAATAGGCCTTCTCTACCAGCACAAACGGAGGGGCTGATTACCTACAGACTCCTACCCTTCTGCAAGAATAGCAATAGCATTTAGACTTCTGTACCACTTCACAGTGCTTTACAGCCCTCTCTAAATGGTTTACAGAGTCAGCATTTTGCCCCTCAAAATCTGTGTCCTAATTTTACCGACTTTGGAAGGATGGAAAGCTGAGTCAATTTTGAGCCGATCAGAATTGAACTCCTGGTAGTGGTTACAGTTAGTCTGCAATACTGCATTCTAACCTGAAGACCTGATTTTGCCAAATGATCTGGAAACCCAACGGGGGAGTAAAACACTGGAGGTAGCTACTAGATTGATAGCAAACCCCACCACCCCCTTGCTTTCTGCTTCCCTACCCACCCATCTTTTGTTTTTAGGGGATAACAGCGTTTGTCTTCCACGGGCAGCCAAAGCAAAGGAGCCCAAGCAAAGGAGATTGTTTTAAACTGTAGCACATAAAACCAAAATAGTATTAACATATATAAATACTACATATTTTTCAACAGAGGGAAGAAAAATGAAAACATGATGCTTCTTTTGATTTTCACATCAAAAGTACTCAGTGCTACTTTTGACAAGATTTTCCCAATCTACTTTCAATGTTTATTCATTCAATTTCTTACTGTTTACCTCAGTTGAGAAAACTTTTTTCACAGTTCATCTCATAACGAGAGTGTATGAGAGTCAGCCACAGAGCTAGGAAGAACAAGCCCTACAACAGCATTTAGGAAGGGATCAGGTAGCTTTGGGCCAGTGACTCTCTCTCAGCTCAACCCACCTTGCAGGGTTGTTGTTGTGGGAAAAATAGGAGGGAATATGTGCCTTGAATTCGCCACCTTGAGATATTTGTAGAAATAATAAAGGCAGGATATAAACCAACAAGCAAAAAACCAAATCCTTCACAATTTCTCACTTCTAGTTGCCTTATTGATGTACTTACTTCCACTATACTTAGGAACCCAGCGCACATTAGGAGGTAGACCGTTAATGTTAAAATGCTTCCCATCAAAGACAGCACACTGTTCATCACGGAAATCTTTCTTTAGTTTAGAACATGGTTCAGTGTTGCACGATTTAAATTTCATCCTGCGCCCCACACAGTATTTTCCACCATTTTTTGGCCTGAAATAAACATTTAAAAGATATGTTTATGAATGACATTAGGAGCTTTCAGAGTCTTTCAGATTCAGCCCCTCCATTTTTGAGTTCATGATGGTTTTCTCAGCTTTTGTTTTCTTTTCATTATATCAAGACCATATTGTGTCTGAATTAAGTTAGTTTTTATGCTTCCGTTTTTTACGATGCTACTTCTTGTGAGGAATCAGTTCTTTCACAGTGATGAAATATATTTATAAAGACTAAGAAAACTGTATTCAAAGAAAAGGACAGTGATAATGAACTATGATCATTAGAAGTAATCAGTCCAGTGTGTTTTAGTGAGCAAGGAGATGTATTTATTAAATAATGAAGGTCCTCTTGAATTTGAACTAAGTATCATAATTTCAGGATAAATGTTAACAATCAAACCTTTTAATTGGAGCTTAAACCTCACATTCAAATGTAAAAGGAAATCAGGTTAGCATTAGCATTTAGCCTTAAACATGCTGATGAAGTGTGCAAAGGAAGAAAAAAGAAGGGAAGTGGAGAAAACTTGTAAATCACACTCATTCTCCATCTGAGGAAGCACTGGACTGAAATGGTTACATTTCAGGATCTGTTCAGAGAGGAAGAAAAACCATTTTATAAATTAAACTGATTTCATTTTCAACATATATAACATAAAGAGACAAAATGCAATCTCCCAGTTACGTGGAATAGCCATATAAAGGCTAAAAACCAATATTTTCTTATTTGACTAGGACTGCAAAAGCAAGAGAATTGTCAAAAGCCACACAATGAAGCTATATCCTATTTAGTTTGACAGGTAAAACTGTCAAATATATCCTATATTTAGAAATCAGGTAAAACTGATTTTTCCCCGTCTTTACTTTCAGGAAGAATTTTAAAAAAGTGCATGCATCTGATTGTGAATCACTAATGCCACCTTCCAATATTTAGGAATATAGGTAAGATGAAAATTATGAAGCATGTGGCCATTCAAGAGAGCCAGTATGGCATAGTTGTGAAGGTGCTGGTCTAGAAACTTGGAGCCTGAGAGTTCTAGTACTGCCTTAGGCATGAAAGCCAAATGGGTGACTTTGGGCCAATAACTTTCTCTTAGCCCTCCCTACCTCACTGGGTTGTTGTGTGGAAAATAGGAGGAGGAAAGAATATTAGGTATGTTCACTACCTTGAGTTATTGATATAATTAAGGCAGGATACAAATAAATATATAAATAAATCCAATCCACGCCCTGAATGGATATTTAACTTGCATGCTATGCTTCACATCTTGCTCATCATTTATGGAGAATATGAAAATTCTTTTTTTTTTTTTCATTTCTTTTCCAAGGCTTAATAATGTGCCAGGAAATACAGAGAGACCTCAATTTACAACAGCAGAATCTTAGTTGCAAGACATGTTTTTGTCAAATGAGACATCCATATGACTGCCTTGCTCAATGACCACAATCCCAGCTCTCCCCATTGCAGTTGTTAAAGGTGCCTAAGGGGGAGGTCTTGGGAGGTTCAGCACCCAACTGCAAGCAGAAACCTACTAGGGCCCAGAAGGTCTTGGCCAGCCAGGTCCCAGCAGTATGTTCTCCCTGTGCCATTATGCCAATTGGCTAGACCCAGGGGCTTGCAGGCCTTCTCTCTCTCTCTCTCTCTCTCTCTCTCTCTCTCTCTCTCTCTCTCTCTCTCTCTCTCTCTCTCTCTCTCTCTCTCCCTCCCTCCCTCCCTCCCTCCCTCCCTCCCTCCCTCTCTCTCTCCACTCCCAGAAAGCCTAGCCTTCTCCCTGGCCTCCTCTTCACCATCCCCAGGATGTCCCAGCACAAGCCAGTTCCTGTTCTTGGCCACCCTTAAAGAAGGTTGTCTCTCTAACCATGAGGAAGATGTCTTTCTTCCAGGCTTTCTAGCTGAGCCTCGCATCAACTGGACACAACTGTCAGCAGCTATAAGGAAATATAACTGGATCTAGGAGTAGGCAGCTGGTGCCTTCTGGCATGGTGGGCAAAGAGAAGGTCCAGGCCTTTCATGAAAGAGGGGAGCCTGCACTTGGTTGGGCCTGCTCAATCAGTTGAGGCCTTCTAGTGTGTGTGAAGTTTCCTGGGCAGCTGAGGACTCTACCGTTAAGGGTGTGTGTGTGTGTGTGTGTGTGTGTGTGTGTATTTGCAGTATTCCCATTGTCATAAGGGTAGGCACACTGCCAAGCACCTAAATTTTGATCACATAACTGTAGGGGCACTGCAATGTTGGACTGTCATGTAGGAGTTCATTTAGTGCCATTATAATTTGCAAAGGTATAATATAATTCCATACCTATTTATGTAAGCATCCAGAGGAAAAACAATGGGAAATTACATGTATGTCGTGACATCACAACACAAGCCTGCTTGTTATGTACATCCATCCTGATGCACTTATATAAACTATACTATTTGCATTCTGCCCCTCACACTCTCCAAAGACAGTGATGCCTGGAGCAAGTCATATAATTTATTATATGGTGATCTCTTTCTAAAACAAACATACCTATGAGGTTTGTATACATAAACAATCTCTCTTGAAAACTTTTACACTTGATACTTTTTAATTAAAATGGCATGCAATTTTTAATCTGACGACAGTAAATAATAATGGATTGTTTAATTTATCAATGATGAATTGTCTAATTTAAAACTAGGTTTGAAGGCCACCTACAATAATTTCTGAAAGGAATACTATTCTCCCTAGAATATTGGTTTTTTTAACATCAGAGGTAATATATAACAATATTGTTTTTTGTAACATAATATGTATACAAAATTGTCACTAACTGTACAATGCCAGGTTCTTCTTCCAAGCTATCATTTACGAACTTCAGAGTGCTATGATGGAACTTTCTGTCAACTGAGATGAATAGGTTAATACGTACTGCTTTGAAATGGCTTTCTTTTCCATTTCTTGCTCCTAGATAGTCTGACAAAGTTATGAGACTTTGGAAAATTTAAGGTTTAATCTTGCTTTTCTTCGAAGCAAGCAAACATGGATCTCAACCTAATCCCACTTCAAAAAGGCCTAGAAGACTTCTGTTTCATTATGAATCATTAACCAACAGATTATTATGCAAAAGTCTACCTATGGTTTTGAAAAATTGAACAGCTCTACAGTTATCAATATAAGGCTGTGGTTCTGATGTGGTTAATTTTAGGGATGGTCAATCAAGTTCTTTTATACTCTTTTCTTAAAACTAACAAGTTTGAGTATCAAACATTTGTCTGGAGGTAGCCAGATACAAGACTTAACTACTGAAGACACAAAGAGAACTATCTCTATTTTGATGCAATTCCCTGCCTCTAACATCTATATACTGAATGAAGATATGTGCAAAAAATATTGGTTTTAGCAGAATTCATGTAAATGCTCCATATGACTGAGGTTTGTCTATTACTTTTCCAGATTTCAATGCAACCCATCCCAACAATAATATGAAGAAGAGAGTAAAGGCTTGATCAAAATGCTGAGGAATTGAATAATGAGAAATGAGCTGCTTTACCTGTTACATATCTTTGTTCAAATTGTGATTGCAGATATGTGAAGATGTGACAATGATGAACTACCAGTTTGTCATCTCTACTCTCAGAAGACAGGAAGGGGTCAACTAGGGGTTTATCCTAGTTCTTTATTCATGTCCCCACCAAATTCAATTCCCACGTGTTCAATAGAGCTTATTAGCAGAATCTCATCTGCCATCTTCAGGCTTCTGTATGGATATGGGTCTTACAGCTCCTGGTTTTAAATTTGAGGCTGGTCCATTCTGATTGGCTGGGAGCCTGGACCTGTTTCATTGGACTTGGAGTTTGATTGATTGGTGTTCCTGGTTTCTTCTGTCTGTTTTGTGGCTTTGATTGGCTGGCAACAGTCTGTTCTTGTGTTGGAGGCTTTTAGTGCAGCTTGGCTCCGTGTGAAGGGACGGCTGCTCTTCATTAGCAAGCTGCTATTCATTAGCAAGCTGGGTTTCACCTGGGTGCCTGGTGGGGGGGTTAGGTTGGAGCTATCAGAGGGAGTCTGTTTTTGCCCAGGTGTTTGCCTGGCTTGTGGCATGGAGATCTTTCTATTTGAGAGTGCAGGCTTCCAAATGATTGACAGTCTGCTGGAATCATCTCTTCTATTCATGCTGTCAGGTCTTTTTTCAATCTCTATGGCTTCTCTGATGATTCTGTGGCTGGGGTTTTCTATAGTGGCCAGGGTTTTAGTGCCATTGAAGTTGATGTTGTGACCTGTGGTTTTCATGTGTTGGACTAGTGAGGAGGTGTGTTCCAGCTTTTTTACTGCATTTTTGTGTTCCTCTAGGCGGGTACTTATTCTTCTATTGGTCTGTCCAATGTATGTGGCCGGGCATGATGTACAGGGAATTTCGTATATGCCTTGGTTTTCCAGGTCAATTTTGTCTTTGGGGTTCCTCAGGATGGCTGCTATTTTTTTGTCTGTTTTGAAGGCAGTCTTGATGTGATGCCTGTGTAGTATCTTACTGATTTTATCTGTGGTACCTCTTATGTAGGGCAGGACAGCTGTTCCATGGATCTGTTGATCTTCTAGGTCTCTGTTATGTCTTGGTGTGTTTTTGTGGATCAAGTTGGTGATTTTGTTTTTGTGGAAGCCATTGGCTGTCAATACTTCAGTCAGGGTACATAGTTCAGTCTTTATATGTGTCTTGTCTGCCAGGCATTTGGTTCTGGTAATTAGTGTTTTCGCTACGGAATTTATCTGTGCTGGGTGGTGGTGGGATTGGGCGTTGAGGTAGCGGTTGGTGTGTGTTTTCTTTTGGTATATGGTGTGTCCCAGTGTGCCATCTGTTCTTTTGTAGATTAGTACATCTAGGAATGGTAGTTGTTTGTTTATTTCCGTTTCCATGGTGAACTTGATTTTGGGGTGTGTGTTGTTTAGGTGTGTTAGGAAATTGTTTAGGTTTTCTTTTCCATGGGGCCAAATCACAAATGTGTCATCGATGTATCTTAGCCATAGTTTGGGTTTGTGGGTGGCATTAGCCAGGGCTCTGGATTCGAATTCTTCCATGAACAGGTTTGCAATGACGGGTGACAGTGGTGATCCCATAGGGGCTCCTTCAATTTGCTTGTATCTTTGTCCTTTGTATATGAAATATATGTTGGTTAGGCAGTGTTCTGTTAGTTCCATGAGGTCTTTGGCTGGTTGGTATTTATTTTTGATGATTTCAAGAGTTTCTTTTATTGGGACTTGAGTGAATAGTGAAACCACGTCGAAACTTACAAGCAGATCTTCTTGTTCTACGTGTAGATCTTTGATCATTTCTAAGAAGTGGTATGAGTTTTGTACATATGAAGCTGCGGTTTCAGCATGGGGCTGTAGTTGTTTTGCTAAGTATTTAGCTAGGTTTTGTAATGGTGCTCCTATGGAGCTGACTATGGGTCTGAGAGGTATGCCTTCTTTGTGTATTTTTGGGAGGCCATATAATTTGGGGCATCTAGAAGATTTTTCTCTTGGGATGATCGTCTGTTGGATTTCTTTGCTTATGTGGCTGGTTATAATTTTCTTCTTGGTTGATTTTTCTAGATATGTGGTTGGGTCTGTATTTATAGGTTTGTATGTGGAGTCTTGGAGTAGGTCTGTCAGTTTTGTTTCATAGTCTTTTCTGTCCATTACTACTGTGGCATTTCCTTTGTCTGCTGGGAGTATTATGATATTATTATCATTTTTCAGGGTTTGTAACGCTCTGAATTCATCTTTTTGCAAATTATTTTTGGGTGGTTTCGTTGTGCATAAGATGTGAGTAACCTGGTGTCTTATTCTGTCAGCTTCATCTGTATTTAATTTGGTTAGGCTGGATTCTACTGCACATATGATGGATTCTGTTGGGATTTTTTTGGGTGCTATGGCATAATTGAATCCTTTGGATAGGACATCTGTTTCTGTTTTGTTTTGTTGAGTTCTCTGTTGAGTTCTCAGTTTTCGCGGGTACTTACATGTGTGCTCTTCAGCTTCCTTCGGGTATTATCCCACGTCATTGTAGTGCTTTTAAAGTTGTAGCAACGTTTCAGCAGATGAGATTCTGCTGAAACGTTGCTGCAACTTTAAAAGCATTACAATGTTCAGCTTCCTTAGGGTATCATCTGTTCTTTTGTAGATTAGTATGATGGTACACTAAGACACACCGTATACCAGAAGAAAACACACACCAACCGCTATCTCAATGCCCAATCCCACCACCACCCAGCACAGATAAATTCCGTGGCCAAAACACTAATCACCAGAACCAAACGCCTGGCAGATAAGACACATATAAAGACTGAACTATGCACCCTGACTAAAGTATTGACAACCAACGGCTTCCACAAAAACAAAATCACTAGCTTGATCCACAAAAACACACTAAGACATAATAGAGACCTAGAAGATCAACAGACCTATGGAACAACTGTCCCCTACATAAGAGGTACTACAGACAAAATCAGTAAGATACTACACAGGCATCACATCAAGACTGCCTTCAAAACAGACCAAAAAAAATAGCAGCCATCCTTAAAAACCCCATAGACAAAATTGACCTGGAAAACCAAGGCATATAAGAAGTTCCCTGTGCATCATACCCGGCCACATACTTTGGACAGACCAATAGAAGAATAAGTACCCACCTGGATGAACACAAAAATTCAGTAAAAAAGCTGGAACACACCTCCTCACTAGTCCAACACATGAAAACCACAGGTCACAACATCAACTTCAATGGCACTAAAACCCTAGCCACTATAGAAAATCCCAGCCACAGAATCATCAGAGAAGCCATAGAGATTGAAAAAAGACCTGACAGAATGAATAGAAGAGATGATTCCACCAGACTGTCAATCATTTGGAAGCCTGCACTCACAAACAGAAAGATCTCCACACCACAAGCCAGGCAAACACCTGGGCACAAACCTCCAGCTCAAACACACCCCAACCAGGCACCCAGATGAAACCTAGCTTCCTAATAGATAATAGCCGTCCTTTCACACGAAGCCAAGCTGCACTGAAAGCCTCCAATACAGGAACACAGTGTTGCCAGCCAATCAAAGCCACAAAACAGACAGAAGAAACCAGAAACACCAATCAAACAAACTCCAAGTCCAATAAACACAGACCAAGACTCCCAACCAATCAGGATGTAGAAAAAAAACATCCTGCCACAATAATAGGCTAGCCTCAAATTTAAAACCAACGGCTGTGAGAGCCTGACCCACATACAAACTCAATACAGAAGCCTGATGATGGCAGATGAGATTCTGCTGAAACGTTGCTACAACTTTAAAAGCACTACAATGATGTGGGATAATACCTGAAGGAAGCTGAACAGCACACATGTAAGCTTCCTTTTAATTAACCAAGCATGCATCTGTTGCAAAGTATAATTTTCCAGTTGCAAAGATGAGAAACTATTTTAAAGGTAAAAACACTGTATTCACACTGTATTCCCATAAACTGATATTTAACTGTGAGCCAAAAGAAATTTTAAAACATTTGTGAAGTCCTAACTTTTATTCACTAAGTTTTATTGAGATAGCCTAAAGCAGGGGTGTCAAACTCAAGTCATCATGGTGGCGTCATGGGATTTTTTTCTCCTTTGATAAACCAGGTGAGAGTGGGACCAGCATGTGACACATCCAGCCCACAGGCAGTGAATTTGACACCCCTGGCCTAGAGGTATTTCCTGTATTAAAATTGGAATCATTTCCAGATTACATAAAAAGTAGTACAGTATATTAGAAACCACATATTTATATTGTCAGGCATAGGGACTTTTGGAAATTAATGAATTCACTCTTTTCTTAGTTTTGGCATAAGCTTCCGACGTCACTATAAACAATATTATTCACTTGAACACCTGTGTTTGGGAATGGATGTTGTATCTCATATGCAAAAAATATTTGAAAAAATATATTTAAGGCCTTTAAATGTGAAACAAAATGACATTTTGTTCCATGTCATTAACATCTTTATTACAGCCTCCCCCCCAATTTAAATGTATTTCCCAACCATGAATTAACAATCATATAACACCAACTTGACAGAATTCTCATGACATTTGGCAGATAGGTGTAAAAACAGAGAAAGAGTCTGCTAGTTTTTGTCTCTACCAACATATTTCTGCCTCTCTGCATCGGTGTACCATTAACTGCCATCCTTATTCTCCCCAAAACCATGGTCATGGTTTGCAGGCACAAAAAGTTGTCAATATTCTAGGAATCTTCTCCAATCAGAAGGTTGAACCAAAACAAGCAAAACATCTCATAGCTGTATATCTATGGTGAATTCCAACTGTTCTAAAAGGACCATTTGGAAAAGACAATCTAAAGAGTCTTTAAATTTTTCCTTACATAGCAAATTGATTAAAACTCTCTAAAAGAAGTTTGCCTTGATGTTTTACGTATCATGGCTTACTCAGAGCCACCATAAACAATAAAATGTAAGCAGTGAAACAATGGAATAGTCCTAATGTAGGTGCTATCTTGAGATGATTTGTGCTTGGGAGGGTCAGTCCTGTAGAATGACAAATCACACACTAACGCCAGTTCCTATGACTGTATATGGTATGGAAGCAGATTATTAAAGCAATATTTATAAGACTTTATTTTCTCCAGACATTACGTAATTCCTTTTTACCCCATAGCAAGCCTTGTGTACCATATTCTTCAAAGACCAAGAAAATAGCTGAGCTGGGTGTTATTAGGGTTGTTGCTCATCTGAGGAAAGCACTTTTTACCCACGTTGCAGAAACTGTAACAGCTTCTTAAGTTGGTACCAAAAAAAGCCATTTACTGTTTTGATTCTGATGTCTTAAAGCAGAGATTGTCCAGCATGAACTGCAAAGGTGTCGGCAGCTAGCAAAATGGCAGCAAAAAAATAAAAGGTTCTGTATCTCTTTGCTAGCATTTTATGGTCCTCCACAGGTTTGCATTTACATTTAGCAGTCTTATGTAATATTTTCCTGATTTGATTTTTGTGAATGCTACATTTTTGAATGGGTTTGTAATACTCTGTATTGAAAATGTCAATTTGCATTGATTGTGACAAAAATCCAGAGAAGTAAGGCAATTATAGATAATCCTATTTAATGCTATTTGTTTAGCAAGTATTCAAAAGTTACAATAGCATTAAAAAGTAACAACTGGTCCTCATATTTAGGACCACTGAAGCACCCCCATTGTCATGTGATCAAAATTCAGACCCTTGACAATTGGCATGTATTTACTTGCAGTATCCTAGGGTCATGTGATCACTATTTGTGACTTTCCCAGCCAATTTTCACAAGCAAAGTTAATGGGGGAGGCTTGACAATTGTATGATTCACTTAACAGCAATGGCAAAAATTTTGGTAAAATTGGGTGAAAATCACCTAATAACTTTCTACTTAGCAACAGAATACCTGGTCCCAATTATGATTGTAAGCCAAGGACTGCCTATAGTTCGCAGTAGAAAATGGAATAATTCCTAATCATAGCAGTTGATTATTCTTTATAGGAGATTATTCTTTGGAGACCATAAAGGGTTTCAAAGAATTTGTGATATGATGACAGCCTACTAGCATAAATGAAAAAAGACACTTGCAAAGATACTCAAGCATTAGCATTAGCATTATTTTCTGATTTAAGTTTAATGCTAAATTAAAATGTTCTTAATATTTATTAATGATAATAATTTTAAATATTTATTCTTTCAACCCAGGAGCTGTTGATACAGTTTTACAGAGGAATTATTGCTTCTGTCATTTGTATTTTGTTTGGTACAGCAACCAAACAGGACAGGTAGTTTAGCTTGGTACAGCAACCAAACAGGACAGATACAGACTTCAACGGATGGCTAGGTTTGCAGAAAAAACAAATGCAACCAGTTCGCCTTCCATTGAGGACCTGTAATATTGCAAGGGTCAGAAGGAGAGCTGAGAAAATATCTATAGATCTCTCACATCCTGGCATAAATTGTTTCAACTCTTCCTCTCGGACGCTGCTAAAGGGGATTGCATGCCAAAACAACTAGGCACAGTTTTTTCCCCTCATTCCATCACTCTACTGAACACTTAATTCCCACAGTACTATCTTATGCCTAAGTATATTTACCCGTATGGAATGGCTGTATTATTATTATCCTTCTCATCTTTTCTACCACCTCCTCTCATTGGTATAATTATTATGATTATTATTCTGTTGTTCTGCATGTACACTGAGAGCTTCTGAACCACATACAAATTCCTTGTGCATTTAATCACACTCGGCCAAATAAAGTATTCTATTCTGTTCAAATTTAGTTTTGTAGTATACCATCGAGTCACTTGCTTGTGAGATATGCAGTTATATACATTAGATAAATAAATAAAATAAATAAACTGAAATAAGTATATGTATATGGCTTCAAAATCTAAGGGACTGCTTTGGACAAAACTCAGCAGCACTTTTCCATGCGACTGTTGATAAAAATAGGATCGCCAACATCCGATGCCAGATATGGCATAAGAAGTAGTAGTAGTATCAGATTAACAAATTAACAGAGTTGGAAGGGATCTTGTAGGTCATCAAGTCCAACTCCCCACCCCCCACCCAAGCAGGAGATCCTACACCATTTCTGACAAATAGCAGTCTAATCTCTTCTTGAAAGTCTCAAGTGAGCAAGACTGCAACAGGCAGGGGAGGTAAATTCTCCACTTTCCATTCTAGCTGTATCTCTAAGAAAAATATCTGAATTGACTGTTTTCCCCCAATGCAGATCACAGCTTTGCTGGAGCAGTTCTGAACTAAGTCCCAGTTTCATTAGTTCAGAGTTGAGCTTTGGCAATGAAACAAAGTCTTGGGGGTTCAGTCTTCATAAATGCACTTCAGATTTAATTCCAATTTGGGGCAATTTCCAATCTAAATACAAACCTATACATAGACCAACCTATGCAATAAAACATGTGTTTCACTGAATGCATGTTGAAACACTTTACTGGATTACAGCTGTCCCCAGTATGTACACAATACGTATGCACGTGTACAATCTGTTTGTCATATACTATATGTCTGCATGTGTGCCATCTGTTCATCATCTTCATAATCCCATTTACATGAATCATTTAGGATATCTTGATCCATTTTACCAAAATGCCTTTCATACAGTGTTCTTATTTATTCATCTTTTAATCTAGCTATCTATTATAAAAATTTATATCCTGTCCCTGAATAAAATTCTAAAGCAGATGATGTTTCAAAACATTCTAAAATATTCAACACGGTAAATGAGCAACAGCATAAAAACAGACTCAACCACGATAAAACACTCCAAATTAAAATAAAGTGTATCACTGCTCTAAACTAAATTCAGAAGAGCCAACTGGCAAGTTTCTTTAAGAAATGGGTTTCACAAAGAGTGCTACCCCCTACTGTTCTATGAAAAACCTGCATATTTTGTGGGGCAGCATATTTTATTATCAAGATACATTTGGGGTTTTCAGAGAAGAGTGCTCATTATGTTATAGCTTCCTCATTACTTTGTCATCTAACAGGCTGCTTCCACATTTTTTTTTAAAGCCAGGAATCCTGTCATGCGAACAAACAACTTTCTGATGCTTATGGCCTACTCACAGCAGCTTCACTCCCGCCGCTTCAGATGACTGCTAACCACAAGTCAGAAATAGACAACTTCATGTGATATTTGAATGTAGTATTATATGCAGTAAACCTCAAGAAGTCAGTACCCTTAAGTCCACAATTCATCCTAGCTTAAACTTAGTTTATTCCCAATGCTTCATATAGGAATGCAGTTGTTAAATACTTTGTCCAGATTCCACACATATAGTAAGAAGTAACATACTTGCTGGGCAGCAAACAGACATGTTGCTGCCCATTCATAATGGGTTTATTATAAAACCTTAAAGTGTGGTAAGAGAGCTGTAATATTTAACTTTTTGTACTTACTCAGGCCTGTTGCATTCTCGAATGGCATTTTTAATTCCTCCACCACATGTTCGTGAGCAAGCTCCAAAAGGGCTCCATGCGCCCCAAACCCCATCTGTCATAGGTACTTCTCGCTCTTTGGGAACACAGTGGCCATACTTGCAATGCTAAATTCCAGACAGGAGACCAGACATAGAAAGAGAGAGAGAGAGAGAAAGAGAGAGAGAGAGAGAGAGAGAGAGAGAGAGAGAGAGAGAGAGAGAGAGAGAGAGAGAGAGAGAGA
>BLBF01000003.1:10062966-10123656 GCA_015471245.1 Laticauda colubrina
AGAGAGAGAGAGAGAGAGAGAGAGAGAGAGAGAGAGAGAGAGAGAGAAAGAGAGAGAGAACTATTAACAAGATTATTTTATTGTACAGTTAGGCTTCATTCTAGCATATTACAGTATTTTTAATAGCAATTTTATTAAAGATTGTCATTGCAGCAATACAAGCTAAAAAAACTTTTTAAAAGTAGAATAAAAGGAAAGAGTAGACGGTGCAAAAAAGAAAGAAAAAAGGGAAAAACAAGGAGACAACAGAAAAGAAAGAAAAGTAAGGATAACGGAAAGAAAAAAATATAAAGTAGTGACTTCTCACCATCATAACAAGAACAAACAATTTTACCTTTATTTATTTATTTTATGTATTTATTTTATTTATTTTGATCTGTCAATGACTTACAAGATAATAGGTATAAGTATATACATAGTTATGAATACATGAAATGGGTACATATAGGACAGGGGTACATATAGGACAGGTACATATAGGAAAGGGATGGTAGGCATATTGGTGCGCTTATGCACGCCCCCTACAGACCTCTTAGGAAAGGGGTGAGGTCAATAGTAGACAGTCTAAGGTTAAAGTTTTGGGGGTATGGGGAAGAAACCAGAGAGTCAGGTAGAGTATTCCAGACATCGACCACTCTGTTGCTGAAGTTGCATTTCCTGTAATCAAGTTTGGTACGATTAATCTTGAGTTTGTATCTATTGTTTGCTCTTGTATTGTTATGGTTGAAGCTGAAGTATTTATTGACAGGTAAGTCATTGCAATGTATGATTTTATATATCATACTTAGATCAGACTGAAGACGGCATAATTCAAGATTTTCTAGGTCTAGAATTTCAAGTCTGGTGGCATAAGGTATTCTGAAACTAGTAGAGGAGTGGAGAACTCTTCTTGTGAAATATTTCTGGACTTTCTCAACTGTGCTAATATCAGATACATAATGTGGGTTCCAGACTGATGAGCTGTATACGAGTATTGGTCTAGCAAATGTTTTGTATGCTCTAATTAATTGTGTGATATTACCAGAGGAAAAAGCTACGTAGGATTAGGTTAACAACTCTTAATGCCTTTTTGGCTATGTAGTTACAGCGGGCAATTGCATTTGGATCATTTGAGATGAGTATTCCAAGGTCCTTTACAGAGCTTGGATCATCAACAAGGTCTTGACTATTCAGTTTGTATTTTATTTTCTGATTTTTTTTTTGCCAATATGTAAGACAGAGCATTTATTTGTTGAGATTTGAAGTTGCCATTTGTTTGACCATTCTGATACATAGTCAAGATCTTTTTGAAGGGTAGGAGTGTTGTCTGTGGTATTGAACAGCTTTACATCATCAGCGAAGAGAACGCAGTTGCTCTTAATATGATCACAGAGGTCATTTATGTAGAGTATGAAGAGAGTTGGTCCTAGAACACTGCCTTGGGGGACACCACTGTTGACAGGTACAGAATTTGATAGGACACTCCCAATTTTGACCATTTGTTGTCTGTTTGCCAGGAATGCTTCTATGCAGTTAGGCAGTTGTCCAGAGATACCATAAGATTTTAGTTTTAGGAGTAGTTTGTCGTATACCACTGAATCAAAGGCTTTACAGAAGTCTATGTAGATTGCGTCTATTGTTCTGCTCTGATTGAGTTGTGTAGCCCAAATGTTTTTGCAGTGTAAGAGTTGCAGATTACAGGATAGTTTTTTTCCTGAAACCAAATTGTTTATTGGAGAATAGGTTGTTTGTCTCTAAGTGGAGGATAATGGATTGGTTAATAATTGATTCCATGACTTTACAGGTGACACAACATAAAGAGATTGGTCTGTAATTTTCAACTAGACTGGGGTCTACCTTAGACCAGGGTGTCAAACTCACATCGTCAAGTGACATATAGAGACTCTTTTCCCTTTCGCTTAAGGGCCTGTCACATTGGCCGACGGATGCAAAACGTTTGTAAAAAGGACATAGCGGATGAGAAAATGTTCCATCCGTTATTATCCGCTCTCAAAAGTGCCCCGAATTTGCATAAGCAGAGTGGACAACAATGGAAAGGAATGGACAGGGGGAGGACGTAGCCAGGATGGAAAGCGGATGCTCCACGGAAGCCTAGTGGATGGAAGCGGATGGGAGCGGATGGCACATCCGCAGGGCTTCCGGGGGAGCACAGAGAAGTGGATGCGCAGCGGAAGGAGCGGATGCCGAGCGGATGCCTAGCAGATGCACAGTGTTCACTGTGTATGCGGGGAGGATGCATTGCATCAACCCCACGGATATAAAGGGAAGCAGCTCGCAAGCAGGTCACCATTCAGAGGAAAGACCTGCTGCCAGACACAGCTCCAGCCAGCCAGCCAGCCAGCCAACAACCATGGGGAAGAAGAGAAAGCCTCTGCCATCTACTGCCAGCCCTGGCAAGAGGGACAGGGCCACCATTCCACCCCCTGGCCCTGACTCTGCTTCTGCTGGGGCTTCTGCTGCTCGGGCTGACTCTTCTGGTGCTGGAGCTTCTGCTGGCACTGCTCCTGGTGCTGGTGCTTCTGCTGGTGCTTACTCTGCTGGCGCTGCTCCTGGTGCTGGTGCTTCTGCTGGTGCTCCTGGTCTTGCTGGTGCTGCTGGTGCTTACTCTGCTGCTGCTGATCCTGGTCCTGCTGCTGCTGCTGGTCCTGCTGGTGCTGCTGGTGCTTACTCTGCTGCTGCTGCTGCTGGTCCTGCTGGTGCTGCTGGTGCTTACTCTGCTACTGTTGCTGCTGGTCCTGCTGGTGCTGCTGGTGCTTACTCTGCTGCTGCTGATCCTGGTCCTGCTGGTGCTGCTGCTGCTGCTGGTGGTGGTGGTGGTGATCCTGCTTTTGCTGCTACTGTTGTTGTTGCTGCTACTGCTGGTGGTGGTGTGGAGAAGCAGCCCCTACAACCTCGAAGCCCCTCTAATTGAGGGCCCAGATGGCCCTGCCAGAGGGAGGAAGAAGTATACGCGAGAACAAGAATGGGAGAGGAGGCAGTTCTCCATCGAAGAGGAACATGAGGATGAGGTGCTGGAATGGCTGAGGAAGAACGAATATCTTTGGCAGAGGGACACAGGCTCTATCGAGACACCAAAAGGAAGCAGGCTGCTTGGAGAGAGAAGGAGGAGAGCCTGGGCCAGACTTTGGAGGTGCTCTTCGGCTGGTGGAAGCACATGCACACCTGGTACGGGAAGCTGCACCTCAAAAAATCTGGCCAGGCCACGGTCAAACTGACGGACCGAGAGACCTATGTGATGGCCAAGTGCAGTTTCTTGGAGGGTGAGATCCGCCACTGAGGAGCAGCCCCTCTCACAACCCTCTCTCTCAGGCAGCCCGCTGAGAGCCAGTCCTCTTCTGGACAAGAGTCAGCTCCTGTGTCCAGGCAGGTATCTGTGGAGCATGCCACGATGGAGACCCCCCCGACAGCTGCACTACCCGTGGTGGAGTGCGTGGAGGACCCCCGATGCAGTGGGAGCAAGGAGAGGGCACTTCCACCAGAGAACAACCCACATCCACCCCCAGCTCCACCTCCACAGAAAGCAGGCAGAGAGGCAGACCGGAGGGGCAGAGCCACACTGTCCTGCTGGAGATCAGGGACACCATCAGAAGCAGTGTAGATCTCCTCTCTCAGCTGGTACACTGACGTCCCATCCTCCAACCGCAAGCCCTTCCTCACCTACATCAACCAGACCCTCATGAACATGTCGGAATCACAGTACCAGGTGATAAAGGACAGGATCACCGGTCTTCTTCACAACCCTCCAGACCCAGGTGAACCTTCTCCCACCCAGTCACGCCACCGGTGCCACCGATGCCACTGATGCCACCCACGCCACAGATGCCACCCACGCCACCAATGCCACCGATGCCACCGATTCCACCGATGCCTCACCTCGCTCAGCTGTAGACCAGACATCCCCACTACACTGCTCCTTCCTCCACCCCACAGCCAAGCCCAGCCGCAGAACATCTGTCATCGGTATTGGGGCTGACACCTCATGTCCTGGAGGAAGGGGCTCTCAACATCATGGGACTGAGTTCTCTGAGAGCTTCCTCCTCACACCGTCCCCTGTTGTCCTCTTGGGGCCAGGGACCCCAATGATGCCTCAGACCAGCACTCCAGCAGCAGCCACCTCCACAGCACCTGGACCCTTCACCCCTGAGACTGGGCACGCCTCAGAGTGACTAAGAAGAGTGCCAGAGACTGGGTGACTACCTGTTGACTTTATCTTTGCTTGGGACACTTGGTTTATTCTGCTTTTACAGCTTGTTATTAATAAAGATTATCTTTGCTTCACACACTTGCTTCATTTATTTTAGTAAATAAAATCTTGGTGGAAACTTTTAGAAATGGTTTAAGCCTTTGCATGCTTGTGGGATGGGTTAAGATAGCTGTGGGATGGGCAGGGATACCTTTGGGATGGGTAATAGCTGTGGGATGGGCAGGGATACCTTTGGGATGGGTAATAGCTGTGGGATGGGCAGGGATACCTTTGGGATGGGTAATAGCTGTGGGATGGGTTACGATACCTGTGGGATGGGTAATAGCTGTGGGATAGATAAACCTCCAGTGCAAGCATAGTGGGACTGTGTGGTCCACCCTCCCAGGTGCCACACCTATGGCCCTTTATTATCAATAACAACTTAATCATTCATCCACACATTTCAACATAAACAAAACTCTTTTTTAAATGCCCTGTTCATTGTAGGGCCACTCAACATACATGGCCCAATCTCATCAGTGTGATGAGACAGGCTGAAGGAAGCATCCATTAATCATCTATCATCCTGTCTTGCCACTCCACTGCTCCAGCTGGGGAGTTGCACCAGTGTTTCAGGAGGTTGCGCTGCTTCTTCCCTTCACGTGAAGCTCTGTTTGGGCCTTGCACATCCACAGTATCTATCAGGTTTTGCCCTTGCCTCCATTCCCCAGGCTCCATGTCCTCATTGCCTTGCTGGAGGTCCACGAGCCTGTTCTGCAAGACTGGGTAGCGGTTGCGCATGAGATTGTGCAGGATGCAGCAAGCTTCCACGATGTTCCTCACGGTCTCTGGGCAATGCTTCATGGTGTTGAGAAGTACCTGGAACCTGTTGGCCAGGATGCCAAAGGCGTTCTCCACCACCCGCCTTGCCCTGGACAGCCTGTAGTTGAAGATCCTCTCTTCACGGGTGAGGCATCTGGAAGTGTAGGGCTTCATGAGGTAGGTTCTGAGGGAGAAGGCATCATCCCCATGATGAAGTAGGGCACATCTTGTGTGTCGTTGGGCAGGGGGTCTGGATCTGGGAAGCCCATGATGAGGTTGCATTCCAGCCCCTCCTTGAGGTGACTGGCGTTGTATACCTGGGCATCTGAAGGTGACCCGTTGCCTGAAGCATCGATGCATATGAACTTGTAGTCAGCATTGACCATGGCGAAGAGGATGATGCTGAAGAAGCCCTTGTAGTTGAAATAAGTGGACCTTGACTTGGCTGGAGCTTTGCAGGCCACGTGCTTGCCATCTATGGCTCCAACGGTGTGGGGGAAGTTCCACTTCTGATACCACTGCTCTGCATTTTTCTTCCAGCCTTCTTCAGTGGAGGGGCACTGGAGGAGCTCCTCCAGGTATTCTTCGATGATGGCCTGCACCACTTCTCTGACCACAATGCTGATGGTGTTGTGTGGCACCCTCCAGCCGTACTGCATGCTCCTGTAGGTGGTCCCTGAGGTGCAGAGTCAGTGCCCCCTTCAGTCCAGGGTTCAGGCTGGGCCAGAAGTTGGTGCTCTGCTTGGACAACCTGGGTATCAGCCGCTCCACAACTTTGTCAAACATGGCTGGAGGCATCCTCATGAAGTTCTGGAATGCACGAGGGTCTTCGTTCCTCAGCTCCACCATCAGCTTGTTATACAGTCCATACTCTGCTCTTCTGGTGATCCATCTTCGGACCCAGACACTTCTTGGCCGCCTCCTTTTCTTTGCGTAGAACAGGTGAAAGAGCCTGTAGATGGCTTTGCACTGTTGTAGAACGATGGTGGCTACCAAGAGGAATGTGTGACGATCCATGGTGGAGATGACTGGATGCTGTGGAAGAGCAAGAGCCAGATGAAGGCTGAAGAGGTCTGCACCGCAGGGCTGCTGGACTGAAAGTGAGATCCAGGTGAGTTCCTCCCCCTTTTTATAGGAAATATAGGTTTTCTGCTCGATGTCATTTTGCATCCTCTAGACATCCTGCAGACATCCTAAATATCCGAGATACGTCCCCTCTCCAAACGTTTTTTCCATTTTAATGCTTTGTATGTGAGCTGCATCCGCTTTCATCCTTTCTCCATCCGTGCTACTAACGCTTTGTGTCCGTTCCGCGTCCGTTTCGCTTCCTCCCTGTGTCCGTTTTCCTCTGGAGTGGATTTGAGTTGCGAGGATGTGCAGCAGATGCCTAGTGGATATAGCGGATGCATAACGGATGACAACGGATGTAGAACGGATGTTCCCCGTATGCGTTGTGGATGCAGAATGGACGTATTGGATACATTTTCCACTCAAAAAGTTTTGTGCAGCTCAAAACTTTTTGAGCAGATGAAATGTCAGTTGACGGATGCTGGACTGATAGAGAGGATGAATAACGGAGGCAGTGAGTACAGAACGGAAGCATCGCGTTAACCAACGGATGGCAAGTGTTTCTCTCCATTTTACATCCTCTTTCCATCCGTTGGTGCTGTGTGACAGGGGCATGTCCAGCACATGACGCATCTAGCCCATGGGCCAGGAGTTTGACAGCCCTGCCTTAGGCAGTCCTCAAGTTACAACTGTTACAAGTCCAGACTCTAAAAAGTTATTTACAAACCATCCTTGAAATTATGACTGCTGTACCCCACCAGCAGCCACACAATTACATGTTGGGCACTCAGATTTTGACCAGTTGCAGCACCCCATGGTCACGTGATTGCATTTTGCAACTTTTTTTCACCATTTTCTGGCAAAAAACACCCATTGAAAAAGCTAAATTCAGACTTACAACCATGTGATTCGCTTAATGAGCATAATATAAACAGATGTAAAACTGAGTGCAGCCACATGGAGACATATGTCTGTAACAACAACAACAACAATAAAATTCTGGGCTCAATTGTGGTTGTAAGTCAGAGACCCTGTAGCGTATCACTTCCTCTTAAAATACAACAGATGATCTCTTCTTCACACAAACATTACAATCTTTTTGAAATATATCTTTCTCTAATTTTGTAATGGCTGTGGTAATGACTCTGGGAAACAAGAAGAGTGGCAACCTAAATATAAATGATAAATGAAATTTGAATCTGAAGGAGGAGAGGTGGCAAAGCTGTGTCAGGAGGGACCCCCCTTTAGTTTTTGGGTGAGTAAAACTGAGGGCAAGAGGGTACTTTCAGACTTGCAAGATTCTGTTAAATGTAACCTTCCAATAAAGATAGAGCTGAATTTATTGCCATGTTTCTTGTCTGGACTAACCTTGAGGTTGTTATAGCAATAGTACTTAGACTTATATACCACTTCAGAGTGCTTTTACAGCCCTCTCTCAGCAACAATCTGGGCCCTCATTTTACCCACCTCGGAAGGATGGAAGACTGAGTCTGGTGAGATTTGAACTGCCAAATTGCAAGCAGCCGGCAGTCAGCAGAAGTAGCCTGCAGTACTGCACTCTAACTACTGTGCCACTGTGGCTCGTTATGGTTATACTTGTAAAATGTTTCCCTAAAGATAAGCCTTCCTTGCGCTCAAATGAGTTGAGAGAGATAGTTTTATTCTGAATGAAACAGATTAATTTTCATTAGTATCCAAAATTATGTCAATCTATTACTTTGCTGTTTTACTACAATTCTTTATTCTTGTGGTTTTTAAATGTACTACAAAAAGTGATTTATGACATACGTCATAAAATACATTTTTAAAAAGCTAGAGATATCCGGGCTAGGTAATAAATATTTTAGAAAATTGAAATTACTTGAAACAATTGAAACTCGGAAAACATTCCATCACTCTGGAAATACTTATGTTTTTCAATGTAATTAATAATAATAGATAATTCAGTGGCACTGGCATTTGAAAATCTGTAACAGATATAGACTTTAAATGATTTTCACTACCATATTTTTCAGCTGCAAAATTTATTAACTGATGCTGCATTGCAGTCATTGTGCAGTAACTGAATATGAAAAGAATAAAAAGCTATGCATAAAATAACTCAAAAGATTTTGTTAAGATACAGTGATTTAGAAAACATGTTTATCTTAAAATTTAGAAAACATGTTTATCTTAAAATTCTCCCTGCCACTTGTATATTTCATGGATAAAATCCAGCTTTTATGATATTTCAAAGTTTCCTTCATACTTAAATATATCATGTCAAAATGTCAGAGGAAATTAAGTTTTGATTTACAAAAATCATAGAGAGAAAGCTGGTAGCCAAGATTTTGATAGACAAGCCATCTTTTATAATGATCCAGTATCATATGCTTATGTGACAGTAGGAGGGACAATTAAATTTACATTGGCAGAAACAAAGAGCAGAACTTTAAAAAAAAAATGTGATGGCACCACACATGGGGAAAAAAAATTCAAATGTTAAAAATATGGCTCTACCCATGTTGACAAATGAAGTAACATAAATCTATGAATAATTCACTAATTATTATTGTTGTCATATTATCCTAAAGCAACATTTGTAGTCTCTTCAGTTAAAAAACAGAAACACAGAAAAAATGGAAAGTGCAACATTTTGGTATTAGTATATACTCTGAACAGGGTATCTTGACTGAAATGTTACCTCTCAGCACATGGGATGGGCAAAGGGTTTATATAAGGGTCAGATGGCAAGGGTGATATAACATGCAGTGCAGCAATTACTGATTCTACTTCTGTATATGAGCAGAAGCACATATGGTTATTATATGGGAGACTAATATATTTGCCCAGAGTCTCCATACTAGCAGCCATCGCACGAATTCAAGTCAAGGTGAAAAGTCTCTTATGTGAGATATTCAGGTTGTTATAGAAGTAGCAAGGAACTGTCCATGGAGAACCTCAAATTACATATAATAGGGATGGATCATTTGGGCACTCTCATTTTCTGCATGTAAATCCCAAGTCCTCTGAGCTCAATTAGTCTGGGCCAAGAGATCATATTGCCTGTGGTAAGATGCCACAATATGTGAGATCAGAATCTATTTGCTTCTTTAGAGGGGAGGAAAACCTATTCAGTAGAATAAAGTGAAGCAGAGACTCACCCCAAAGGATTTCTTTTCAGCCAAACCTGAGATAGTGAAATCCCAGGCTAACTCAAGAAAGCTAACCAAAGGCATTTAAAGTTAAGTATGGAACAGTTAAGAAAGGTTTTCAGAAAATTAGAATGAATGGCTTTGAAAGTAGGGGCATTTTTATACTGTAAACACAGAACTGTGCACCATATAACAGAAAGCCCAAGATCTATGCTGTATGCAGTTTATTGTCGCAGGGACATCATTACTGTATCTTCTCTGATTGCCTTAGAAACTTTGTGAGTTTTAATTATATAAATTGAATTGAAATTGAATTGAATGGAATACTTTACTTGGCCAAATATGATTAAACATACTAGGAATTTATCCCTGGTTCAGAAGCACTCAGTGTACATGAAAAGAAACAGAACAAAAATAATAATGCCAATAAAATCAAAATAAATAAGCATTGAATTGAGATTTCTGGACAAAAGAATAAATTATAAAATGTTCTTTTTTAAAACTTGCTCCTACCAAAAATATGCTCTAACAACATACGTTAATATTCCTTGAATGTACAGGTATCCTCAACTCAACAATTGAGTCCAAAATTTCTATTGCTAAGTGAGACATTTGTTAAATGAATTTTGTCTCATTTTATGACCTTTCTTGCAGCAATTCTTAAGTGAATTGCCCCAGTTGCTAAATTAGTAATACTGTTGTTACGTGAATCTGGCTTCCCCATTGACTTTGCTAGTCAGAAGGTTGCAAAAGGTTGATCACATGACCCTGAGACACTGCAATCATCATAAATTTGAGTCAGTTGTGTGACCCATGGGGAATGCTGTAATGGTCAGAAGCATGGAAAAGGATCCATGTAACTTTGAATGGTCACTAAATGAACAGCTGTAAGTCAAGGACCACCTGTATTGGTTAAGACAAAATGTTTAACACTGCTTCCCTTGAAAAAATTGTGTGACTTTTCCTGTCTCTGATCTCAAAGATAAAGGTAAAGGTTCCCCTCGCACAAATGTGCTAGTTGTTTCTAGCTCTAGGGGGCAGTGCTCATCTCTGTTACAAAGCCGAAGAGCCAGCACTGTCCAAAGGCGTCTCCATGGTCATGTGGCTGGCATGACTAAAAGCCAAAGGCGCACGGAACACTGTTACCTTCCCACCAAAGTGGTCCCTATTTTTCTACTTGCATTTTTACATGCTTTCAAACTGCTAAGTTGGCAGAAGTTGGGACAAGTAACGGGAGCTGGGAGTCACTTCATTACATGGTGTTAGGGATTCGAAGGCCAAACTGATAACTTTTCTGATCGACAAGTTCAGCGTCTTAGTCACTGAGCCACCGCTGTCTCTGATCTCAAAAGAAATCGGATCATACCTTTTTAAAGAAATGGAATCTATTTCATCGGCAGTGTCTAGCCATATTGTCCTCAGAGCAGTCTACTGTCCTACTCTGAAGTGGTATTCTCATGAGTGAGTTTTACTGAAGCCAAGTTGGCAAAAACAAAACTTCTATTATTTCTATAGTAGATGTGGAAACACAACTATACATTCTACATGCACATACATGCTGCTTTTTAAATTCAGGTAAATTTTTTACACCTCTAAATACTTTGTTTAAAGTAGACAGTGTTTTTCATGATAATGAAACTATTTCATGTTGTACCAAGAGAAATAATTAATCATACCTTTATTAAAATTGTGAGGATGTGGATCTACTTTGATGAATACTTCATGGCAAGCCATTTTTTTTTTTTTTTCATTTTATACACATTTAATACAAATACTAAGATAAGTCATATTGTCAAATCCTTTTTCTAATAGCAGGATTTAAAGAGACAATGGTTTTCTGAGTTCAGATATCACAGGTAATTGCTTATAAAACAGAACTTGTTACAAAACAGAACCAGAAGCTTTCAGCCTTTCCCTTGCTTTATAAAATAAAGTAAAATAAAATAAAATAAGGACAAGTGTGCAATTCAGGTGGCTGGGCAAGATAAACCCTGAAATTTTATAGCTTGCATTGCAACAACAACAACAACAACAACAACAATAATAATAGTAATAATAAATTTTGTGAATAAAAACAGCTCTTATTCTCTTTATCAATGACTTGCAGTTTATTTGCTAAGACTGGGTGATCTATTCTTTTGGCTGTGCCCATTTACTGATTCCCCCCCCCAAAAAAAATAAAAATAAAAAAAAAATGTGACAGCTTCTAAGGAAAACAACCATTCTATTTTTCAGTTACATGTTAAATATTACAATATCTCAACAGAAAATGTTTTATCTGCAGAATGATTTTTTTATGCATAAACTATCATATTAAATAGTGCAGTAGCAAGGAATGTAAATAGTGGGGTAGGCTGTTCTGGGATGCAATGCTAAGTCCAGTATTTTTTGGTTAGTTTGACTTCACATCTCTGATCTGGACAGTTTAAAACCAGTCAGCCTTCTAAAAGGCTATGAATAGCCATAAGTGGTTGCACACCACTTATGGGCAGCCAGTAGACTCCAAATGGATGAGACTGCCTGAAAATTAAAGAAAATCAACTCACTATCCTTCTGCAGTAGCCTGTTAGTACCTCAGCTGACAACAAAACATACACATGATGTTAATTATCCCTTAAGAATACTTTGCAGCTCCATATGTACTAAAGTTGCTGAAAAGCAAGTATGTCCATTGCCAAATGGATTGATACAAGACATTTTAAGCAACTAGAAGTAACAGTGGAAAGCAAGCCCTTTCCTGTGAGAAATTTATTATGACTGAGTTCCTAACAACGATAAGTTTATTTCAGATTATATTTCCCATTTAGATACACAAATGCAATGCCATAATCATATTCTGAAAAATATATCTGCTTTTTATAACACAGCAGCAGCATGCTAACCTTGAAGTAAACAAATACTGTATAACAGATATTTGTCTGAAAAGTTTAGAATTTGGATTATTATTTGGTTTAATACTATCCAGCTCAGTGTTCTCACACATGAAATATGTCTAACACATCACATGAGTTTGTCTGCTGTAGGAAAGAGGTTTAAAGTAGACATTAGTATAACGTTGTTGGTTTAATTGCAGGGGTTTTTTTGGTGTCTCAGGTTTTAGGTCTTAAAATGTATTCTCTTTATTTGTTTTTTACTGATTACATACACCCATGAGTTTTAAAATCTGCAGATCAGAAGCAAAACATTTTGCTTCACTTTGGTTAGAAAACACAGAAATCATTTAAAAGGAAGATAAACTTTCTCCAATTGAGGGATCTGGGCTCCAGATGTTGTATCAGTACGCTGCACTCAACCTACTTGTTCCAAATTAATTGTGGAGTGATGTTGCCTTCAACAGTGTTTAAAAAGTAAACGTTATGATATAGGAGAATCCTTCACAGAAATAATCTGTAAAGTAGTCTTCATGCACTCCCATTATTAATGGTCACCAGTATAACACTGGATATTACAGAAAGGAAAAAAATCTCACTCAAAAAAAAAGTTGAGCTTTTTCTCCTTGTGAATAGGAAATGATCTATGAACGAGTACAGTCTGATGACAGAGCAGTTTAAAAATGCTGCCGTCAAACAATGAAATGGTTAAAAGATATTCTCAATGAACAGATACCATTATTTGGTGTAGCAAGTTAAAGTGCTGGCCCAGAAACCAGGAAACAGTGAGTTCTAGTTCTGCCTAAGACATGAAAGCCCAGTGAGGTGACTTTGGGCCGGTCATTCTCTCTCAGCCCAACCCACCTCATAAAATTGTTGTGGTGAAAATAGGAGGAAAGACTATTAAGTATGTTTGCCGCCTTGAGTTATTTCCCCCAAAATAAAGGTGGGATAAAGATCTAAGACATAAATAAAGGCAAGACAGAGCAAAAAGACCAACGAACCTTTCCAAGGCCACAGTCCGTCCCATCTGCCCATGGTGTGTGCTGCGTACGACATCCTTTATGAGCTCCATCATCATTAATGCACCATAGTCTTCTGCACTGCTTCTGCTTAAGTGATTTTAAATGGTCTCAGCATTATTCAACAGCCAGTATAACATATGCTATAGGTCACATACTTATTTTAGATTATCTCTCTGGTGTTATTACCATCACTGAGAAAGGAAGTATAAACAATGAGCACAATAAACTAGAGGAAGTAACTTGGCTAAGGTTGCAAATGCTGACATTTTTGGCTCAAGTGCCTTAAACCTGATTCAAAAGCTAAACCTGTGCTCATACAAAATGCTCAGAAATCCCATTACGAAAAAAGTGCAAAATGAACAAAACCTAAAAATCAGAAATAGTAAACATTTTTATTACTCCCATATTTGACAAGATTCTTCTTGAAATATTTGACCCTGGTCTCCATCTGGATTATACTTGCATTCTCTTTCCTTGAAGTAATTAATGGTTTCTATTTTCAAATTTTGTAATTATTAAGAAAGAGTTGAATATGCTACAGCTGAGAAAGGCAGATGGTCCCCAAATTATTAAGACTTAAGCATCCTATGCTTTCAAATAAATCCCATTGAAACAAAACCTCTTACATAGATTATCAGTCACTATTTCCTAAGAGAGAGATTGTCTTGCATATTGTTCTATTTTTATTAAAAAATACAGATATAAGCTACAACTCTTCAGAATTTCATTCAGCTTTCTCTGTAATTTCTATTTACAAAGGCTATGTATTATTCTGGTTTGTATACAACATAGGGGGTAGAATTTAGAATTCACAATTACTTGTAAATAAGTTTTATTAAGTTCAATCACTACTGAGTAGACACTGGGAAATTTCATGGATAAGTTGCTTATTTTAATGTACGCTGATTAATGTACATTTAAAATAATTCTATTCTATTCATTCTGTTTATTCCATCTTTGTATATATCTATATGTCTATATCTGTATGTATATGAATAAGAAATCAAAACAAGATGGATATATCTTGCTAAATCTTAGAGAATCTCCTAGCAATCCTGCATATCTATGCTGCATGACTCACCATTCTCTAACCTATGAGGATGGCAATGGAACTGAAGATTGCCACCCAGTATACACCTTCCTGAAGAAGCCACTTCTCAGTCCAATTCTTTTGGATAACAAGTGACCAATTTTCAATTTATTATGGAAGATTTTCGAGAAGATACTGCCGGGTGTGTGTGTAATCCAGATATAGAGGATTCTACAGGACACAAACTTATTAGAACCATTGGAGTCAGGCTTCAGGTTTTAGCTTGGAACAGAAATGGCATTTGTTGCCCCAGTGGATGATGTTTTGGGGCCTCGGAGAGAGGATGTGTACATCCTCCTGATCCTAACAGATCTCTTGAGTTGACTCTGAGATGACTCTAACAACACCAACCACCCCAGTTACGCAGCCAATACACTTTAAGTAAATACCACGATACACTTTTGAACTGAGGCTAGGAGACCTAATCTCAGACAAGTTGTTCTTTGAGAGAAGAACAATTTTGCTTTTGGTTTCTAGGTGGGTTTGTTCTCTCCCCCATGTTGTTCAATACTGACTGAACTTGATGAAGTCATCTCTAAGTCTGGAGTGAGGAATTATCATCTGATGATAACAACCAGTCATATACTGATATTCCTAAAGCAAACCAGGGGAACCCCAGAAATCTTAGCTGTGATAGCCTGGATGGATCAAACAAGCTGAGATTAAAACCCTGAAATATAGGAGTATATTCTTGGCTGAAGCCTCATTCCAAGTTTGATTCTGGATTATATTATAGGTCTGTAATTTGGAGTCCTTGGGATTCTAAACTCCTATTACAGTATAAATGGAGAATAGGGCCATGAAGAACTTCTCATCTGGTTTACTGTAACTTTCTGTATATGTGGCTGGGTTGAAAACAACCCCAAAACTCCAAATGGTACATAATGCTGTGGCCCATCTGCTACCCAGCTATGTTGTGATTGTTGCACTGGTTACTGCTTCTGAATCCAGTTCATCATGCTAGTTATTACCCCTAAAGTCTTGCATGGTTTGGAGCACAAGTAACTACATGGAACATCTTTCCTTCCCTAGATATGGCTGATTCAATGCAATCTTTGAGGGAAAGCACATGCCCTACCCTTAAGAGACGAGGAAGGTAAAGTCTCAAGGATGCATCTTCTCTGTGGCCATCTCCTCTGGAGATAATAAATGTCCCCAAATGTTCTGATTCTCAAGAACTCTATTGCTTCACAGGTCATATAATGGTTGATATGACTCAGTCAGATTAGGTTATTTTTTATTGTTTCCCCCGAAAATAAGACCCTGTCTTATATTTTTTGCCACCAAAAAAAGGCACCAGGTCTTATTTTCAGGGGATGTCATCAACTGACTAACCTCACTTGCGTGCATCGCCCCCCCCCACCCCCCCGGTCTCCTTTTCGCTGTCAAGAGGCCTTTAGGAACTTCTTCTGCAGCTGGCAAGGCTTTCCTGAAATCAATCTGGAGCTTTGCTATCAGCTACAGAGGCCTTCAGGAAAGCCTTGCCAGCTGCAGAAGAAATGGGCCGGCAAGGCAGGTGTTGGAGTGTGAGGAGCCTGGCTACAACTGTCCAAAGGTAAATAGTAGGGCAGCTCCACCTCCCCTATCCCTCCCTAGCTTTATTTTTACCCATGCACCCTGGAGTGAGCGGGATCTTAATTAGGGCTTATTTTGGGCGGTAGGGCTTATATTGGGCACACATGTAAAAAATCAAGCTAAGACTTACTTTCGGGGTAGGTTGTATTTTTGGGGAAACAGGGTATGAAAAATTCTAACATTCAGAGCTAGAAACCCCACATTTTTGAAAAATGTCTACATCAAGCCCCAATCTATGCATCCAAGTTACAAAAACAGATTCCACCTTTCAAAGCTGAAATTATGGTACACGTGCATACTATATGTGCTGTAAGTGTGACTGTTGAAGACATTTTACACATGTTGATAAAACTAATGATGCATCTAATCTGCAACTCCTCTGATTAGTCATTTCTATGTCACCTCAATCCTGATTAAATAATCAAGAGGCCATGAGTGTGACAGCAACGGTCACAGCTCTTTCATAGCTGTATAAAGAAAACAACAACTCTGTTAAAATATTTGCTTGTGTGAACAGGTGGTGGTGAATGTCTGTAAACAAGCTCCCTACTTTTTATGCTAATGGATTTTTCTCTCAAAAATTCAACATGCAACCTAATTTTAGAGATTATTACACTCATACAATGAGAAATTCCTTCTGAATGTTTTTTGAAAAAATATTGCTTGCAAGAATCTCAATTGCTAATCAAATAGCTGCCTTCTCACAATTATTCAGGCATAGCCTGAACTTTGCTATAACCTTCTTTCACTAAAATCATAGAATCATGCAGCTGGAAAGGACCTTGGAGGTCTTCTAGCTTAATCTGCCCAAGGCAGGAATTCTTATATCCAGTGGTGGCTAACCTTTTTGGGCTCCTGTGCCAAAATTTTTGTGTGCGCTTGCATGCTTATACTTGCGTGTCAGCACCTAGAAGGCAATGCACCCCCCACACACACCTGCTATACATGTGCGTGTAATCCTCACCCACCATCCCCGCCACCCCCTTACCCGTACTGCGCCTCACAGCTGATTTTCGGCCAGTTTGAGGCCTTTTTTCAGCCTCCCAAAAACTAGCCTCGTTTCGTCACTTCTGGTATTTTTGAAAAAACAGGACGTGATGAAACTAGGCTAGTTTTTGGCCTGCAAAGCCTGCAGAAGCCTTCCTCAAGCCTTTGGGAGGCCAAGAATCAGCTGTGAGGCGCGTGCATGCCCAGTGAGGTAAGTTTGCTTGCAGCTCACACAAATGGCTCTGCGTGCCACTTGTGGCACCTGTGCCATAGGTTCGCCATCACAGTTATAAGCCATCCCAACAAATGGTTGTCCAGTTTTTTCTTGAAAACCTCCAGTGATGGAAAATGGATCAGTATTTCTCAATCTTGGCAACTGTAAGTTGTCTGGACTTAAACTCCCACAATTCTCCAGCAAGCATGGTGGCAAGAGAATCCATCTTAAAAGTTGCCAAGGTTGAGAACTATTGCACTACCATGGAATGCATGGGCCATACCAGGGAAGGCTGACAAAATTCCCAAACGAAGGATGGTGCTGTTTGTTTGAGAGTGGCGACCCATTCACCTACAGGTAGTCCTCGATTTTCAACCACAACTGAACCCAAAATTTCCATTGCTTAAGGAAAACAGTTGTTAAGTGAGTTTTGCCCTGTTTTGCATTCTTTCTTGCCACAGTTCTTAAGTGGATCACTGCAGTTGTTAATTTAGTAATGTTGTTAAGTGAATCTAGCTTCCCCATTGACTTTGCTTGTCAGAAGGTCACAAAGGGTGATCACATAACTTCAGGATGCTTCAACCGACATAAATAGATGCCAGTATAAGTGTAAAAAATAGTCACAAGTCACTTTTTCAGTGTCATTGTAACTTCCAATGGTCACTAAACAAATGGTTGTAAGTCGAGGACTACCTGTACATATCTCAAATCACTGGACATATACAAGTGGCAACTCTAAAACTGGTATAGAAATGTTTTATGAGTTGACAACAAGGCTGAATATTGTAGAAACCTGTCTTGGGATTTAAAAACTGAAATCTAAACTGGTCAGACCATTATGTTTTTTTCAGAAGTAAGATCCTTTTCCAGTTCCAAATCTTGCATACCAAGCAGGCATTTTCCTTTTGATAAACCTTACAGTTGTTCGTATTTTAAGCAAATCAAAGAAGTAAAAAAAATGCACATTACCATATAAGGGCAAACCTTAGCTCCAGGCCCAAAAATTAACTCGCACTGCTTATTGACATCATACATGTGACCAGGAAGTTGTTGAGGCAAAGTGTAGGTCCTTGATGAAGGCTCATCAAGCAAACACTCCCCGTATCCAGTGCTAGAATGAAAAGTATGACAGTTATCTTCACTACTATAGTGTGGCAGAAGATTAAGGTTATTTTAAAATCTCCCACTAACAGATAATCAGGAGAATATTAACACTGAACAGATAGCACTTGTCCTGCAGTAAGTAAAGAATTCAGTTCATATAGTTGCTGAACATTCACTATCATGTCATCAAATGCTGCATTTTGTGACATGCACCTGCTCTTACTCATAAGATTCATAAAATTATTCATAAAATTCAATGCTTGTTTCAAAAATGACTTGGAAGAAGGCTTCAGACCTCCTGGGAGCACAGAACTTTGCTACTATTAATTAAACAGCTAAGGATTTTTTTTGAGCTTTGGTGCATGGAAAAAGATGGGACTGACTTAAGAGTTGCATTAACTGTGAAGAAGTAGCATCTCTTTCTTCACTCGACTGAAAAAAAAACAACCACCTGAGTTTCTTTAATGAATTGTAGAAATACTGGGCTCCTGGGAGTTATTTGGCAATTCTTCCAAATAATTTTGGAAGTTTACCAAACCCTGGCTAGCACTATTATTCTGAGAGAAAGCTCTGCTTAAGATCTGGGTTCTGACTACAACATGAATCTCTTTAGTACTCTTTCTGATATAAAACTCAGCTACCAAGTATCCGTATAGCCAAAGAAAAATGTATAGCCAAAGAAAAATGAAAGAAACAAGAGGGAGATATTACTATTTCATGGGACCCTTTCCCCAATTTGTAGAAGATCCTTACAAAAACAGAATTTTTGCCCCTTATGAACCCAATGGAAAATCAGTTTGCTTAGTATCTAGAAAACACCTGGGAAAAACCAAAGAGGAGAGGATAAAACAACAGAACACACAGTCTACCATTAGGAAAAGAAATTATTGCAACTTTTTTTGGTCTGGGTTTTGTGATCACACTCTTTTTCAGAGAAATGTTTTTTTTCCACATGGGTTCTGCTTTTTGTTACTTAGTTCTTTCTTTTTATCCAGGTCTTTACCAAGGAAAAACTAAACATTTGGATAGAAATTCATCCCTGTGCACCTTATGATCCATACACATGTCATACGTAGAAAGGATTCAGGAGATGAGGTGCATACGTGTATGGGTGTTCACTATATGCTTCCGAAATTTATGTGCTAATTATAACAACCTTTCTATCCTGCCCTATCTCAAATGATTTCAGGTGGTTTACACTAAGGGAATTTTATCACAGTACATTTCATTAATGTCTGTATAGGTGTACCAAAATTCAGATCTCATAGATCAATTACAACTTAAACAACTTTGGGTGGCTCACAACAGCAGTAAAAACTAGTAACTATAAAACATAAGCATAAAATGATAAAACAAAAACAAAATGTCATCTTAATCATCTATTCTATTCTATTCTATTCTATTCTATTCTATTCTATTCTATTCTATTCTATTCTATTCTATTCTATTCTATTCTATTCCATTCCATCCCATCCCATCCCATCCCATCCCATCCCAATCCACCCACTCACTCTACTCTATTCTTATACTGCACTGCACTGCATTCCATTCTATTCCATCTGTAAAAAGCCAGGTCTTTTTCTGGAAAAAATGTTACAGCAGTTAGGAACATTCAAAATTTGCACGTGAAACAAGTGAAGAAGCATTTAGAAGAAAATGGCAATCAATTCAAACATGTAATGTCATGCATATAATAAACTCTCTATGTAGCCTGTATTCTGATACACCCTCACACACAGACATACCCATTAGACACTTGCCTACAGTGTATCACTACATCAAAGTTATTTGCATGTGACTGTCCCACAATATTATGCCAAAAGCAGCTCATGAAGTATTTTTAAAAATCATGTGACGTGCACCAAGAAATCATTGAAATCTTACTCCAGAAATTCCGTGATGTATTTACGGCTGCATTTTGACCACATCCAGGGGTTAGTGTTGTAGTTGAGGGTGGGAGCCATAACATGCTGCTGGCTTTTTCCTCCTTCTTCTTTGCACTTATTATTGTCATCATGGGGCATGTTAAATCTAAAGAGAGATAGTAGGTTGACCACTGCGTTATACAGTATTTTCTTTTATATAAAAAAATTGATTTGTTCAAATTAAATACTTTTATATATAGGCGGATTATATGAATTAGACAGGTTAACTCCCCTGTTCATATCGACAAGGTTTAAAAGAGCTGAATCTGCTGGTTTATGATTTAAATAGGATTTATTGTGCAAAACAGAAGTGCAGAAGTTGCAGATAAGCATATACAATTTTACACCCTGTTTCTTTTAAATATGAAGTACTTTATTAATAGGGTTCTTTTCTGTAAACCAGAATCCTCATTCCAAAGCAAAGATCTGTAGCTTATATGCATGATCAGAGGAGCTATCCTAGAGTTGGCTAAATATATCTGAACCCAAGAATGATTGATTACATGCCATCAAGTTATTTTTGACTCTCAGCAACCACACAGATATTCTGCATGATTATCTGTCCCTAAGCAGAACCCAGGAGCAATTCCAACAAAGAATTTCAATTTCTATACAGGCAAGGAAACAAAATAGCACCATTAGCCAAAATGATATTAAGAGATATACATAAATTAAGAGGTTAGTCCTCATGGGATTCAGAAATTCATTTACTTATGAATATTTTGCCCTGCATTATAACATACTGTACATATTATGCAACCATTGTAGAAATATTTTTGAATCCTACAATTCACTACGACTGACTGATTAAAACACTCCTAGTTTTCCTAGTTTATTGCAGTTAATAAGCTCTTTCCTGAAAACTATTAAATTCTTGGAACAATTTAAAACAATTCATAAATTATTTTATAGATTCAGCACATTTGTATCCTGCTAATCTTGCAACTCACAGGAGTTAAAATAAAACACATAAACCAAAATATAATTAAGGACACAAAAGTACAGATAATAAAAAGATGAACTATTATGATAATCCCAAGAGTCCATCCAATCTCTGAATTTACAAAGAGTTCAGTTCCCAGATTTTCAGTTATGCATTAGGACAAAGTACTGTATATATGTATATATCAAAGTTTGGAAAACTTTTGATTCAGCTAGCTGAATAAGCTGTGCTATATTTACAGTTGAATGAACACAGGCTTGATTCAAATGTAAGTCTAAATTTGCTATTCTATTGTCAGCTACTACATTCTTTCTTTTCTCTTTTACTCTTTTGGTTGGGTAAGCTTAAATTCCTGTCCCACCTCTTCCCTCAGTCCAGTAAGTTTCTTGGAGAAGAACAAAATGCCTTAAATTTACTGCTTGCAGAAACTAGTGCAAAGCCAGGACCTTCTGCTATTATAGGGCATTTTTGGATTCAATAGAGAGTAACTTTAATAGCCATACTTAAGATTTATTATGCTGACTGAGCATTGCTGGCAGATGTTCTACTATCCAACTAGGTAAAATAATCACTGTTAGTGAAAGTTGAATTTTCTCCCTGTTTATATATAGTACAGTAGTTGCTAGTATGTGACATTTTCCTTGGTAGTGCCTTGATTAGGGTATTGGTAAGCATCCTAAATCAAGCTAAATCTAAAAATAATAGGGAATTCCTGAATGCTTGGCATTCAGACAAATCAGTCATCAAGAGGCATATATAGGTAAATCACATTTATGCACCACTCAAAAGAGACAATAAAAAAGTTAAGAAGGAAACAAAAAGATTCAGAATAAAATTCTCCCTAGCAGCCAACACCTAGATAAGCAGGGATTAACACCAGACAATCAAGCAGGAAGCAATACCCTAATCAAGGAACTATTTAGGATAAAATTACACTGCCACAACAGCTGGCAGGGCAAGCTAATATGGTGAGCAAATCTCACATTCACTAGCACTCATGATAATGTTGCCTAGTTGGGTAGTGAAATATCTGCACGCAAACAAACAAGCTCAGAGAACAATGAAGACTCTACAGTTGAATGAATACTGAGCTACATATGCAGGTAGTCCTCAAGTTACAACAGCTCATTTAATGACTGTTCAAAGTTAAAAGAGCAATGAAAAAATGTGATTTATGACCATTTTTCATGCTTACAATCTTTGCAAGATCCCCATGATCATGTGATGAAAATTCAGATACTTACATGACCGTTGCTGTCACGTGATCACCTGTTGCAAACTTTTGACACGCAAACTCAATGGGGAAGCCAGATTCACTTAACAACCACGTTACCAACTTATCAATTGCAGTGATTCCCTTAATAAATGTGGCAAGACAGATCGTAACGTGGGGCAAAATTCACTTAACAAATGTCTCACTCAGAAATTTTGGGCTCAATTGTGATCATAAGTTGAAGCCTATCTGTATTCTCTTCTCTTACTATACGAAATTTGGTTATGGTCTAACTACTACAGAGAGACAGGCAACAGATCTATCTTGTAAGCTCTATTCTCTAATCACTTGAGCTTTTGATACATTTGACAAAAGCCTGAAGACAATGTACATTAAGCCTAGTCTGAGGCATAACATTACAATTTATGGATCACAAAAGTGGCAGGAAATCGTGCCAATAATTTTTGGCAACTGTGGTAGGAAAGAGCCCCAAAAGGAGGTTCAGGGACTACAAATAATGCCTTGGTAAGGCCACATTTGGAATACTGCACCAGTTTTTGGTCGCCACGATATAAAAAAGATGTTGAGACTCTGGAAAGAATGCAGAGAAGAGCAACAAAGATGATTAGGGGACTGAAGGCTAAAATACAGTAGATGAAGAATGGTTGCTGGATTTGGGTATGTCTAGTTTAATGAAAAGAAGGACTAGGGGAGACATGATAGCAGTGTTCTGATATCTCAGGGGCTGCCACAAAGAAGAGAGAGTCAAGCTATTCTTCAAAGCACTTGAGGGCAGGACAAGACGCAATGGATGGAAACTAATCAAGGAGAGAAGCAACTTAGAACTAAGGAGAAATTTCCTGACAGTTAGAATAATTAATCAGTGGAACGACTTGCCTCCAGAAGTTGTAAATGCTCCAACCCTGGAAGTTTTTAAAAATATGTTGGATATCCATTTGTTTGAAGTGGTGTAGGGTTTCCTGCCTAAGCAGGGGGTTGGGCTAAAAGACCACCAATGTCCCTTCCAACTCTGTTATTCTATTGTATTCTGTTTGAATATTCTGCCTGATGGTCTTGAAATTTCCTCAGCATTTGTTATGGTTGTATTCTCATAATGCACTAACTTGGAGTTTACCTTTATATAATTAATCACTTTGTCTATGATATGTACCACATAGGTAAAAGGTAAAGGAGTCCCTGCAGATTTTACTCTGTTAGTAGTTTCTGACTAATAAGGGACAGTGCTCATTTCCCTTTCATGGCCATTGAGCTAGTTCTGTCCAAAGAGTATTTCTGCGATCATGTGGCCAGCATGACATCACAGAGAGCTATTACCTTCCCACTGAAGTGGTTCCTATTTATCTACTTGTGTTTATATGCCTTTGAATTGATAGGCTGGCAGGAGCTGGGATGAGGAAAGGAGCTCATCCCATTGCGTGGAGCTTGGGTCTAAAACCCGCACTGCCAGATTTCCTGTCAACAAGCCCAGTATCTTAACTTTTGAGACACCACCCTGCCCATTGCACCTCATATTGATCTGTTAAATCAACAACATTGGTTAGACCTGAAGGTAATATAGATATACAAATTATACCTTCACCCAGTATGTTGTGTGAACACAGCTACAGGAAGTTGTTGACCTAGGACCATAATTAAGCCTGGATATTACAGTTGTACAGTTAGTCATGATGCTGATAAAGTAGGTCATCACATGATCAACTTCATTTTACTACCTTTTTTGTGGTTGTTGTTATGGAAACACGGCAGTTGTAAAGCAAACGGGACAGTCATAAAACAAATGCTAGAGTTAACAAGCATACACATTGTTCACTATGGGCCAGATTTTGCCTGAAACCAAAAGTAAAAGCAGGTTTCTGGTAAAACTGTTATAAATCATGGTCTTAAAAAATGGCTGCCATCTTTTTGTAAATGGCAGGATATAAATTCAAGAGCATCTGCTGACAAAACCACAGAAAGGTTATTTGAAAGAGGAGAAAATGGAAGATCCCACCTTCCACTTTCTGAAGAGGAACAATTGTTTACAATTCCTGTTTTTAAAGTAAATTTTTTTTAATGTTTATAATGTATCTCAGTTTCAAATGATGAAAAAAAATGGCTTGGATCTTAAATGCAACTCAGTTTACATGAGAAGACATTTTTATCTGTTCTCCCTCCATCTATAACTTCCCCCATCATTTCCAAGATCATTATCAATTTTTCAAAGGACAAAGCCATAGAAGGCTGCACAGGAAAGGCAGAAGCAGGAAAGCAATTTTGTAAATTCAACTTTAGAAGGTTAAAGTAAAGGTTCCCCTCATATATACGTACTAGAAATTTCCAACTCTATGGGGCCAATGAGCCAGCGCTGTCCAAAGACGTCTCCGTGGTCATGTGGCCAATATGACTAAACGCCAGAGGCACATAGAACGCTGTCACCTTCTCACCAAAGTGGTCCCTATTTTTCTACTTGCATCTTTACATGCTTTTGAACTACTAGGTTGGCAGAAGCTGGGACAAGTAACGGGAGCTCACTCCATTATGCAGCACTAGAGATTTGAATCGCCAAATTGCTGACCTTTCTGATCGACAAGCTCAGAGCCTTAGCCACTGAGCCACTGCATCCCATAAACTTAGAAGACAAGATCCCAATCCCTTGATTTTCTTCATCTAAAAATGCATTATCTTCTCCCTGCAGCAAATCAATCCTATTTAATATATCTTTATATAGGAAGCCTTGATTTATACCAATTGATTTAATGACCATTCGAGGTTACAATGGCACTGATTTTTTTTTCACACTGATGACCCTTATAGCATCTCCATAGTCATGTGGTCAAAATTTGGAAGCTTGGCAACTGACTCATATTTATGACAGCTGCAGAGTCTTGTGTTCATGTGACCTTTTTTTGTGATCTTCTGAGAAGCAAAATCAACGGGGAGGGCAGATTTGCTTACCAGCCATATTACTAACCTAAGAACTGCAGGGATTCACTTCACAACTGTGGCAAGAAAGGTCGTAAAATGCGGCAAAACTCACTTAACAACTATCTCGCTCAGCAACAGAACCATTGGGCTCCATTGTGGTCATAGGTTGAGAACTACCTGTATAGGCTTTTTAAATATATTACCCAATATTGCATACTACTGTTTTTAAAGTTGATATAAAATGACAGCACATACACATGGCCAAGTTCATGTGCAATTGTAAAAGCAGTACTTAGTCCACTGTCTTCACTGATCGAACAACTTCGGTATGGATCACAGACAGTACCCAATTCAGCCAAACCTGGGAAATTTAAAAAAATAAAATAAAAAAGAACTTGTTATAAAGACACACAACATGCTGTCAAAAATGTTATCATCTTAAAGAGTAAAAAAAAAAAAATTAAGCTTACCTAAAGTATCACATTTGTCATGAGCTCTACAAATATCCTGCCTGAAAGCAAAACATACTTTTAATGTCTTTAATCTCCATGAAAGTCATCATTTGCAATACAATAAATCTATTCTTTCTGCCAATGTTAATATTAATTTTCAATATTTTTTCATATCGCTTGAGTAACAGCAGGCTCAAAAACAAGAATGAACTCCATTTTTTTTAAAAAAAGTGTTAGAATAATACACAAAGTACATATGGAGTAATCTTATGTATGTATTCAACAAACAATCTGAAATATAAATTAACGTTGCGATTCAACTGCATGCCTTTAAACACTATTATTTTTTCCTTGCCTCAGTCAGGTTTTGGGAGGTAATGATCAGCTTGTTATAAGTCACAAGTATATGGTCCTTCCCAGTGGTGGGATTCAATTTTTTTACTACCAGTTCTGTGGGCGTGGCTTGGTGGGTGTGGCAGGATGCTGTAAAATCTCCAGTCAGAGGTAGTATTTACTGGCTCTCTGAACTACTCAAAATTTCCGCTACCGATTCTCCAGAACTGGTCAGAATCTGCTGAATACCACCTCTGGTCCTTCCCCATCAATCTCTTTAAAAAAGAAAGGTATATTTCTACTTTAGTGGTAATAGTATCTCTGAATCTCAGGCAATTTTGCCAAAATTCAGGCCATGGAAGTAGCTGGAAAAGTTCTGCATAGCATAGGCTGTTTATAATATATTACAAAATCAATCCAGTTACAACCAGATACTCGCTTATGCTTTTAACTAGATATTTTTGCTGTTATAGATCAAGTCAGTTTTTTGTAACTTAGTACTGTCTAGATGTATGTTAGGACTATACTTTTCATATTTCCCAGCAGGCATACCCCATGACTGAGGATTCTGGGAACCTATCTGGATGGTACCATTGTGGGGAACCAAATTTGAGAGCCGATGTGTGTAGTGGTTAAAGTATTAGGTTAGAAACTGGGAGACTGGGAGTTCTAGTCTTGCATTGGGTATGAACGCAGCTGAGTGACCTTTGGCCAGTCACTTTCTCTCAGCCCTTGCAATGGCAAATCACTTTTGAAAAATCTTGCCAAGAAAACTACATCAACTTGTCTAGACAGTCTCCGAGAACTGGATATGATTGAATGGAAGGGAAAAAGCAATCACATGGTTATTTCAGCACGAGCTGAAAGCTTCCCATGACATACCTTGTCACCAATACAGCAGTATCATGTTTATCTGGATGTTCTTCACTGAGCTGATTCTGAGTTTGCTGCCACTGGCAAAAGTTTTTTAATGTTGTCTGAGCATTGTAAGATATGGCTGGGCCATCCTAAACATAAAAGGTACAAAAATAAGGGTCATATAATTTTCTATCCACCTTAAATGTCCTCCTTCCCTCTGTCACAAGAAAACTGGTGTCAACTTTTCAGATCGGCAAATTTTATTAAAAGACATCTCATTCTGATAATAAAATACCTATGTACCATTTTTCTGCCCCAAATACGCCTCAGTAAAATATAAACTCAATAAAAAGTAAAGAAAATGATAGCCATAAAATCGCAAAGTAATGTGAACAAGATTCACAATCAGATTTTGTAATTATCAACCGTACTAGAAATTGTCAGAAAAATAGCTCTGCATGTTTACTCTCCCACAAAGTCTTTCCTACAAAAAGAAAAACTGAGTGCTAAATTACATATTAGATGGGCTCACACATTCCACTTTATTTGATTGCCAAATTAACCTATTTTCTGGTTTCTCGCAATGCGCTGAATCAAACTAATTAAATTGCCTGCATTCATACAAGGTGCTGACCCACAAAAACAGCCAAGTTAAAATCAACTGAAGTTAGCATATTGTGAAAACAAAAATGTTAGCTTTTTAACTGAGTCCCAGGATGCTGTCCTTGTGAAAGTATTGGACTAGGATTAGAGAGAGCAGACTATTAGCTATAAAAACACACTAGGTGATTTTTACCACTTGCTCTCCATTAGATGCCTCCAAACTTCCAGAATGGCTGTTGGGGAAATAGAGAAATGCAACCTATTCTCAATCTTAGCAACTTTAAACAGTTTGGAATTCAACTCCCATGATGGCTGGGGAATTCTGGGAATCACAGCTTAAAGTTGCCAAGGTTGAGAAATCCTGATCTAGAGAAAAGGGGAGTGCTGTATAAATCTAATAAATAAACTTGATTTGAACTTGCTCACTGTACATCAATGGTGGTGAACTTTTTGGCCTGGCAGTGCGTGTCAAAAATTGGAAAATATCCTTAGTAGCATTGATGACGTAACCTAGTTTGGGTAATGAAATGCCTTCAAGAAAACAACCAAGCTCAGAGAACACCAAGGATCCCTCAAACTGGAAAAACTTGGATCAAAACTTGATCCTGCTGGCATGTCACCCCTCCCACAACAACAAAAATAATTTGTTATCATCCTCTCCCCCCATCTAGGCCCTGAACAATGGCATTCAAGCTTGAGGAACAGCAGAACTGTCCTTGCAGCCCAGTGGTCCCCAGAATCTGCAACATACAGTTTCTTCATTTTATTTATATATCTCTATCTCCATATCTAATCTCTATCTCTGCCTGCCTGCCTACCTACCTACCTACACTCCTATATCTGTTTATAGGTATGTATATGTATATGTATACAACCGACACACACAGTGGTTAATGATGTTTGGTTTTAATGCAAGCTAAAATATATAGGCCCCATAACTGAGGTAGATTTAAAGAACCTGCCTCTACCAGTCAAGTTTTAGCAGTTTGAAACACAGTGAATTGTCAGGCATGACATGTTGTAAAGCATCTCCTTGAAGGAATAATTAAGAAGGAATTTTTTGGAAACGTAATAAGCAGATACACAAAAGAAAGGGAGTATTCTCAAAAGCAATTACCTGTTCATTATGTATGATGGCTAATTTCACAATAACAATATTAATTAAATTCCCAATGCTTGGGTCTTTGTATATAGATGCTACCTGCGTAAAAGATAAAATTTTAAAAATGTTAATTAGCATACAAGCAAGGAAAGAATTGACAGTTTTTTTCCCCTTTTGAAAAAAGATGCCGCTTTTATTGGTATTAACAAAGATACAAGGAAGCAAAAAGTGAAAGCTACACAGAAGGAAATGTGGCACCATAAAGCAGCAGGCAACCAAGATTGGAGCTGGATATAAAGCCCCTGTCACACTACACCAACGGATGGAAAGAGGATGTAAAACGGAGAAAAACACTTGACATCCGTTGGTTAACGTGATGCTTCCGTTCTGTACTCACTGCCTCCGTTTTGCTTCCTCTCTATCCGTCCAGCATCCGTCTATTGACATTTCATCCGCTCAGAGGGTTTTGAGCTGCTCAAAACTTTTGCGCAGAAAATGTATCCAATGCATCCGTTCTGCATCCTCTAGGCATACAGGGGACATCCGTTCTGCATCCATTACGCATCTGCTATATCCGCTAGGCATCCGCTGCGCATCCGCGCAACTCAGATCAGTTCCAGCGGTAAACGGACGTAGGGAGGAAGCGGAACAGATGCGCAGCGTTAGTAGCACGGATGGAGAAAGGATGAAAGCGGATGCAGCTACGCATCCGCGTCATCCGCTACGCATCTGCTCTGCATCCTCTACGCATCCGCTCTGCATCCTCTACGCATCCTCTACGCATCCTCTCTGCATCTGCTTCCATCTGCTAGGCTTCCGTTCCACATCCGCTTTCCATCCGCTCTGCGTCCTCCCCCCGTCCGTTCCTTTCCGTGTTATCCGCTCTGCTTATGCAAATTTTTGCCCCTTTTGAGAGCGGATAACAACGGATGGAACATTTTTCTCGTCCGCTGTGTCCTTTTTACAAACGTTTTGCATCCGTTGGGCAGTGTGACAGGGCCTTAACTTTTTTCCTTTCAATAAGCAAGCACAGACAGAAAACAGCCCTGAACTATCAGACTGACTGACAATTTTCCCTATCCAGACTGGTATTACCTTCCTTAACTCACATTATTTATATATCCTCTCTTTGACAGTCATAAAGGTGTTGGAAGTTCAGCTTGTACAGTCATAAAGTATAAAGCACCTTCTTGGTGGTCAGGAAGCAAAAGCCATAATAACGCTACTTTAAAGCCAAAAGGAAATCTAAAGTTGAAATGATGAATCTAGCAAAAAGAGTGGCTTAAGAAGCATAGAGCAGGTTTAAAAGAGAACACAGAAAAAATGTTCTTTGTTTATATAATACACCAAAATACTCTAAAACATTACACGTAGAAAAAAGATAAAAAAAGGTTTTGGGTTTGTTTGTTTGTTTGTTTATGGGGTTTTTGTTTTGTTTTGCTTTGTTTCTTTTCCAGAAATCACTGTTCTCTGGAAAAAATTGCTGAGGCGATTTAGTAAATTATAAGTCTGGGAACAAACAGAGACCACACAAAAATAGGTTGTTTTCACAAACCAAGACTTACCTCAATATGCAAAACTATATACATGTGTAAACAAAAGTCCTGAATGTAAAGATATGTAGCTTCCAAGATCTTACAGAATAGTTTGGACATAAAAATAATGAACTATTTCAACAAGTAATTTCATTGTTTGGAGTGGGAATTTCTGGACTCAAGCTGAATACTGCTTTCAGGACTCCCCCAGCAGAACTGCCCACAGAATACAATGGAAAAATCCAGGAATTTAGCATATTTACAATTACACAGTCATTTTCTTGATGTCAATTCTATGTATGGAAAGCACCCTCTACAAAGAGACTTGGCTGTATCATGGGAGGGCTTTCTTTGACCTATCAGATCAGAATTCCAAACCAGGAGTCTTGTTGACATCTCCGTGGAGTGAAGAACCATTCCACTATGGGTAATCATATTCTACACCGAAGAACCACAGGTAGTCATGTTTTACACCAACGAACTATTCCATTGTGGGTAGTTGTGTTCTATACCAAAGAACCATTCCACAGTAGGTAGTCATGTTCTACATTTAGAAACCAAAGGAAGGAAAAACACTAACATAGGGGACCCACTCAGTTTGGTTAGTGGGCAAGTATAACATTTAAAAGCACAAGTGGAGATGTGCAGCAATATAGAGAGAGCCAGCTTGATCTAGTGAGTAAGGCACAAGGCTAGAAACTGGGAGACGGTGAGTTCTAGTTCCACCTTAGCCATGAAACTTGGTGGGATGAGCTTAGGCAAACTCTGTCACAGGAGTTTGGACTGTTATTATGGGGAAAATAGAAGGATGAAGGACTATTAGGAATATTTGCTACCTTGAGTAACTTATAAAAGTACTACTGGCAAGATACACAGAAATAAATAAATAAAATACATTTTAATACTTACTATGGACATTAATGTCAAAATGTAGTGTTGAAGATTAGTCCCATGGTATGAAGCCATTCGACTGTCTGCTACCACCATAACTTCCACATATCGGGGATAGGAGAGAAATCGTTTGATTCTTCGTGGACTACTTCTTTTCCTTACGTTGCCAGTGCTGTTTTTACCAGATACAGGAAATTGCCCTAAGTTAAGTTTCAAGGCCTCTATGTCAGAGAATATGCTATTGGGGGGCCACTGTTTTGCCCTGTTTTGTCTTTTAGGGTTTCTGTGATTTTTTGCATGCCCTGCAGTGTTAAAAGAAAATAAAGCAGTAAGTATTCTCCACAAGATACCTTAGTAAGACACAAAAAAACCCAAACTTTACTTGTTCTTAGTGCAACAAACAAAATACCATGCTCAAAAGTAGGCATTTAAATGGAGAAATTAGAAATGAGAAATGAGAAAAGTAGAGAATGTTTGACATCTTCGTTTATGAGCCAAAAAGCATGTATTGGATGTCAAAATCTAGTTTTTTTAAAAAGTCACAGTGCATGACAGTTAAATTACCTTAAAATATATTGCATGTTAATTAGAATTGATAACAATCTAGTTCAGACAAAACCTAAACTGTTACATAATAAAGTATTTGTTCAAAAAGAAAATGTGAACTCAACTAGCTTAAAAAACGATAAAAAGTGACAAAACCAGGGACAATGTTAAAAAGAAACATATAAACAAAATATTCAAAGAGGAAAGTAAAATATAATAATGCAATTACTAAACCATTCACATTTCAAAATTGTATTACTATTCTACAAACAGTCAGAACTGAAGATGCTTCTTGGAAGCAAATCATCTTCAAGGAAAAACAAAGTAAAGTTGCCTTTTGGAAAAAGCATCTTTGGGATATTCTATAAACACTTAAGTTATGTTAATATAAATAGGGTTTTTAAATAGATGTATGGACTTCAACTCCCAAAATTCCCCAGCTACCAAGGAAAAGGAACGCTGGCTGGGGGATTATGTAAAGTCCATATATCTTAGAAATTGTCAAGGTTGAAAAACATTCAAAATTATATGATGTAGGAAAAAAATCTGACTGTATACGTCTGTATCTATTTTATAACTCTCATTCTTGAATGTCAAATAAAATTAGGAACCATGTCATTTAAGAGAACTATACATTTGAAGGACATTTCTATTCACTAACAGTTTCCTTTCACTGTCATTAATCTTGTGGGGCTATTTTCCATTGGTCATCACAGTATAAATCAAAGCTTGTTTCTTAATAAATGATTTTACAGAAAATAATCTGCCCAACTTTTTTAAAATTTCAGCAGCAGTAAACAGAATATTACTTATATCAAAACCAATATAGAAAGACAGAAAAACATAGGTGAGAATAAAGTTGGGCACCATAGTTCAAACAATACAACACCCAGTCTAGAAATCTTTAAAAACATAAGATATCCAGGCTATATGGCAAATCACATATTCATAATCCCTGCGCCCATAAGAGTTGTTATGCTGAATCAGGGGTCCTCAAACTTGGCAACTTTAAGACTTGTGGACTTCAATTCCCAGAATCCCTGAGCTAACATGACTAGAGGAGGAATTCTGGGAGTTGAAGTCCACAAGTCTTAAAGCTGTCAAGTTTGAAGACCCCTGTACTAATGTTATGTTATGTGTATAACTGTTATACACATTCTTAGTACCTCTGACTCTTTCACTTCCATATTAAACTAGTGCTTCAGAAACTAGCATTTTTTATTACTTAACATGAAAATAAGTGTAAACTTGGTTTCAAGTCTGTGTGAGGAAAGGAATTTCAAAAGTAACCTTGACTCAGCTACCTCAGGGCTAAATACAATAAGAAGGGAATTAGTTATTTCAAAAGGCTTTCACAGAGCCGACTGTTTGTTACTTAACGTTCCCTCTGGCAATTGCACATACTGTAGATGGAAAATGATGGGGATTTTCTTACTGGCTGAATCTCAAATGATATTGCCTTTATTTAGAACTGTAACAAATGTACCTTCACTGGTCTCAGCACACTGGGGGTGTGACAGCAATAAACTGGATTACAAGACTTGCATACAATGTCATGAACATGCCTGGATGTATGCTTGTATGGTTCTTGTTTAATGCAGATTCTAAAATAGACTTGTTATGAAGTTTTGTTCGGAAAAACAAGGAAGTCAAAGTATAGAGTCTGTTCTTAACTAGAAACATCTTGGATCTAATTGGATCTAAACAGTGGTGTCTAACATTGGCAACTTTAAGACCTGTGGATTTCAGGGTGCACAAGCCTTAAACTTGCCAACATTGAATACTCCTGATCTAGAGAACAGTGGAAATGTCCCACACATTGTTCTGCTGATGGAGGAGGAGGCAGCAGCTTTGACTGAAAGGATTTTGAATGAGAAGCACAAATCTGAGCCAGCAGTTTGCAGTAGCTGCCAAAAAAGCCAACACAGTCCTAGGCTGCATTAATAGAGGTATCCAATCAAGATCACATGAAATTTTAATACTTCTTTATGAGACCAAACTAGGAATTTTACATCCAGTTTTGGTCACCACAATATAAAAAAGATGCTGAAACTCTAGAAAAAGTGCAGAGAAGAGCAACAAAGACAATTAAGGGACTGGAGGCTAAAACATATGAAGAACAGTTGCAGGAACTGGGTATGTTTAGTTTGATGAAAAGATCTAAGGGTGATATGATATTCTAATATCTAAGGGGCTGCCACAAAGAAGAGGGAATCAAGCTATTCTCTAAAACACCTGAAGGCAAGACAAGATGCAATGGATGGAAACTAATCAGGGAGGGAAGCAATCTAGAACTCAGGAGAAATTTCTTGATGGTTAGAACAATTTATCAGTGGAATGACTTGTCTCCAGAAACTGTGGGCGCTTCAATACTGGAGGTGTTTAGGAAGAGATTGGACAATCATTTTTGTGAAATAATAGACTTTTTTTTTTTGAGCAGGGGTTTGGACTAGAAGGCCTCAAAGGTCCCTTCCAACTTTATTATTCTGATATTCTGCTGACAACCTATGGTTGGAAGTGAACTCAGGAAAGGCCTATTGAAGGGCTATAAGAGAAAAAAATGAATTCCTTGCCAATTCTTTATAAGGTGTGGATTAATATAAAATAAGAATAAGTGGATAAATGGAAATATACCAAGGAATATGGTAAAGACACTAGTTATTTAGTGGTTATAAACTGGTTATTTAGGTTGGAGTGAAAATTTATGGTCATCATTATTGACAAGCACATGGGAAAGCATAAGATAGGGACAGAAACCACAGATTCAATTTCTTCTAATAGCGAATACATGTTGGCTGTCAATTATGGCATTTAACCCAAATAACTTGAGCTTTTCCCATCTTATCTTGGAAAACATTATACTATGCATAATCCCATGATTAAAGCAACTGCTTCAACTTCATCTCCAACGGTCTTCTAAACTGGGTCATACTATTACACAAAGTGCATGTTGTTAACCCAGGTTTAGAGATACTATACACTGTGTGAACTTAACTAGACAGCAGAGAGAAAAGTGAGAGTGAAGAAACAGGAAAAAACTTTCCTCCCCTCTACTGTGTGAGTGATTGATTTACTTGCAATATTTATACATTGACAATTCTAGGTGTCTCCTGATTATTCATAAAACCATTCAAACAATTAAAACCATAATGTAATCAAATCTCCTTCAGAATCCACATCTCAGCAATGTTACACATTTTATGAAATAGTCCTGTCTTTACTGCTAGCTTAAACACCACCAGGGAGGGTGTTACCAGATCCCTGGGAGCGGACTATTCCATAATCTTAGGTCCTACCTCCCACCAAATCTCACATGGGAGAGAGACACTCAACTTCCCAATTTGTACAGATGCATTGGTAATTTTATCTCCATGCCAGGAAAAAAAAAATACTGCATTCTGTGTATCAACATGCAGCCATTCTAAATGGAAAATAACTAGCCACATGAAACTACTGAGCTTTCCAAATCTTTTCTTATTGTTTCTAATCCATGCTTTAACAATTCAAAGAAGAAAATTTTGCCAGGAGAAGTGCTAGTTACTGGGGAAAATAAAAATCTCACTTAGGTATTGAGGAAGCCCACAATAGGAAGCATTTTCAATCAGCTCTTGAGAAAGATCATACGTTCTCCTTTTTTTGTCCTCTGATACCATTTAGCAATTCATGAAAGACAGGAGCCCAAAGCAGAGAGAGTCCATTCAGAATCAACTGTTGAAGTGGTTTTTCTCTGTCAGCCATAGTTACAGGTAGTCCTCGACTTACGACCACAATTGAGCCCAAAATTTCCATTGCTAAGCAAGGCAGTAGTTCTGCTCCATTTTACAACACAGTTTGCCACAGTTGTTAAGCAAATCACCGCAGTTTTTAATGAATCACACCATCGTTATGCAGATTTGGCTTCCTCATTGATTTTGCTTGATGGAAGCCAAACAGGAAGATTAGAAATGTTGATTACATGACCTGGGACAATGCAACTTATAAATACATCCAAGTTCCCAAGCGCCTGGGTTTTGATCACGTACCTGCAAGGGTTGCAACTGTGAAAACAGTCTCATAAGTCACTTTTTTCAGTCCTATTGTAACTTCATATGGTCACTAAACGAATAGTTGTAAATCAAGGACTACCTGTATTTTTTTAATTTTATTTTTAAGTCTGTGATGTAGGAATGATAGCATATGCTTATTATTAACCAAGTTAAGCATGTGCCAATTCAGTCTTGACTCAAATCGTCCGGAATCATCACATCCATATAATCATAAATGTTGTGAAAAGAAAATATAAAGAAAACAAGTGATGTAAGTTCTCCTTTCTTTATAGACTACTCTATATTGTGTTACTGAGTGACTGAGAGGTTATGTTGCCATGAAATCCAACTCTTACTTTGCTTCTTGTAGAACTAGTCCTAAAACATCCATAATAACAAAGATGTCTATTCATTTCAGCTTGTTTTTAAATGCTTCCATTATAGATAGTTTCATAATTTCAAAGATCCTTTTGATTACTGCTAATGAAAGCTGCTAACATTAAAGATAGTGGAAACTTATTCCATATTGCCATTGCCTCACCTTGCCTCCAGACCTCCCCAAAACTCCAGGTAGATAATACAATACTGTAATGCAGGCTACAGTAATTCAACTTTTGCTCATTCTGCTAATGTATTCCAACCCAGACTTAATGGGGTCACTCACAGAGACTCCCATTTCTATTGCTTAATGCACAGCTAAGTATGAGAACCAAATACTATTCATTCCCAACATGACCTCCAAAACTGAAAGTGCAAAGCTGAGAGTGGATCTCAACATTATTGCTGCAGAAACTTCCACATACTTCAATCTTTCAAAAAGCAATTTTAAATCACTCCACAATATTCTTCATTTCTGGTAATCTTGCAATTGCTGCTTATCTTCTGGTCCAGTTGGTCAACAGCAGATGAGAAAAAAAACCAGAAATATACACCATCCAGTCTAGAAGTGACACGAAGCTGTCATTCCACACTCAAGCACAAATGAAACAAATTGGCCGTTTACAGTACCTTATTCCTCACAATTTTCATGTACTGTATTCCTTTATTTGTTGATTTTAAAAAAAAACCATATGGAAGCTTTCTATGTTGGGAAGCTGTGAGCGAACAAGTGGATTGTAAAAAATGTGTTAGGAATATGAGTCACCTAACAGCTGTTTGGGTTAGAAATATATAAACCAGGATAAACATTTAAAACTGTATCTTTAAGGGAATGCAAGAGCATGCAATTGGGTGTGGTTTCTGAAACGGCCATAAGATGGAGCCAGAAACCTGGATTGTTCTAGTCTGAGTCTGAGTCTCAGAAGAGAGTGTATCTTTGTTTCCTTCTGTTGGAAAGTATTGCCCTTGCTCCATTTTATCTAATTGACTGATATTCCTGGATTTAATGTAAGTCTGATACTGAACTGTTTTTGACATTGGAATTTGATATTTGGATTATCCCTGGATTGAAAACTGACTGATTTACTTGTGAATGACTTTGGACTGCCTATTTTGGACTTTGCTTAAACCTTTCTGGAAGTAAAAACCTACATTTACTGTACAGTGTATCTGTGTACTGTGTGTGTATTATTTGAACACTTTTCTCAAATACATCTCCCTATATGCGCTCATTCTCCTAACGGGGAATTACCTCAACACTGGTTATGGGCCCAGGCCATACTAGGCTCAGATAACTGAGAGTTAGTGTGAACGCACAGTACTATATACAGACAACTGTTTACTGTTTAATTGTGGTTTACTATCCTGATAAAAATGGCACAAGACACTTCAACAAGTCTATCGCTGATAACCCAGTTGGATGGAACAAACTATGTTTCCTGGTCTATGAAATGCAGTCTACTTCTGCGTAGAGAAGGTTTATGGAATGTAGTTCAAGACCCACCAGATGTAAATGATCCAGAAAATGAGGATGATGCCAAGAAGATTGCTGACTTTAAACAACAATGAACGAACTCTTTGTATAATTGGACTAACACTGGGTGACCAGCAGCTAGTCCCTATTCGTGGAGAAGAGTCTGCTGCTAGGTGTTGGGAGAATTTGAAGAGGATTTATGTTTGTGACAGTGTAGGTACACATAAACTGTTTAGAGCAAGTCTTCTGAAAGGTGGAGATATGTTAGCTCATTTAAACTTCATGAAAAGAACTTTTCAAGAGCTACATGAAAAAGAACTAATATTTTCAGAGCTGCATCAAGTTTACATCATTCTTTCATCATTGGATGAAAGACTTCCTTCACTGGAAGTCCTGCCCAAAGATAAACTGACATTGACTGACATAACTGGAAGGTTGTTAAAAGAAGCAAGAAGATGGCTGGATAGAGACCAACTGAGGAAGGAACAACCACAAGAAGAGGATTTATCTTCAACTGCCTATACTGTTAGGAAATGTTTTTCTTGTGGGGTTAGGGGACAAATAGCTAAATTCTGTAAGAAGGAAAAACAACAGAATACTAGTAAACACCAGAAGGCTAAGAAGAATGTTAGTTTAGCTATGTCTAACAATTCAACTGTAAACAATGATTTGTGGGTTGTTGATAGTGGAGCATCGCACTGCATTACTAAAGATAGAAAAAGGTTTGTAAAGATGTCCACGAGTAAACAACATGTATCATTGGCAAATGGATGGAAGATGAAAGCATCAGATGAAGGTACTGCATATTGTTCTTGTATAAATGAACATTTAACTATGTGATATGTACCTAAACTGAAATTTAATTTGCTATCAGTAAGGGCTTTAGTTAATATTGGTTATGTAGTAACCTTTAGGAGAGATAACTGTATAAAAGAGAAAGAGGGTAAAAGTGTTACTGCTACATTAGAGAATGATTCATATGTAATACATGATGACCAGTTGAAGATGGCTAACTCAGTTTATAACAATGTTAAGCCGCATGATGAATGTATATACATTTACTACATAGACGTCTAGGGCACCTTAATTTCAAAATGCTCAAACTGTTAAATTGGCAGAAGGAGTAAAATTGAAACCTTGTAGCAAGTATTTACACTGTAATGCTTGTAGCCAAGATCAAAGCAAGGTTACCCCTGCAAACAGACTTAATGGGTTTAACACCAAAGAACCTTTAGAGGTTGTGTTTGCTGACATTATTGGTCCTAAGAAACCAAGTTTAGGAGGTGCCTGCTATATTTTGAATATTATAGAGCATTACTCACGATATGGTTTCTGCTATCTTATGAAAAACAAAAGAGAAACATTGCAACATTTCTTTAACAGGCTAAGGTTTGCTGAGAGAAAAATGAAAAGTTAAGTAATTACTTTAGTAACTGATAATGGGACTGAATTTGTTAACAAAAGATTCCAAACTATGCTGAAATTGGCTGGTGTTGAGCATAAACATTCTGCACTATACAGACCACAACATAACTCATTTATAGAACGAAGAGGGCAAACATTACAAGCAATGGCTCGCACTATGTTATCTGACTCAGGTTTACCTGAAACACTATGGGGTGAAGCCATAATGTATAGTAACCATGTTTTAAAAAATGTAGTAAATACAACAACTGGAGAATTGCCATTCACTTTCTGCATGGCAGAAAGCCAAATTTAAGTTATCTACACACATTTGGAGCTCCAGCATGGGGGCATATTTCCTCACAAGTAAGATTGAAAGGGCAACATAGTACTAAGAAGTTATTTTTTGTGGGTTATGAGGCCAACCATAGATCATTTAGATTCTGGGATCAAGGCACAGCTCATGTTTATTGCAGCGCTAGTGCAAAATTTTTAGAGCACGTTGGATGGGATAAACTGGAACAGGAATCCAGCAATGATATTATTATTGACACCCAAATAATCCCTAAAGATAAAATCAGTAGACCAGAAATAACCATTAAAGAGGAAGAGGAAGCACAGGAGGAAGTAGGAGAACATGGATAGGAAGAGGTTGAAGAACAGGAGCAGATGGCACAGGAAAGTCCACCAGTAAGTCCTGTATTACCAAGACGTTCCAGCCGAGTAACACGATCACCTGATAGATATCAGGCTAGTGTTGTATGCCAAGTGAATACTGTTCCTAATAACTATAATGAACTAAAACTGTATCCTGCTAAGGATCAGGCTACTTGGCAGAAAGCAATGGATAAGGAACTAGACTCTTTAAAAAGACTGGAGCTATACAAAAATGTTAAGTTACCACCAGGTAAATATGCCATAGGATGCAAATGGATATATAAACTGATGATAGGTGTAGATGGGACTGTTACCCATAAAGCCAGGTTAGTAGCACAAGGGTTTAATCAGACAGCAAATGACTATGATGAAGTGTTTGCACTTAGTCTGAAGGCTACTACATTAAAGGCGGCATTAGTGTGGGTAGCTCAGGTGAAATATATTGTAAATCATTTGTGTGTAGAGATAGCTTATCTGCATGCACCGTTGCAACACATTATATATTTAAAGAAACCTTTAAGTCTTAAAAATGATAATACTGATAATGATTGCTGGAGTGTGAAAAAGAGTCTTGATCGTTTGAAGCAATCAGGATATGAGTGGAACCAATGTATAGTTAAAGAATTAACTAAGATAGGTTTTGTAGCTGGCATGGCTGATCCATGTTTGTTTAAAAGAGAAAGTGTCTTTATTTATTTATTTATAGTGTCATTATTGTTATTATTTACTGATGACATAGCATTAATCACCAAAACTGAACAAGAAGCTACTGAGATAATTTCACTATTGGAACAGAAATTTAAGATAAAACAGTTAGGAGAAATCAAACTTTATCTTGGTTTAAAGAGAGACAGAACTAGGGGAAGATACAAAATCTTACAGGCAGATAAAATTAACCAATTACTACGAAGTTTTAAAATGGAACTTTGTAAGCTGGCTAAGACACCAATGAGCCAGGAGTTTAGCCATAGTGATGTTCAAAGTCCTATTTCTGATAAGAACATTTATCAGTCCTTGATTGGTAGTTTATCTTATCTCAGTAATTGGTCAAGGCCAGATATTGCATACTGTGTAAAACAATTAGCGAGATTTAACAGTGAGCCAACTGAAAGGCACTGGCAAGCTGCTAAATATGTGTTAAGATATCTGAAACAGACAATGCATTATGCATTATATTTGGAGCCAAAAGATGAACTGAATTTGACTGCATATGCTGGTGCCAGTTTTGCTACAGATATAAATACACGAAAATCTACATCAGGTACTGCTATATTATTGGGAAAAGCATTGATTGGATGGAGGTCTATTACACAGAAACATCTAAGTATGTCAACAATGGAGGCTGAATTCTCATGTTTGTCTTTACTATGCCCAGATTTAGTTCTGTATAAACAATTATTGATTGATATAGGAATTAATATAACAAATCCTATTGTAGTTTACGAAGATAACCAATCAGCAATACAGATGGCTTCAAATATTGCTGTTAAAACAAGAACGAAACACACAGATTTAAGATATTTAAAAGTGAGACAATGTATGCAAAGTAAGATGATTAAGCTAGAATACTGTCTGTCAGAAAACAATATAGCAGATCATTTTACAAAGGCCCAAGGCTCCATAAAGCATGAAGCTAGCTGTGAAGATTTTGGACTTAGAATGTAAGGTTGTATATATTATCTTACCCCAAAGGGGAAAATGTTAGGAATATGAAACATCTAACAGCTATTTGGGTTAGAAATATATAAACCAGGATAAACATTTTAAAACTGTATCTTTAAGGGAATGCAAGAACATGCAATGGGATGTGATTTCTGAAATGGCCATAAGATAGAGCCAGAAACCTGGATTGTTCTAGTCTGAGTCTGAGTCTCAGAAGAGAGTGTATCTTTGTTTCCTTCTGTTGGAAAGTATTGCCCTTGCTCCATTTTTCCTAATTGACTGATATTCCTGGATTTAATGTAAGTCTGATACTGAACTGTTTTTGACACTGGAATTTGATATTTGGATTATCCCTGGATTGAAAACTGACTGATTTACTTGTGAATAACTTTGGACTGCCTATTTTGGACTTTGCTTAAACCTTTCTGGAAGTAAAAACCTACATTTACTATCCAGTGTATCTGTGTACGGTGTGTGTATTATTCAAACACTTCTCTCAAATATGTCTCCCTGTATGTGCTCATTCTCCTAATGGGGAATTATCTCAACAAAATGTACAAGGGAAGCATTTAAATTCTTGGTTCCATTTAAAGACTGCAATGAGTTGTGAAAGTGAAAGTAAACAGGCTTGCAATTTTGCAAATGGGTGCTTTCCCCAATAATTGTGACCCAGACAATATGCTGCTTACGAGGGTATAGAGAGAAAGATAGATTTCTAAATATATAGGAGACACAATCTATGGCAAGGAATAAGGAAAGAGAGTAATGAATGGCTTGAGCTCAGGGTCTGCCCACTAGAACTATAAAACTCCTGTATACAAAAGATTTCTGCCCATCCTACTCTTGCGCATGGTTTGACATTCAATTTAGCTTTGTTTCTGTACCGTTTATCACAACCCTGCATGCTGTTTACCTTTTAGAAGGAAAACCATGTGCATAAGTGAACTGTCAGGCTCTCTCTGTGTATATAGATCTAAATCAGTCAAACCACATTTGATGCAAGTATATAAAAATCTGATTTATACTTCATGTAGGAGAGAGGGAGGGAGCAAGAGAGATCAAGTATGAGGTGATTTCTTCATGCGTTTAAGCTTCAAAGAGTTGTGGTGTGCATTGAAGCGAAGGGACAAAGGACCTCAGGCAAAAGCCTTTAACACTTCTGTCACCCACATTTCACCTGACCAGTCACTGTTGAAAGGGGAAGAGAAAGATGTTGGCGTCAGGTCCCCTGTAGGGTCCCAGAAACTGGCCCCATGCTAAGAACAATTCTGCTACCACTGCAGGAATCGGCAGAAGGTCTTTTCTCCCGATTGTAATCCTCCTTTGGCTCTTCTCAAGAAAAGGGAAATCTGATCGCTTTCCTACTCACAAACGAGATGAGTAATGTGGGGTCACTAGAGCTCTGGGCCTTGAGTGAACATTTCACCTCAATCAGGAATCCCTGGTGGCTGCAAAGGGCTGAGGCATGCAGGCAGCCACACCAAGCAAAGCAGGACTCAGCTTTCGACCTTGTTCCTTGAGAAATCACCTTATCGGTCGCTGCAGAACGAAGCAGATACAGCTCTCCCTAACCTCCCCCGAAGACCAAAGAGAGGTCAACAGGAAAATGTTGTGCAGCAAAGAGGAGGCAACTTGTGTGACACATTTGAAAAAAATATATAAAGGTGAAACCAAGAACAAAACAAAGGAAGCCAAGCAAGGAAAGGCCAAAGCCCAAGTTGAAAATCAATCAGGAAGCTGAAGAAGAAAGGGCCAGAAACAGTTCATTAAAAAGGACACTTCCTCAATGCAATGCATAGGGAGAAGGAAAGAAAGACTGTGTACAGGCTCACAGGTAGGGAGAAATAAATCTAGCAGGAGAAAATTGACGGAAACTGCAATTGTGCGATCTAACCCATGTTTAATTGGAGATAAGCCTTATATGCACAATGCAACTTATTCCTGAGTAGGACTGTATATAGCTGTGATGGCGAACCTATGGCACATGTGCCACAAGTGGCACGCAGAGCCACTTGTGCTGGCATGCAAATTGCAAGCAAACTTACCTCACTGTGCATGTGCACGCCTCACAGCTGATTTTTTTTCCCAGTTGGTTTGAGGCCTTTTTTGGCCTCCCAGAGGCTTGGAAAAATTATAGGCCTGTTTTGTCACTTTGTGTAATTCTGCCTCTGGGAGGCCAAAAAAGACCTCAAACCAGCCAAAAAATTAGCTGTGAGGCACAGTGTGGGGGGGATTGCACACACATGCGCAGGGAGCATGGGGAGGAGCTCACACACTGCATTCTGGGTGTTGGCACGCGAGTGCATGCGCGCTGGCATGCGCGCAATTTTTGGCACAGGAGCCCAAAAAGATTAGTCACCACTGGTATATAGGACAGCGTTCCTAGTTTTACAGAAATAAAATAACATAAAGTAAAATTCAACCATTTACTGATTTATACAAACTTATGATCGCAATTGAGCCTGGAATTTCTATTGCTAAGTGAGACAGTTGTTTAGGGACTTTTGCCCCATTTTACAATCTTGCCACAGTTATTAAGTGAATCACTTTATAACTGATACGTTAGCAACACGGTGGTTAAGTGAATCTGGCTTCCCCATTGACTTTGCTTGTCAGAAGATCGCAAAAGGTGATCATGTGACCCCTGGAAACTGCAACTGTCATAAATATGAGTCAGTTGTCAAGCATCCAAATTTTGATCATGTCACCATGAGCAGGGGTCTCCAATCTTAGCAACTTTAAGACTTGTGGACTTCAACTCCCAGAATTCCTCAGCTGCTATGTGATTGGGTTTAGTTTTGGGGGAGGAAAAGAAAGAGAAAAAAAATCTGCCTCTGCCTATCAGCATCCATCGGTATTCATCTGGCTAGCATCTTGTCAGTGTATGAGAGAGTTGAGGGCTGTTTGGAAACTGAAGCAATATTTGTTGTGTGAGCAAGAAGGAGACAGCAAGGAGCCTGGGTGTGGCTTAGGTCAACTGTTCTGTACTAAAACCGCTTGCTGCTATGAAGCTATAACTGAAACTCCTTTCCTCTGCTTGTGTTTTGCAAGTGGGGAGGGTGATTAGAACACTTTAGCATCAGAGCGTGTTAATAATAATATACGAAATACAAATGCTCTTATGGTCATTTTGAAAAACCCTTTCTTAGTGAGCACCTAGGAGCCAAGAGTAACATATGTGCCAAATTTCAAGTTTGTAGGCTTTAGGGTTCTGGATATGATGATGCATGAGTAGTATTTCCATTTTATATATATCAATGAATGTTGCCCAAACCATTCTCTATGCAACCACAGCATGCAGAAGATAAGCCGTAAAACTGGTACAGGTAGTCCTCGACATACAACAGTAATGGAGCCTGCCTATCATGGTTGTAAGATGTGATGGTCATAAATTTAACTTAGTAGTAACTAATTTGGATGTGTTGTTATTCTGAGAAGCAATAAAATCATGACAACAGAACCCAGAAAGGCAAAGATATACTCTAACAGCCAACTCAATAGATTAAAAATAAATAAATTCCAATAGTACTAATTTTGCAAATAATGAAAAAGGTCCATGGAGAAATCAGGTTTAGAGTAAAACCACAGAATTCAATGGAACCTGCTATCTATAACCTGATCCGTGAATTCAGAGTTTCCCTTAAGCGTGATTGATTAAAGCCATCTTCTGGTATATCCTGAAGGAAAATATGTGAGGAACTATTACACTAGACTATAAGAGGATATGAAATGAACATCCTGTGTTTCACAGTGCTATGACTTGATATCACTCTATCTCTAGCAATAAAATGTAATCCTTGATCTTTTAACTAGTTTTCCTTTCTTTATCATTAAGCAAATCTTAATTCCTCTCTCAGTATCCTACCTCAATAACTCAGGAAAGACTCAGCTCCTAAAATCTGCTATGAGAAATTTCCTTTCTTTATTAAAGTTATTTTTAAGTTCCCAATCCCTTCCTTCTCCTGGCTGTCCCCTTCACTTCCCCTCTCTACAATAACTGGAAATGTTTAGATCAGAGTTATTTGAAGCTCAGATCTGAAAGACCCACTCAACAGGGATGCTGGCATAAAGAATTTACAATTGGCACCAATTTGAGCTTATGACTAGAAGACTCCACTGGTAGCTGCATTTACTTCTGTGCAGTTGCAACTAGATCTTAACACATCAGAACTACCCAGTGTGCAATATTTATTGTTGACAAGTTCCAAGGCTGCAGGCACAATAAACTTAAAAAGAACAGAAACATCAACGGCATCTTCTGTAGCTGGCAATTCAGATTGATCTATTACAGTCAAAACAAGATTTAAATTCTAAGATCCACCATGTGCATACAAACAACAGTAGTTCAATCAGAAAAAAACATGTTTGGCAGCCAGAAGCACCTACAGCCAATGCCCAATTTCTCCAGATAGGGGTGGCAAAGGACACTGTCTGAACTTGGCTATCACCAAAGAGCTATGTGGGATCATTAAGGCTGAAATTGACTGTCCTTTCAATTGAGGGCAAATTCCCCTGCACTCTTTATTGCATTGTCTTGCATAAGGTAAAAGTTCCCCTCGCATATACATGCTAGTCGTTTCCGGCTCTAGGGAGCAGTGCTCATCTGTTACAAAGCCGAAGAGCCAGCGCTTTCTGAAGACGTCTCCGTGGTCATGTGGCTGGCATGACTAAATGCCAAAGGCGCATGGAACACTGTTACCTTCCCACCAAAGTGGTCCAGATTTTTCTACTTGCATTATACATGCTTTCAAACTGCTAGGTTGACAGAAGCTAGGACAAGTAATGGCAGCTCACTCCGTTACGCGGCGCTAGGGATTCAAACCACCGAACTGCCGACCTTTCTGATCAACAAGCACAGCATCTTAGCCACTGAGTCACCACATCCCTGTTTGTCTTGCATATATGCTATTTAACCTTGTGGGCTAAAATCCTGTGATCAATGGAAAGCTCTGTGATTACATGAAGATCCCAACCAGGCTAGTTCTCTGGTGCTTAACTGAGAAACATACATCCCTTATGAACCTGAAGGCAAGGGATCACTCATATCCTGATGTGATAGAAGCAAGAAGATTACACTGTGTATTTCCCATTTGTTCTCTCTTTGTTCCTTTTACCCAATTTTTTCCTGTCATTGCCGTGTGACACACCTAAACCCTCTAAGGACTTGACCTGGAAACAGGAAGTGTTCTATTAAGCCAAATGGGAGACAAGAGGAAAGTGAGGAGGCAGGAAGGAAGGAGCCTCTGCTCCAATGGGTGGAAATGTGACTTCGAAATAGTGCCAAAAAGTTATCTGTAAGTCATGGGAAATTCATCAGGTAAGATTTTTTTTCCTCAGCTTAAAAGGAACAGGGAACGATTCAAATTATATTCCCTTCTATTTTAAAAGCTATCCTCTTTCCGTTTTCCCCATACCTCAGAGGTCCCCAACCACCGGTCCCCAGACCGGTACCGGTCCGTAGATCATTTTGTACCAGGCCACAAAGCTTGGGTGCTGCCATCTTGTTTTGATGGTGCTTCCGGGTTTTCAGTTGCTTCCGGGTTTTCGGTTGGAAAGTGTTTTCGGGTTTTCGGTTGGAAAGTGTTTTCGGGTTTTCGGTTGGAAAGCAGCATTTGGGTGCTGAAGGAATCCTTGCACCTTAGTTTTGTCGAAGGGGGGGCGGCTTCGAACCAAGAGCCGTCCCGATGGCGGTGGAGTCTCGCATTACTCAGGTACCGGTCCGTGGAAGAATGAACAATCATGAAATTGTGGTACAAAAAAGGGTTGGGGACCACTGCCGTACCTAACCTGGCTTTGGAATCTGCAGACAGTACAGTCTTGATCTGTCTTGATCTGAACATTTCTCTCTTGGGTTAACCAATACAGGTGATCCTCAACTTACAACAGTTTGCTTAGTGACCTTTTAAAGTTTCCACGGCACTGAAAAAAATGACTTATGACTGTTTTAAACATTTACGACCATTGCAGCATCCTCATGGTCATGTGTTCAAAATCCTGACAATTGGAAACTGGTTCGTATTTATGACTCTAGCAGTGTAGAATAGAGTGGAATGGAATGGAATGGAATGGAATGGAATGGAATAGAATAGAATAGAATAGAATAGAATAGAATAGAATAGAATAGAATAGAATAGAATAGAATAGAATAACAGAGTTGGAAGAGACTTTGGAAGCCTTCTAGTCCAACCCCGTTTAGGCAGGAAACCCTATACCATTTCAAACAAGTAGTTATCCAATCTCTTCTTAAAAACTTCCAATGTTGGAGCATTCACAACTTATGGAGGCAAGTTGTTCCACTGGTTAATTGTTCTGTCAGGAAAGTTTTCTTTAGTAGTAGGTTGCTTCTCTCCTTGATTAGTTTCCATCTTTTGCTTCTTGTACTGCGCTCAGGTACTTTGTAGAACAGATTGACTCCCTGTCCTGGGTCATGTGATCATCTTTTGTGACCTTCTGACAAGCCAAGTCAATGGGGAAGCCAGATTCATTTAACAACCATGTTACTAATTTAACAGCTGCAGCGATTCATTTAACCACTGTAGCAAAAAAAGGTTGTGAAACAGGGCAAAACTCACTGAACAACTGTCTCGCCTAGCAACAGAAATTTTGGGCTCAACTGTAGTCTTAAGTTGAGATCTACTCGTATTTATTCCAGTAAAGGAATGAAGAACAGCAAAGAAATTAAAGGCATGAGATAAGCAAAAAGAAAAATAACATAGCTAAAACAACAGTGCTCATACCTCCCCATACCCATCCTTACAATCCACCTGTGCATACACCTGTTCATTTATCACCTTTAAACTTTTCACCTCCCTTTCCGAGGATCTCAGCTTCACATAATCTTAACTTCTTGGTCTGTCTCCTCCTCACTGTTGTCTCCACCCTGACTGTCTGTCTCCACCCATTCACTGTTTCTTCATCTTAAGGTCTTCATTCACTCTGTTTGATCAAGCCACCCCAATGTTCTTCATTTGTGTTGGGTTTCTCATTCGTATGTATTCATTCAGTGTCCATTCATTCCTGTCTCTTCCCATTTTTCCCAATTTCTTCCCCATTCCAGCTTACTTTGATATTCCTCCTGGCACTCTCAACTATAACACATAACACAGTGAGCCAAAGCATATTATTGTATTGTATGTAGCCATTCAGCTCCTTTTGAGAAACGTTCATTTTTCACAATAAACCACATCATATCCACGATTTTTCTACTACCCTTCGAATTTCTGTATTCCCACCCATAAATATTTTAAACAATTAACAGCATTTGTAGTTTGAACCATTCGAGATTCTATTTATTCTTATGCTTTCTTTATGCCCATCTTACATTCAGCAAAGAAACATCAATTCCGTATTTGCAGAAAACACCCCATAATTCAAGGCTATTCACTTTATTATATACTGTTTCTAAATCAAAAAAATACAATAAACTTTCCTATGCCATTAATTTTCAATAACCTGCCAAAGAGCAAATGTCTGGTCTGAATATTCCTTCCTTTGCACAGAACTATGGTGCTTTTCTCACTATCCCCTCTTCTACTATTTTTATCAGAATTAATTTAATTAAATCGGAATTTAATCAGAATTAAGAGCTGTGGTGGCACAGGGGTTAGAATGCAGTATTGCAGGCAAAATCTGCACACTGCCAGGAGTTTGATCCTGACTGACTCAAGGTTGACTCAGGCTTCCATCCTTATCAGGTTGGTAAAATGAGGACCCAGATTGTTGGGGGCAATACACTTAGAGGGGCTGTAAAACATAAAAAATTCCCTTCTCACCCTATGGGTGGTCTGGGTTTTCCTCAATCTTCTTCTATCAAAGGCTGCGAGTTCAAGTCTCCTGAGCAGTATCTTCGTTCTTCCTAGCACTGCACTCTTCTGAATAGAGAGCTCTAGTGCTACTCCTGGGAACTGTTTGAGCCACTTTCCCAGTTTAGGATTTCCAACCCAAGAGGTCCTACTACCACTGGAACCACTTTGACTTTTATTTTCCACATCCTAATTCATCTTTGAAGTCCTGCTACTTCTCCAGTTTCTCATGTTCTTTCTTCCTGATGATCTGCATTATCTGCACTTTGGGTCCTGTCTAGTTGCTAGATCCATACTACTACAGACTTGGTGTTTCCTACCTTTCTGATTTTCCAGAAAAGACTAGGTTCTTCCAATTAAGGTGGATATCTAAGAATAAGATTCAGTCTTGGGGATGGCTGGCAGCTTGAAGCTACTTCCCCTGTTTTGTCCATTTTTAGCCTTTCGGTTATGTTTTTTAATCTTTGAATTCCACTTTTACCTTATAAATTTTAACTTTGTTCCTAACTCCGTTTTTAATCTGTATTTTTATTAATGTGTTTATATTGTTTTATTATGTCATAATAAACCATCCAGTCGAGATGGGCAGTGTAGAAATTTAATGAACAAATAAACAAAATGTATATGTACAATATACGTATATGTGTAAGTGTACTGTAGATGTACATGTGCTGTACATGTAGATAGACAGACAGACAGACAGACAGACAGACAGACAGACAGACAGAAAATTTAGCACAATTTGCTGTCCAATTTCTTCCTAGACAGCTTTCGGTGTGGGCTGCATTTTCTCTACCAACTCTTACTCTGTCTGAGGAAAGTAGTTTTGCTTCAGCAATTCTTTCAGTAGTGAAGAGGGTAGAGAGGTCCTGGTGAGTGATGTGTGTATTTTTGAACCTATTCAATTACAACGTGGATAGAGAATATGAACGTCCTTCTTGGCACCAAACGGTCAACCTTCGAGTAGTCTGTAGTCTGCCAAGCTACCCACACTTCAATTAAAGCACAAGGAAAGACATAAGGTGGGAACCTCTCCAGTAATAGTACCACTTAGTGCAGCTCTGCCCTTGAGAAATTGTTGGATAGTTTCCCATCTGCTGAAATAAGCATCTACTCAATTTTCCTGATCTTAAATGTGATGGAGAATTTGTATCTAATTCTAGAATATTTTTCCCCTCCTGTGAGGCAGATTTCCCATTAACAATTTTTGTAACCTATTTTGAACTGTAAAAGATAAGAAGAAAAAGAAAGAAAAACTCTCAGAATACCATTTAGAAAAAGGCAGTATTTTATCGTTCCCCCAGGAAATAAAGTAAGTACTTTCCAGAGAACTACTGTATTGTCTTCCTTATAAGACCCCTAAGTAAAATATAAGGAAATGACCACATAAATTATTTTTACATTAAGGAAATATTTAAAAGCTATCAGTATCTGAGAAACCTTTTATTTCTCATGAACCTGTATTCAACTCTTGGCCAACAAGACTTTAGCTGAACAATTATAAATGAGTCTTTAAGGTATTTCTTCATTTGCAATTTTCTTCTTTAGTTAGAATAAGAGAATAACAGAGTTGGAAGGGACCTTGGAGGTCTTCTAGTCCAACCCCCTGCTTAGGCAGGAAACCCTATACCATTTCAGACAAATGATTGTTCAATCTCTTCTTAAAAATGTTCAGTGTTGGAGCATTCACAACTTCTGGAAGCAAGTTGTTCCACTGATTAATTATTCTAACTGTCAGGAAATTTCTTCTTAGTTCTCCTTGATTAGTTTTCCATTAGTTAATCAACCTTTGCTGATAAGAAGCCATGTGCAAAATATAATTTGTTCTGGGGCTGCTGTAAACACAGAGTGTCTTCCTGGAAGCTTTCAAGTGACAATGAGATTATTTCTTTGCCTTGGGTTTGGCTGGCATCTGTGACTGATGAAGTCACACTACACAAAAGGACATCAGCAGGCAAGTCCCAGTGATGAAGCTGACAAAAGCCACTGCTCCTCCCCACTGCCCTGTGCCTTTGGAGTAAACCACTCTCCAACAGAAAGGTCAATGAAAAGGACCTCATGGTCTGTATGTATTGTGCTTCCCAGATATCTTTAAGGTCAGTAGTTACCAGCACAGCAGTCTCCGCTTGGATGATGACTGAGAAACTGAATAATGAAACCTGGTTCTTCTCGAGAAGCAAACAACATTTGGGGTTCTCCAAGTAAATATTCAATCAAGTAGAGGAAATCAAGCAATTCCAAAAGAAAGAAAGAAAGAAAGAAAGAAAGAGAAAGAAAGGAAGGAAGGAAGGAAGGAAGGAAGGAAGGAAGGAAGGAAGGAAGGAAGGAGGAAGGCAGGCAGGCAGGCCCTAATCCCCCTCTCTCTCTGCCCGTAGTGACAATGAAAGACTTGAAAGGGGGGAAAAGAAAGACAAAGAAGAAAAATGTCCAAACAGTTTGCTGGGATCCTTCCAACTACCTTTGCCTTGTTGAGGTCTGGGATCTGTCGCTTCAATCTTCCAAGGGCTGCTGATGAACTGTGCCAGATTCCGTGTTTCTTTCCAACTGTTCTGAATCTCCTGTATCTGATCTCAAAGAACGGAGCAGATTCAGCTGGAAGAGAGAAACCAGAATGGCATAGTCCAGCAGCAACCCTTGGAAGAACAATAAAAGCCTTGTGAGAGGTACCATTCTCTCTCCAATATGCTCTGTCCTCTCACATGATCTAATAGAATGAAATTGGCACACCTCAGCATGATGGTTCCTGGTTGCATTAATACTTCTATTCCTGGTTGTATTAATACTTCGTCCCTTCCCATTACACATCTGGAGAGGTCCTACTTGGGAAAGGCTGATTAAATATTATCTACTATCTGTACAGCTCAATACCTATGGCTGTCCAATCCTTCAGATTTGATTTGAAAGGCAGGTGTTGTGCTCATGTTCCAAAGCACCTCTTCCAAGCTAAATCCTACCACATGTCTCCATCATTTTCTATATGTCCTTATATACTGAATGCTAGCACAATTGCTGGAATGTGGAACAGAAGCTCTTGAGTTCAACATTTACAGCTGCCATAAAATTCTCTCCAACACGAGGAAATTAACAAAATACTTTATAGGTAGCAATTACTCGAAACAGCATGTAAAGAATTTTCACCAAATTTAAGGTTCATTATTTACCAGTTTTAAATCAAGATGATAAAAATACATTTTAAATATTATTTATGCGGACATATAGGTGTAGTTTTCATTAGCACTTATTAAATCTCTGGCTTTCTTTTTCTCAGAATGATTCAAGAAGCCATGACAACTATACTGTCATATTATGCTATTTATCACCTCTGATTGCACCCTTCCTCTCACATCATTTGACTTTAACAGTGCTATACCTCAGGGGTGTCAAACTCAAGACCCGGGGTCCAGATCCGGCCCACTGGGTATTTTGATCTGGCCTCCGGGACTGCCCTGGAAACAGTGAAGGACTGGCACACAGTGTCTCTACCAACAAAAATAGAACCCAGGGAGGCTGCGCATGGCCCACCTAGACTCCATTTTGGGCAGTGACAGTCTTCCGCAGTCCTCTGCCAGTGAGAGGATTGTTTTTGCTGGTAAGAGGGCTGCAGGAGGCCATCATGGCTGAAAACAGAGCCTTGACAAGTGACGTAGAGCTGGCCACGCCCCCCAGGCATGCCCCCCCAAGCCCCGCAAAGTCAAACACAACCCTGATGCAGCCCTCAATGAAATTAAGTTTGACATCCCTTCTATACATAGTCACGTATTATGTCCATCACATTTTATTTTTATTTTAGTAACAAGATGCAATTAAAACAAGAGTGTGGTTTAGTGGTCAACATTAACACGAAGCCCAAATGTTTCATATGGATTTTTTTTAATTTACCTTACAGGTTGATACAATAAGTAATAACCTTACATATTAGTCTAAGCAATGGGTAGAAACTAATCAAGAAGAGAAGCAACTGAGAACTAAGGAGAAATTTCCTGACAGTTAGAATAATTGATCAGTGGAACGACTTGCCTCCAGAAGTTGTGAATGCTCCAACACTGGAAGTTTTTAAGAAGAGATTCGATAACCATTTGTCTGAAGTGGTGTAGGGTTTGCTGCCTAAGCAGCGGGTTGGACTAGAAGACCTCCAAGTTTCCTTCCAACTGTTATTCTACTCTACTCTACTCTATTCTATTCTAAACTGAACATATAAAACATAGCTGATGCAGCCTTCATAGTTTTATATAATTTATTTTAGTCTAATGACTAAAGAAATCAATCACATTAAGTTGCACAATCCCATAACTGTTCGGTTTCTTCACTCTAGTTTTGGGGGGAAGAAATCTGATATTGTTCCTTATGTCTACTGTCAGAAAGGCCTTGCCACAAGAAGACTCAAGCAGGACATGTTTGGTGATGGATAGAAGATGGAAGGAATTCTGGATGGCAGCTAAAGTTTTCTCTGTTTTGACTGTGTTCTCAAGCAATTTATAGAAATTGAATAAACAAACACATAAATCATCAAATAAAATTATATCAACTCATAATTTCTCAGGCCCATGTTCCTGAAGAAAGTTTTCCTCTCTCTCAGCCACTTCCTGAGGTACTATAAAGTGAACACCATATTACATATTATATTTTTCATAGAAGGAGACTAAGTGCTCATTTCCAGATTCAACAATAATGAAATATAGGTAGCCCTTGACTTACAACAGTTCATTGAGTGACCTTTTGAAGTTTCCACGACCCTGAGAAAAGTAACTAATTACCTTTTTTTTACACTTATGACAGTTGCAGCATCCCCCTGGTCACATGATCAAAATTTGGACACTCAGCAACTGGCTCCTATTTATGACAGTTGCAGTGTCCTGGGGTGATGTGATCATCTTTTGTGACCTTCTGACAAGCAAAGTCAATAGGGAAATCAGGTTCACTTAAAAATCGTGTTAGCAACTTAACAACTGTAGTGATTCACATAATAACTGTGGCAAGAAAGGTCATAAAATGGGATGAAACTCACTTAGCAACATACATTTTGGACTCAATTGTGGACATAAATCGAGGACTACTATACAAGGAATATAAGCCACATGTAATGAGAGATGAAAGCGGCTGAACTTAACCCCAGGAGGTCTCTATTCAGTACTGGCATCAAATCTGGTTTACTATTTTTAAAGTAAAGAAACATCCCATACAATCAGTTCTTCATGTTGGATCTTAGTTCTCATGAACAGAGTAGTATTCTTCCAGAGTTATTTTACCAGTTCAGACCGAAGGCCTGAGAAAATATAAATAGAAAGTACCTGAAATGTCACAGGTCTGCTTGTTCCTTGGTGAGAGTGTTGGTGGTACACTGTGTCGGTAGACAATATGTGGCTTTTTATTCTCTTCTTCATATTCTTGTTGATCAGGTGATATGAGTGGCTCTACAAAGTATTCTCCATCATGAGACCTAAATGTGCCTAACTGAGAAGGAATGAGAGACACATCACATAACTTTCAATGGAGCTGTGCTTAAAAAAAAAGACAATAAAAAAGAAAGACACCAAAGTTTAATAGAGATTTATAAATCTTCTGTTGAGAACTATAGATATTTCTTTGGCCAACAAGGTTTTTTTTTTCCTGGTTTTACTTTATGTTTGTGATATGTTTTATCATTACTTAGCTTCTTGCAGGTCAGCCCTTTTGGGGGCCAAGGTAAAGGCTATGCTCCAAAAAACAAGGTGGGGGATGAAGCCACAAAATTACTTTTACTTCCTCATGAAAATTAAATCAAGTACATTCAAGTTGATATCATTGCTCCCATATGTGTAATAATTTTACCCTTGGATGACAACAAAATTATAATTTAGTAGCTATTCCAGGAAGGCTCACACACTTGCCTACCCAAGTAGAAAACTTGTCTAGCTGTGGATTCTTGAATGTACACTCAGTTGCCAACCTGAGTTGACCTTTACTTAAAACAGGTTGCAGTGGTTGGTCAACTTGGTAATTGCAGGTTTGGTTAGTACTTGCAATGCTACTGGAGACTGCCAGAGAACTATATTATCAGCCTGGGAAGTTGAAGATCTCAACTGGAAGAATGCAATGAATGGCAAACCACTTTTGTTCTGCTGGTGCAAAACTTAGCTCAATGGCTCTGTCCATGAAGTCACCAGCACAATTTAAAGGAGACACAATGTTTTTCTAATGCCAGCTTGCCCAGCAATAAGGCCTTCCAGTCACTGCCACCATCCTGCAGAATGGGAGAACACACCATAGCCAAGTCACCATGGCCAAGTCACCATGGCCAACTCACTGTCTCACTGCGGGACAATTCAACCATTCAATTTAATTATTTAAAATAATTACAAAATTATTTTAATTTTTGTCATTCCCGTTTCATTTTGTCCCTCCTTTGGCATACTTTCTTTTAATGATTCTATTCCACTATTTCTTCGATATTAGTTGTAACTCTTGTCCTACGGTGAGTCGTCCCATGGTGAGTTGGGCATGTAGAGTTATCCCATAGTGAATTGGTTGTGGTGTGTTGGCTGCAGTAAGTTGGCTATGCCAAGTTGTTGTAGATCAAGGATCTTCAAAGTTGGCAAGTTTAAGACTTATGGACTTCAACTCCCAGAATTCCTGGGCTAAGATGACCAGAGGAGGAATTCTGGGAGTTGAAGTCCACAAGTCTTAAAGCTGTAAAATTTGAAGACCTCTGTTGTCGAACCACAATACCCTGTGGTACGATCAACAGATCTAGAGCGTAGCATTTGGAGAATGGCTGGCATAATTTATGAAACAGTTTTAAACTATTTTAGATAGTATAGTACAGGGATGTCAAACCTGATTGCATCGTGGGTCATACCATGACATATTATGCCATATCATGATGTATCAAGATGTTTTTTGCCTTTGTGGAACTGGGGTGGTCATGGCCTATGCAAGCCATATCCCACCCGCGGGCCGCCAGTTTGACAGGTTTAGTATACTAGTTTCATGACTCCCTATCAGATTCAGATTCTTTGATTAATTTATCTCTTTAAATTTTGAGAGCCTTACTATACCACAGTGATGCAACCAGAGAAACCAACAACCAAAAGGGACATTTTCCCAGGAAGTATGCTTTTAGTCAGCCAGCCTTGTCTTCAACATGCCTCCCAAATTAGTTGCTCATCCAATTTCTTGGAAAGGAAAGAGTTTGGTCTAACGGTTAAAGCACCAGGTAGGAAACCAGGAGACTGTGAGTTCTAGTTCTGCCTTACCCATGAAAGCTGGCTGGGAGACTTTGGGCCAGTCATTCTCTCTTAGTCCAACCCTCCTCATTGTTGTGGGGAAAATAGGAGGAGGAATGAGTATTATCTATGTTCACCACCTTGAATCATAAAATTATAAAAATAATGTAAGAGAAAAATAAATAAAGTGGAAATTGACCTGGAAACCCAAGCTGAGGCAATATAATTGTAACTGACCCCTTCACCATTCTTCACCAGGCCAGTATCTCACCAACACAAGTTCAGGACTGTATGTAACAAAACAAAAAAACAGACTAAGGGGGAAAGGGATTATTTGATAACTCTGCAAATTAAAGAGTTTCCTTGATAAAATAAGAGAAGTCTTTTGAAAAAAAAAACCCTATTCCTTCTACTCTAATAAAAAATTGAAAAGATCCATTGGGTCTTTCTGCACAAAATTCAGACACACTGCTCTAAACATCCTATAAATGCAAGAAGGCACTGTCTTCCACACAGTACACACGAAAGGCAGATCCTATACAACAGAGCCTTACCTCTCCCACATTGCAAGGGTTACTTCCAAGTTACCCCTGGGGGAGGGCTCCTCTTGCCATCTGCCACAATTCATTTTGGACTTCTCTCTGGACAACCTTCTCTTCTGTCCACCTTAAGTCTTCACAAACAAGCCTGGCCTCCCTTAAGGTTGACCTTCCATGAAAGCAAATGCCAAATCTTGCAGTGCCTTATCTACCAGGAAGTGGCTGTGAACTGTTTCCCTCCTCAGCTTCAACCCTGCTTGCCTGGAGGGCTGGGAAAAAAACACACTCCCACCAGCTCCGCTGGTTCCCTTGGGAGAACTGTGGGGCGGTATCGGCCCTCCTCCTTTTCTTCTGCCCCACCCGCCAAACACCAGAGCATTACAACAACAACAACAACAACAAGCCCAGAAAGTGATCACCACGGTACAAACTGGAGGAAGTCAAGATGGTTTGGGGGTGGTGGTGATGGAGAATTGGGGGCTCCCCATTCCTGCAGCCCCTTCCTGTTTGATGTAGGGCACTGCCAACTGGACAGTTCGGCCTGGCTGGTAAGTATAGCTAAACTCAGCTGCTTGCATCCTTTTTTTAGAATACTGAAGAAGGAAAGAAGAGCCTAGCTCCCTCACCCCTTACCCCAATTATATTTGCAGAACAGATCTAGAAAATCTATTAGAGGAAACCAAACCCCTACTTCTTCACCACAGACAGCTACCAAACTATGATTTCTCCCCTCAACTCCACAACAAACTTTGAGCTGCTAAGAGCACAAGTTTCCAAGCAGAAGGGGAGTAAAATCAAATTACTGATTTGGTGCATTGAAAGCCTCCCTTTTACTTTCTCCCTCAACTGTTTTTACTCTCCCTCAACTGTTTTTACTTCTAAAGGGTTTCCATGTTCCGGGGTGGTGGGAATGGTTCCTCTTGGTCCAAATGTAGGCATGCTGCCAATTCGTTGCCTTTTTCAAATCCCAGTTCCATTAAACGGGAGCAACTGGCTCTTGGCATTGGCACTCAAATCTGCCTGGAGTAAACTTTCTGTCCCTAGAGGGAGCGAGGGAGAAGGAATCAATTATGCAGTTTCTGTTTGCTTCCTTCCACCTTAAACGCCTCTCGGGCCTCCAAGTGCCACCCTTGTTTGCGGTTCAGACTCAAAAGCTCCTCACCAACCCACTCAGCGGCCCCTTCTTCCCGAAAGCCACCTGGGGTAAACCCCACCTCCTCGCTTTCACTCCCCTGGCAAATATCAGTCTCCTTGATGTTAAGATGTTGAAAGTCTTCAGGGACGCAGCTGTTGCCAAGTGCACAAAGCAAGGCTCCCAAACTACCTGTCTGGGATGACCCTTAAGAGAGAAAGTATAGAAATGGTTCACGACTGCTTGCATGTTGCTGGCACCTCCCAGGATTCCCCTCCCTTCTTCTCCCCCTCCCATCAATCAAACTGAGAGCTCCTTAAAAGCAAAGCCTTTGACTCTTGAGGTTTTGCCATACACTCCAGTAATGATTTCTTAAGTTTTCTGCCACTAAATAGAAGTTATTTATAATCTAAAAGAAAGAAAGTGGCTAGGAATCAGGAAAAGAAAGGCACCCTGTTGTAGTGTTGATCAACACAACTCTGAAGAAAATTTTGCTGTGCTTTTTTGTTGCAATCAAAACCAAGAAAGTAGTGGAGAAGACAAGAAAGAAAAGAGGTTTAAAAGACACAGAATGTGCTTCCCACTCTCCTAGCAAGATCCAAAGCTGGGAATGGAGGTTTTTCCTTAATTTTGATTGGCATCCTGTAAATAAAACTCTGAATTCAGCAATTCACTTACCATCCCAGAACACAGGCTTATGACTGCTGTATGTTGGGGCTCCGTGTTGACATGTCCTTTATAGAAACAGTGCTTAATATCACTTTCCTCCTCGGTGTAAAAGTTTGTTTGGTTAACCTCGGGTTGTCCAAGGAAGCTGACTGTGAAAAGAGGGGCAATAAATCCCGAATGGGCTGTAAGGTTGAAAACGAAGTGCTGCCCAAAGGCTTGCAGTCTATAATGCACTTGGGTAGTACTGAAAGAAGAGGAGGCGATGGGAGGAGAGGGAGAATCCAAGATCCAAGGCTCAGCTTCTGAAGGAAGGCTCCGTTTCCTTCTCTCAAAGTGCACCTTTGCGGGCAATGGTTCTCCAAGCTCATTCACACGGGTCGGGATCACAATCTCGTACTCTCTCAGCGTCTCCAGCAGTTTGGCTGTGAAAAGTTGACATAGGTGCCCATGAATGCATATGGGGGTGTGGGTGTGCGCGTGCGCATGTGCAAACTATTTAACAGTACTTTTTTAACAGCTCTGGTCCAACAAGGGAGAGATTAATTTAGGCAGTCACAAAGGAATATTCTTGTCGGAACCGATTAGAAAGCCCTTCTAAAACTTTAGCACCCAAATCAAACTCCTTCCTTTTACCCACCCAACCCAAGTTCTGCAATATTCCCAAAGTTGACCGGTCTCTGCGTCTGGTCCCATAGGTGAAAAGCTGGCAACTTAAGAAAAGTAGCAGCAAAGGATGCTGAATTCATTTTTAGTCTTTACATAACCAAGCTCAGTAACTGTGAGCAGCACACCCAATCAGCAGCATTTGCAGCATAAAAAGAAACTCAGTTAGGACCTGCAAATACTACTTCCAAAACAGTCCCACCGCAGCATTACAGGTAGGAATACAATAATTGTTCGCTATTAACATACCATAAACTCATCGTGTAGGAAATAAGTATTTTCATTGAATAAAAAAATACCTTTTGCAAGAAGCTTCTTAGACTCCCAGAGAATACTGTCACCAAAAAAAGTCAAAATATTGCCAGGGGGCACAGTTTAAAACCTGTGCCCCCTGGCAATATTTTGACATTTTAAAAAAAAAACCAAAAAAAAAAAAACAACAACCAACCACCTTATTAGCTTTAATGCAAAAGGCCAAAGTGTCAAGAGATAAACAGATACGCTTGCAAGTTATGCATGGTGAACGGGTTTTTTTTTTTTTTTGTTGTTGTTGTTGGGGTTTTGTTTTGTTTTTCCTTTCCCCCCTTTTCGGGGTGGCAAAAGGACACTTGGTGACTCCCTGATCGGTGCTTTCTAGGACATGCACGAAAAGAGCCACCATGAATAAAATTAGCATACATTTGTAGGCGGAGCTGCTGGAGAGAACTTCAACGGGCTTAACACCGCTTTCTGAGCTTTTGCCGTTTTTTCTTCCCCTGCGGCAATGTAGAGGAGGGGGGGGGGAAAGAGCGAGAGAAAGAGAGAGAGAGAGAGAGAATTGGGGGGGGGGGGACGATGACAAAAACAACAACAACAACAACAACAACAACAACCCAACAACAACCTGACCTCACACAAAGTAACGCCGAAGTCGCCGGCTCTCTTCCCGACAACTCTGCGCGCCTCTGCTCTTGCGACTTTCTCCCCAAGTCCTGCCAAGCATCTTACCTTGTCGGAGATGCCTCCCTTGCTTTCTGGCTGCTGCGGCTGCTGCTGCGGCTGTTGCAGCTGTTGCAGCTGTTGCAGCTGTTGCTGCTGCGCCGGCTCTATTCAAGAAGTCTTGCAGGAGTAGCGTGCTGAATCCTACCGCCCATAACACCAGCTGCATGGTGGTTTGTGCCGCTTCGTTGCAGCGATCGAGCTTCCCACCCCCCTTTGGCACCCCCCCCCAAAGTCCTCCCTCCGAGTGGCTTGGGGAGGGGGGGGCGGAGAGGTGGCTTTATTGTCAAAACTCCCGAGATCTTTTCTCCTTTCTCCTCCTCCTCCTCCTCCTCCTCCCCCCACCACAACGCCTTCCCCGACTTCACTTTTATTCAACTTGAGGATCGCGCTCATCTAATTGGGATTCTCGGGATTCGGCTGTGGCGAGAACTGTCCGCCCTGGAGCCAGTCGATCGAGAGGAGGGCAAAAAAAGAGTCGAGCTCGGGAGAAGATAAACACCAGCATCGTGCTTTTAGCGAGAGGGGCTGGGTGGAGGGGACGGAGGAGAGAGAGAGAGAGAGAGAGAGAGAGAGAGAGAGAGAGAGAGAGAGAGAGAGGAAGGGAAAAAAAAAAAAATCAGCCCCACTAAGCTGCGGCTCCCCTTTTTCGCCCTCCGCCTCCTCCTCCTCCCCCCCCCCCCCCCCCCCCCCCCCCCCCCCCCCCC
>BLBF01000003.1:10124056-10211357 GCA_015471245.1 Laticauda colubrina
ATATGCACACACCTTTTTGCTCTTTTTCTTTCAGAGACAAAAAGGAAGATGGATCACTGGGCGGGGGGATAAAAAATAATAATAATCCTGCTGGTGCTTTTCTTAAGAAATGATTTAATACATCCCTCCCCTTTGAAGTTTTACTTGTATTATTTTAGCCTTCTTGTAGACAGGGTAATTTAAATTTGGGCTTTTTTTCCCTGCAAGTTTATTTAGGCATGAACTATTGGGGGGAAAGAAGTAACTTTTTACTGATTCTACCTTTTTTTGGGGTGGTGGTGGTGTTGTACTTGGATGTAGGCTTCATTGTCATCAGTATTGTCTTTTCAGGAAACAAAATGTAAAACATTCCATTCGTATAGCATTCCAGAATCAGTGCAACTGAATGTATTGGGCAGGTAAACACAGTTGCCCAGAAAAATAATTGGGAATGTATTTCTAGGCACATCAGAAATAGTATTCACTCTGCCTCTCTTATACCCACATTGGTCTCTAAACCAAGGTTATGCAGACACATGCAAAGATCAATGATACCCTCATGTAGACAGAAAAGTGAACTTCACTGCTTGAAAAGTGAGGTAGTTATGTATAAAGTTGGAGGCCACAATCAGCAATACAAGGTAGTTACTCAGAAAACCTAAGACGGGGTTGGGATAGCCCAATAGCAATACCCCACCTTCTAATAAATTACAATAAAGCCAGGATGAGAACAGCGTACATGTTCATCTTAATGTAGGACATATCCACCAACACATCCCTAGTTTAAATGAACTAATAATCCCCTTTCAATTGTTCTTTTGAAAGATTGCTGTATTGTAGAAGCCAATCTGGTCTTGCAGAAGATACTTAGGCCTGTGCATATACCTCTACATAGATAGTCTGGTCGCCATCCAGTCCCCCTTAAATCCTAAGGAACAGAGAGAATGGCCTGTGCCCAGTGGCGTGGTGGGGAAGAATGACTTCAATAGCCAGTAGGAGTTGGGCAGATCCCAATCCCTGATCATGCCACTGCCAGCATTTCAACAAGACATCAATTGTACTGCATGTTTTGTGTCCGGAGAAGAAGAGAAAAAGCTCTGTAATAGCAAAGGAACTAAAGACTATTCAGGGTCTCTGCAGTAGGTTAGGGATGAGACAGAAGCATTGTCAGGGGCACAGCTCTCGTAAAACTGCTTACCAAGGTGTTTTTGTGCCACAGTAAGTAGGATCAGTCCTTGGTTAACCATAACAATTCCTATAAAATAAATACCAGCAGTGTAAACATTAAAATGATGACATCCGTCTCTGCTGCATTAAAGTTACAATGAAGTAATTACGGGACTTGCTTCATTTGCAAATAACCATGTTACAAACTTGCCTGGACAACATCTTTTTTTTTTTTTTTTCTGTGTTTGGTGATGTGTCTCATCTTTAACCCACAAGCAAGACAGCCTTGTCCTTAGCTGCACTGGTGTTAAAGGAATATTTGTCATTTTATCCTGACACTGCCCAGGGGTAAGCTGAATACATGGAAATTCTGATAATTGTTACCTATCACCTTGGAGGCACCTGAGCTGACTGGGATTAGCAGCAATAGAGCTATCGTAATTAGAAAAGCAAATTTAATGCCGGTACAGTTTTTTTTATTTTAAAGAACAGGAGGCTAACCCTTCAGTTCAGCTGTGGGGAAAGGCCACAGAGTGGTATGGGATTATACAGGATTAATAAATATGTTCTCTTTTCCACCCTTCTTTTTGGTGACTTTGAGTCAGTGTCAACTCCTGGAAACTACCTGGACAAGTCCTCCCAGTTTTCTTTGCAAGATTTCACAGGTGGTTTGTCTCTGCCTTTTTCCTAGGACTGAGAAATAAGGTTCGCCCAGCTGGCTTCATGTCTAAGACAGAACCAGATCTCTTGGTTTATAGCTTGGTGTCTTAATCACTACACCATACTGGTTCTTTCTTCTCTTCTAATTTCAGGATGGAACTAGAATTAAAAATAAAACTCTTAAATGAATCTTAAATATTATTCATTTTATTTGGAAGTTTTCTCTGTTATACCCATTCCAAGGACATTCAGTCTTCTTCAGAAAAGCCGTTGAGGTAGTTAGAATGAAAGTAATATGCCAAAAATCAAGTTTTGAACTGGGCACTTTAAAAAATTTTCATTGCAATTTAATAATTCCTGTTATTACACCAGTGCTGTTTGCACAACAGCCTTGATCAACTAATCTAGTTAAGTCTTCTTACCCAATGTTTCTCAATCTTAGCAACTTGGACTTCAACTCCCAGAGTTCCCCAGCTGGTAGCTGAAATTCAAACATCTTCAATTGCCAAAGTTGAGAAACATTGTTCCAACTGATGGTTCAGGCAACCTTGTAATGTGACTCACTTTCTCCTAGAAGTGATTGGTATCTCATGAACTTTTGCACCACAAGTATCTTTACAAATGCAATTGGTTCAAAGTTGGCTCAGTGGACAGAAGTAGGTATGGCTTTTGTGCTACAGTCAACCAGTGTTTGGAAACAAAAGGATTTTTTGCAGTGAAATCCAAGGTGGAAGAGCTGGGCTTCATAGCTGTGTTATAGCTGCTTGGACTCGCTTCAAACAGTGAGATGAATGGCAAATAATTTTATAACAATAATAAGAAATAGCAGACCATCTGGTTAACTGCTGCAGAAAGACTGTATAGATTAACCACAAACAATGGCACAACAAAGTAGCAACAATGGTACATTGGAAGATCTGCAAGAAAGATGTGTCTGCAAGCAAGAAGTGGTGGGACCATAAAATATAGAAAGTAATAGACAATGAAGAAGCTAAAGTACTAGGGGACTTTAGAATTCAAATAGACAGGCACCTGTCACAAAACAGAACAGACTTAACAATTGTGGATAAGAAAGACAAAGTCTGGATAATGGATATAGCATACCTGAAGATAGCAGAATAGAAGAGAAAACTGGCGAAGATAACAAAATATAAACACGTGCAAATAGAAATAGAACGACTGTGGCAAAAGGAAGCAAAGGTAATATTGGTAGTAATAGGTGCCTGAGCTGGGGTGCAATCCCAAAATAACTGGAGCATCCTTTGGACACCATTATCATTGACAAAATCACCGGTCAATTGCAAAAGGCAACTTTACTTGTTTTTGGTTATTTTTTTTAATGGCTTGGTTAAAGAACATAAAATTCACCACACTATGGAAACCCATAACATGGGTTAATTTGGAGATGGATTACATGTTTTGTGTGAAGACACTTTTTTTTCTTAATAAGATTGATTGGACAGAACTTGGAAAGTACTTTGAACAGAATATAGCATTCACACAATGCAATGTATCAAATGATGATAGCCTAACACATTCACCTAAACCTGGAGCTGTCTAATATTAAACATAACCTTCTACCTCTTCACTGCTGATTGAATTATGGTGTTTGCACAATATACTAATCTTGCCATTGGCAATCAGGACCTGGGCTACAAAATAATTACATATTTTTGAACTCATTCACTGTTTTCTGCAATGCATCATTGGACCATCTTAGCTCACCTTAAAGAATAATATATCTAAATCAAATGGAGTCCAGTTATAAATGCTTATGCGCCAATAAAAATTACAATTCCATGTTCCCAGATCTTTTTTCCAGACATTCAAAGCACCTCATGAAACATACAGTATGCTAGTCATGGCAAGCTTGTGCTCTTGAGTGATTTCTTTGTTCTTCTGATTGTTATCCCACTTTTCCTCTCCTGCAATTTCATACCCAACAATGTGAGGTTAGTTAGGCTAAGATGGGGACTGGGGTTAGCATCCTTCAGTAAGCCTATTGGTTTACACAGAGTCTATTCATATCCAAGTTGACATCCATAGCATCCATTCTGGAAAGTCAAAAACACTGAATTATAGAACCAGATGTACTACATTGCAAGTAGAATACACTCAGCACATTACAAAATTGTACACAATGGATGCTATGGTTAACAAGTAGCAAGTTGAAAAGTGAAATACTGATCTTTCATCTACGCTCCACAGCATGTGTGGACCTAAAGTTTAAATCATTAAAATTAAATACTTTTAAAGTCCATTTAGTTTAGTGTGAGAGTGATAATAACAGATTTTTACCCAAAACCCCCCCAGCTTTACACAAAAAAATGTGATTGACTGAATCAGAACTTGCTATTGAGTTATGTTTTAAATTACAGCCTTAAGCGCAGGCTTAATATCTCCAACTAATATATATGATTCTAAAATGTCAAATTTGATTGTGTTATGTCAATGTGTAATAATTTTAAGCTTTAATGGTAAATGCCTCCATAATTATTTAGTATTTTTTTTCCTTTAAAAACATATTCAGTGTTTTATTTCAGGCGATATGTATCCTATATTTTCACCAATAGGTGGTGCTCAAGGTAGCTAACAAGATAAATTTAAACAACACAGTACAGTATAACTAAAAGCATCCATTAAAACACATTAAGATATACCATGACTTGAAATATACTAACTTTATCAGCCAATCCTTGACTACAGGTGAAAAAATTGTCTGTTTTTTTACTCTGCCAGTATGAGGACCACAATTAGCTTTACAACTTTCTAGAGTAAAGAATAATCACAAGTTGCCTATCTCATGTTCCACCAGCCATGTCTTGATAATGGAAAAACTGAAAGAGGGTATTTTCCTAAAAACCTTAACACCTGGGCAGATTGCCTGTGGAGATTCTCAGTCATCCAGGTCATGGTTGTCCCAAAGGTGCTTTTTGAAAGGTAACTGCACTTTCTTTGATTTTCCTTGAAGACCTTTTGCTTCTCGCCCAAGAAGCTTCTTTCTTCCGCTCCATAGTTGAAGCTTCTTGGATGAGAAGCAAAATTGAAGAGTTTCTTGGATGAGAAGTGAAAAGTTTATAAGGAATAACAAAGAAAATCCAGTTGCCTTTTGAAAAGTCATCTTTGGGACTTGGGCAGATTCCTTGGAATCGGGTTTCAAGTTGTAAAGAACTTCTTAAGTCATCACCAACACAATGGAATTGGACCTAAAACTTACCAGTAATTGATAAGTTTGTTTTAACTTGGAACTCATGTTTTTCCTTTAGCAAACTTTAATCAATAATTTAGATTAATGGAACTTCCAGACCATTTTAGGGATTGCCCTTGGTGGAGAATATTGTCCAACTAAGTTGTGATCAAAAGATGTATCACCTAGCCAAATAACATCATAAAGGACAGTTATATTAATATTATGGGAATTATAATGGAATGGAATCCTAGGGCTTAGCCAAGGGATCTTCAAGCTATATATAACTCCAGCATAGATGATATATCTTATCCTATTATGGCCTATTTTGTGATGACTGTTCAAAAGTATGTTAGTCTTTTGTAGATTAAACTTCACTGTTCAATACTGTTCAACTATTACAAATTCTGTACTACTATTACTGTTAATCTTCTCATCACTCCTTATCACCCATCCCCTCTCACTTGTGACTGTATGTCTGTAACTTTGTCATTTGTATCCTTATGATTTATATTGAATGTTTCCTCGTATGATTTGATTGCTTATTGTACCCTATGACTATCATTAATTGTCGTACCTTATGATTCTCGAGTCTTGACGAATGTATCTTTTCTTTTATATATACTGAGAGTATTTACACCAAGACAAATTCTTTGTGTGTCGAATCACACTTGGCCAATAAACTATTCTATTCTATTCTATTCTATTCTATTCTATTCTATTCTATTCTATTCTATTCTATTCTATTCTATTCTATTCTATTCTATTCTATTCTATTCTATTCCATTCCATTCCATTCCATTCCATTCCATTCCATTCCATTCCATTCCACTACATTAAGAGTACGGGATACTGATTTAGGATTTTAATATCTTCCTTGCAAGATGGAGATGGAGCACTAAAGTTATAGAAATCAGTATACTATAGACAATCCCTGCTTAGTGACTGTTCAAATTTCTGGCGAACCTTCCCAGAGCTACTTTTTTTGTAATTCTATGTGGTCACATGATCACATTTTGGCTGCTGGGCAACCAACTCACATTGATGGCTGTTTGCAGCATCCCAAGAGCATACAGGCTATGATTTTTGGCATTTTTCACTGGTTTCCAGGGTTTGTTTCTGGTTTATTGCAAAAAAACACCATTGGAAAAAACTAATTTGCTTAATGAGAGTGTCATTTGCTTAACAGCTACTACAAAGAAGGTTGTGAAATCACACATAATCATGTGGTGACCTATTTAATGACCACCACAACTTAATCATAATTCTGGGCTCAGTGACAGTCATAAATCGAGGACTTCCAGTAATGGCATTGAATATCTAAAATACAGAGTATTTACTAGCAGGATTAAAAATTCAAGGAGGATAACATGACAACTGTGATCGAGCCTTGGCACCATCTCTTGAAACCTGCTCCAAGAAGGAGCAGACCCATCATAAAACAGAGCTATGAAGACTTATCCAATTATGATGTCATGGCCATTTTAATTTTAAAAAATGTCTGAGAAATCCAGAAAAATCGAAAGCAATCCTTATTAGTTTGCAAATTAGATCATTCACCATGGTAACCAAAGCAATCTCTTTGTCATAAACACACCCTAAATTATGCTATGTGTAATCTACCATATGCTCAAATAGGAACATTTGAGACTGCCTAGAAATTACCCAGTATGAATTTCAGGGATTTCAATCCCTGGAATATATAGCAGATGAGATTCATAAGGGACATCTGTAGAAATTCAGAAAGGGCAAGAATACCCTCCATCTCTCTCTCTCTCCCCTCTTCTTCCTCTCTCCCTCCCTCTCTCTCTTTCATGCAAGCACACAAGCTGTATGTGTATATGGGGTGTATGTGTCTTTAGAAGTACTTGGTATAGATGGCTAAGAATTGTTGTTTGCAGTACCAGTAATCCTTGATTTATGAACACAATTGATCTCCAAATTTCTGTTGCGAAGTGAAACAACAGTTAAGTGAATTTTGCCACATTTTATGACTTTTCTTGCCATAATCATTAAGTGAATCACTACAGTTGTTCAGTAAGAAGACTTTGCTTATAAAAGGTCACAAAAATTGATTGCTTATTTGTATATGACTATCACTAAGTCTTGTATCTTATGATTCTTGATGAATGCATACTTTCTTTTTATATACACTGAGAGCATATGAACCAAGATAAATTCCTTGGGTGTCTAATTACACATGGCCAATAAAAAAATCATTTATTCATTTATTCATTAAATGGAGATTACCTCACCTTGGGATACTGCAACAGTAATAAATATGAGTCAATTTGCCAGGCATCCAAATTTTGATCATGTGACCATGGGGATGCTACTATGGTCATAAGAGTAAAAAATATCAAAAGTTGCATTTCTCAGTGCCATTGTAACTTTGAATGGTCACTAAAGGAACTGTTTTAAGTGCAGGACTGCCTGTATCTTTTTGTACCTTAATGAGCTAAAATCTAAAGCCCCTGTCACACTGCACCAACGGATGCAAAGAGGATGTAAAACAGACAAAAAAGCTTCCCATCCATTGGTTAACGCGATGTATCCGTTCTGTACTCACTTCCTCCGTTTTGCTTCCTCTCTATCCGTCCAGCATCCGTTTATAGACGTTTCATCCGCTCAGAAAGTTTTGAGCTGCTCAAAACTTTTGCGCGAAAAATGTATCCAATTCGTCCATTCTGCATCCGCTAGGCATCCGCGAGGCATCCGTTCTGCATCCGTTATGCATCCGCTATATCCGCTAGGCATCCATTCCGCATCCGCGCAACTCGTATCCGCTCGGATGCAGGGAGGAAGCGGAACTGATGCAGAACAGATGCAGAACGGATGCCTAGCGGATGCAGCACGGAAACAAAGCATTTAAAACGGAAAAAACGTTCGCAGAGGGGACCTATCTCGGATATTAAGGATGTCTAGAGGATGCCTAGAGGATGCCTAGAGGATGCAAAGGGACACCTGTACTGCCTATAAAAAGGGGGAGCAACTCACCTGCATCTCACTTTCAGACCAGCAGCCCAGCTGTGCAGACCTCTGCAGCCTTCATCTGCCTCTTCCTCTTCCACAGCATCCAGTCATGTCCACCATGGATCGTAACACAGTCCTTTTGGCAGCCACCATCATTCTACAACAGTGCGAAGCCCTCTATAGGCGCTGTGAACTCTACTATGGGAAGAAAAAGAGGCGACCAAGAAGCATCTGGGTCCTAAGATGGATTGGGAGAAGAGCAGAGTATGGACTGTACAACAAGCTGATGGTGGAGCTCAGGAACGAAGACACTCGGGCATTCCAGAACTTCATGAGGATGCCTCAAGCCATGTTTGACGAAGTTGTGCAGCGGCTGACACCCAGGTTGACCAAGACAAACACCAACTTCCGGCCCAGCCTGGAACCTGGGCTCAAGGTGGCACTCACTCTGCGCCACCTGGCCTCAGGGACCACCTACAGGAGCATGCAGTACAGCTGGAGGGTGCCACCCAACACCATCAGCATTGTGGTCAGAGAAGTGGTTCAGGCTATCATCGAAGAATACCTGGAGGAGCTCCTCCAGTGCCCCTCCACTGAAGAAGGATGGAAGAAAGTTGCAGAGCAGTGGTATCAGAGGTGGAACTTCCCACACACCGTTGGAGCCATAGATGGCAAGCACGTGGCCTGCAAAGCACCACCCAAGTCGGGCTCCACTTATTTCAACTACAAGGGCTTCTTCAGCATCATCCTCTTTGCCATGGTCGATGCTGACTACAAGTTCATGTACATCGATGCTTCAGGCAATGGCTTATGTTCAGATGCCCAGGTATACAACACCAGTCACCTCAAGGAGGGGCTGGAATGCAACCTCATCATGGGCTTCCCAGATCCAGACCCCCTGCCCAATGACACACAAGATGTGCCCTACTTCATCGTGGGGGATGACGCCTTCTCCCTCAGAACCTACCTCATGAAGCCCTACACCTCCAGACTCCTCACCCGTGAAGAGAGGATCTTCAACTACAGGCTGTCCAGGGCAAGGCGGGTGGTGGAGAATGCCTTTGGCATCCTGGCCAACAGGTTCTAGGTACTTCTCACCACCATGCAGCATCGCCCAGAAACCGTGAGGAGGATTGTGGAAGCTTGCTGCATCCTGAACAATCTCATGCGCACCCGCTACCAGTCTTGCAGAACAGGCTCGTGGACCTCCAACAAGGCAATGGGGACATGGAGCCTGGGGAATGGAGGCAAGGGCGAAACCTGATAGACACTAAGGGTGTGCAAGGCCCCAACAGAGCCTCACGTGAAGGGAAGAAGCAGCGCAACCTCCTGAGACACTGGTGCAACTCCCCAGCTGGAGTAGTGGAGTGGCAAGACAGGATGATAGATGACTAATGGGTGCTTCCTTCAACCTGTCTCATCACACTGATGAGATTGGGCCATGTATGTTGGGTGGGCCTACAATGAACAGGGTGTTTAATAAAGAGTTGTGTTTGTGTTGACATGTGTGGATCAATGATTACATTATTATTGATAATAAAGGGCTATAGGTGTGGCACCTGGGAGGGTGGACCATACAGTCCCACTATCCTTACACTGGAGGTTTATCTATCCCCACAGCTATTACCCATCCCAAAGGTATCCCTCCCCATCCCACTGCTATCTTAACCCATCCCACAAGCATGCAAAGGCTTAAACCATTTCTAAAAGTTTCCAGCAAGACTTTATTAAAAAAAAGAAATGAAGCAAGTATGTGAATCAAAGATAAACTTTATTGAACAACAAGCTGTAAAAGAAAAATGACCCAGGTCAAGTGTCCAAATAAAGTCCACACCCAGTCTCTGGCAGTCTTCATGGTCACTCGGAGGTGTGCCCAGTCTCAGGGGTGAAGGGTCCAGGTGCTGTGGAGGTGGTTGCTGCTGCAGTGCTGGTCTGAAGTACCACTGGGGTGCCTGGCCCCAAGAGGACAACAGGTGATGGTGTGTTGAGAAAGCTCTCGGACAGCTGGCTCAGCCCCATGATGCTGAGAGGTCCTTCCTCCATGCCATGGGGTGTCAGCCCCAGTACTGATGACAGATGTACTGAGGCCGGGCTTGGCTGTGGGGTGAAGGAAGGAGTAGTGTAGTGGGGCTGTCTGGTCTGCAGCTGGGTGAGGACTGGCGTGGGTGGCATCGCTGTCTTTGGTGGCATCATTGGCGTGGGTGGCAACGGTGGCATCAGTGGAACCGGTGGCAATGGTGTTGCCCGATGACTCTGTGCCTGGATGGGAAGGGCTGCTGCCTGTGCTGCTGGACCTCCTGGTAGCTGTAGCCCTGGTCGGTGAGGGCCTGTGGGAAGCCTTGGAAAGGGAGGGACATCACCTGGGGTGGAGGAGCAGACCTGGACTGGGTGGGAGCAAGTTCCTCTGGATCTGGAGGGTTGTGAAGCAGCTCCGTGATCCGGTCCTTCACCACCTGGTACTGGGGTTCCTCCATGTTCCTGAGGGTCTGGTTGACATAGGTGAGGAAGGGCTTGTGGTTGGAGGATGAGGAGTCGGTGTTGACCAGCTGAGAGAGGAGATCTATGCTGGTGCGGATGGTGTCATTGATCTCCAGCAGGACAGTGTTGCTCTGCCCCTCCTGCTGTCTGGCTCTCTGCCTCTCTGTGGAGGTGGAGCTGGGGGGGGGTGGATGCAGCTACAGCTGTGGTGGACGCGACGTCTCCTTACTCCCACCGCACCAGGGAGTCCTCCACGTGCTCCACCACAGTTACAACACCTGTCCGCGGGTTCTCCGCCGTGGCACGCTCCACAGATACCTGCCTGGAGACAGGGACTGACTCTCAGCTGGAAGAGGACTGGGTCCCAGCAGGCTGTCAGAGAGAGAGGGTCGTGAGAGGGACTGCTGGTGCTCCTCAGTGGCGGATCTCACCCTCCAGGAAGCTGCACCTGGCCATGACGTAGTTCTCTCTGTCCGTCAGCTTAACCGTGGCCTGGCCAGATTTCTTGAGGTGCAGCTTCCCGTACCAGGTGTGCATGTGCTTCCACCAGCTGAGGAGCACCTCCGAAGTGTAACCCATACTCTCCGCCCTCTCTCTCCAAGCAGCCTGCTTCCTTTTGGTGTCCCTGTACAGCCGGTGTCCCTTCCGCCACAGATAGTCATTTTCTCTCAGCCACTCCAGCACCTCATCCTCGTGTTCCTCCTCAATATACTATTGCCTCCTCTCCCATTGTCGCATACGCCTCTTCCTCCCTTTGGCAGGACCAGATGGGCCCTCATCAGAGGGGCTCCCAGGTAGTAGGGGCTGCTCCTCCACACCACCACCACCACCAGCAGCAGGATCGTCATCATCATCATCATCATCATCATCACCAGCAGGATCATAATCATCATCATCATCAGCAGCAGCAGGATCATCATCATCATCATCGTCATCATCAGCAGCAGCAGCAGCAGGATCAGCAGCAGCAGCACCAGCAGCACCAGCAGGACCAGGAGCACGAGAAGGAAGAGCAGGACAAGCAAGACCAGGAGCACGAGCAGTATGAGCAGTACGAGCAAGTCCAGGAGCACGAGCAGGACCAGCAGGACCAGGAGCAGCTTCAGCAGAGTAAGCACCAGCAGAAGCACCACCGCCAAGAGCAGCTTCAGCAGAGTAAGCACCAGCAGAAGCACCACCGCCAGGAGCAGCTTCAGCAGAAGCTCCAGCACCAGAAGAGCAAGCCCGAGCAGCAGAAGCCCCAGCAGAAGCAGAGTCAGGGACAGGGGGCGGGAGGGTGGCCCTGTCCCTCTTGGCAGGGATGGCGGCAGGTTGCTGAGGCTTTTGCTTCTTTCCCATGGTTGTGGGGTTGCTGGCTGGCAGGGAGGCTGGCAGGCACCAAGGCTGGCATGAAGGCTGGCAGGAAGCCTGGCAGGAAGGCTGGCAGGAAGGAAGGCAGGAAGGCAGGCACCAAGGCTGGCAGGCAGACTGGCTGGCAGGGAGGCTGGAAGGCAGGCTGGCATCAAGGCTGGCAGGCAGGCAGAGAGCAAGGCTGGCAGGAAGGCTGGCAGGAAGGCTGGCAGCAAGGCTTGCAGGCAGGCATGCAGGCAGGGCAGGCAAGGACTCGATGTATCCAACAGCAGGTCTTTCCTCCGAATGCTGGCCACGTGCGAGCTGCTTCCCTTTATATCCACATGGCTTATGCAATGCATCCCCCCCGCACGCGCAATTAACGCTCGGCATCTGTTCGGCTTCCGCTGTGCATCTGCTAGGCTTCCGCTTCATCCGCTGTGCATCCGCTGTGCATCCGCTGTATCCGTTCCGTGTCCGCTTTACTGAGGTCCCCTGGAAGCCTAGCGGATGTGCCATCCGCTCCCATCCGCTTCCATCCACTGGGCTTCCGTTCCGCATCTGCTTTCCATCCGCTCTGCGTCCTCCCCGCGTCTGTTCCTTTCCGTGTTATCTGCTCCGGTTATGCAAATTTTTGCCCCTTTTGAGAGCGGATAACAACGGATGGAACATTTTGCTCGTCCGTTGTGTCCTTTTTACATACGGTTTGCATCCGTTGGGCAGTGTGACAGGGCCTTTAAATGCATCTTTCCTAACATTATGACATAACTTCATCTTTTGCCTTTCTACTTGCTAAAAGTATAGATGCCCTATCAAAACAAGTGTCCTTCAAAAGTTAAAAATCTTTTTCCCCAGCACTCGAGAAAAGCTTATGGGTATATTAGCACTAATATATGTGTCTGTTTCTTTCTGTATGTAACCTTAAGGAATGAAATCTTAGAAGAGGTTCCTGACATAACTAAAAGCAACATTAGACCAAGAACATATAATATTTGTATAAATAGATTTGTACCTAATAAAGTTTAATCATAACAGTTAATTGTCACATCCACATGTGAAACTTCCATCATGATATGATTGCATTACAGCGAAGTCACACTTTATTATTTAAATTGGTACAGAAGGTACTCAAATTAAATGGCAAATGTATGCACTTGGCCTTGTCAGTTATGAGCTATGAATATTCATTTAAATAGTGAGGCTGTTCATCATTGGGTGTATAAGTAAGGATTTCATCTTTTTCCAGATTTGTTTCTGAGTTTAAGGCAGGAAAATTCAGTCATCCAATGTCACGTACTCTTCATAATGCATGGTGCTATGCATATATTTTACTGTTTAAATTGAATAAAGAGGTCATGCCCAAATCCATTTTGAATAATTAAGTTATGCCTTACCAAATTTTACTCAGAAGGAAATTATAAAAATGGATCACACTAATATATTTGCATTTTAGCTGCACTATTCCTACAATTTTGTATTAAACATTGTATTAGAGTAAATTTGAGGTAAGATAGGTGGTCTATAAATTTAATAAACAAACCTGTTCCATGATCTATAGATTCACTACTTTTATAATGTTCATATTTATCTGATGTGCACAGAAAAAATATTTTTAATTTGCCAGAGAAGATGAAAGTCAGACTCTATTTATGCCTGCCACACCTATACTTGTCTTTATATTGCTTATATACTGCTTTATAATGATAGTGCTTATCATACATTTGTTCAATATTTCATTTACTTGAATAGACCAAAACAAACAAACCTTCTAGCTCTAAACTAGTATTTCTCAACCTAAGCAACTTTAAGATGTATGCGTTTCAACTCCCAGAATTCCCCAGCTAGCATGGAGAGTTGAAATCCACAGATGAAGAATATTGATACAATTATGAAACAGTACTAAAATGGCTGAACTTACCTGTAATACAGATGTTTTGGATTCAAATCTCACAATGCCCAGATAGTTAGGGCAATCAAGCTAGCTAGGCTGTCTGAGGATAGCGGGAGTTGTAATTCAATGTGTTTAGAATTTATCACCATGGGGATACAGTGGCTCAAAGGTCAGCAATTTGGCGGTTCAAATCCCTAGTGCTGCGTGACAGAGTGAGCTCCTGTTACTTGTCCCAGCTTCTGCCAACCCAGCAGTTCGAAAGCATGTAAAAATGCAAATAGAAAAATAGGGACCACTTTGGTGGGAAGGTAACAGCGTTCCATGTGCCTTCAGCATTTAGTCATATGACCACAGAGACGTCTTCGGACAGCACTTTACCTTTAGAGTTTATCAGACATTCTTAAGCTTTTTAATATTAAATCCAACACTTCCTAATTTTGTTTCTTTTGTCTGTACCTCTTCCTACCCTATTGGATAATCTAATGCAGGGTGGGTAGGTGGGAGAACCCTCATTTTCCCTCCTGAGTCACACAGAAATACATGCATATACATATAATAAGCTGTTGTAGTATGAATATATGTATATGTATATAGAGATATTCCCATGTTGCCCATACCAAAAAAGAAGAAAAAAATACTTTCAATTATCAGAAAGTGCTAACTAATGCAAAAAATGGTTTCATTTCATTTTTTTTGGCTCCTAAAACCAAAAGCAAATCATACTTCTACATAATGAGATCTAACCATGGTTGAACTAGAGTTTCAAAATCAAGTTTTTATTCTTTTCTCAGCTACTACATAAAATGTTTGTTGACATCAAAATTACGTTTCAAACAACAAAGTGATTTTAACCTAAACTTAGACTACAGCTTCCATTGCTTCAAATTATAGAATTAGAAGAGGTCATTTAGGTCAAATACCTGCTCCATGTGGAATTTGTAACAGTTACCCAACCTACCTTATTGAAGTCATCTGATGAGCAGAAACATTCTACATCTCCTGACCAGCTAGGTCCACTGTTAAATGGTCTTAATGTTGGGAGTGTTTTTTTCCCTAACTTTCCATTGAAGTTTGTCCTTCTATAACTTAAATCCTTATTTTGTATTCTGGAATCATTGGTCTTAACCTCCTTCTGTGTGACATCCTTTCAAAAGCTGGAAGAATGCTGTCAATTTGACCCCCTCAGTCTTCTCAAGGCTATATGTATACAGCTCTTTCTCTTTTCATATTTTTTAGTCCCTTAATAATTTTGTTTCGTTTATCTGGACCTATTCCAGCTTTTCTTTTACTTTTTAAAACTTCTTTTTTTTTTAAATTAACCTTTAAAACTTTTAAAAACATCCCCAGGACAGCACAAAGTTCTCAAAGTGGAAACTCATAAAAGCAGACTCAAGTAGACCTAGTACTTCACTGGAATTAGAAACTGTACAGTCTAATTCTTTTATTGATGCAGTCTAAAATTGTGCTTTCCCTCTTTGCCACCCATTGCACTTCTGAGTCATATTCAATTTGCAGTCAAATTCTAGTCCAAGTACTTGTGAAAAAGCACTATTATTAATTCAAATTTTCAAGATCTATATCTATGTATTAGTTGTTGCCTAACTAGAAAAAACCCTCACCTTGCTTCTTGTTGAGTTGAATTTTGTTACTTTCAGCCCATTTTTTCTAAGTTGTAAACAGCAATGTCTGCAGTAGGGATGGGTGTAAATGATAAGTGGAACATCATATAATGCAAGCACCATCATTTTAGGATAATGTGATATTGTCTGCAAGTATGAGAGCCAGTTGGCTCTAGTGATTGGGGACTAGGAGACTATGAGTTCTAGTGCCACCATAGGTTTGAAAAACTGGTTGGATAACTTTAGACCAGTCCCTTGCTCTCAGTCCAAATCAGTTCACAGGGTTGTTGTTGTTGGCAAAATAAGAGGAAGGAATATTAGATATATTTGCCATCTTGAATTATTTATAAACAATAAATGATGGTGAGAAAAAAAATCCCAAAGCTGCTTTTCCAAAAGGCAACTGGACTCACTTTGTTTTTTCTTTGATTGCTTCTTCAGGTCTTGGATGAGAAGTGTAACATCTTCAAGGGAAAAAAAACCAAGAAAGTCCTTTTAAAAAAAAGCACATTTAGGACAACCATGACCTGGATGATTGAGAATCTCCATAGGCAATGAGATAAAAATCAAATAAATAAATGAAAGAGGCAGAGCTTATATTGTGAGGACTTTATGGGCTACCCCTATAAAGACCAATTTGAACTACATTTCTGTCTTTCTGAACATTAGTTATGCCACCCAATTATGTGTCATCTGCAAATTGAATAAGCATTCCCTTTACCTCTTCATCTAAGACATTAAAATATATTGAAAATAATTTATATTAATTAATAACTAATAACTAAGTTCAGAAGAACATAGTGGCAGCTTACTGTACCTGCTACCTTATACCAGTTTAATTGGATTCTATTAAAGAACACTTTGAGATATTGATTCAGAATGAATCCTTTTAATGTTCATTTGATTTTATTCTGTAAATCAACTCCCAATTTCTCTTGGGAAGGAAGTTTTCCTTCAACAGGAAAGTATATTATAGGCTAGCATCACTCTTCTAAAATTAATTATTGTTTGAACACGTTAGCTTTCCTGATCTGCCAGTAATGTTATTGTGTTAAAAAAATAAATAAATCTGTTTATCTATGTTAAAAATAAAACTTAAGTATTGTCCCTAAAGGCAGCCTAATAAATCAGTTATTAAAAATATCATTTGCATATCACACCCTCAAAATATATCTAGAAGTTGGGTTTTGACAGTTAAAAAAAAGTCCTCAGGTTAGGCAAGCTCTAAAGGGATGTTAGAAGATTGAAATATTCATTATATTACTTTAATTAAAACCCTACATTGTATTGTATTCTTATCCAAAATATCTTATGGCAATTTATGGAGAGACTCCCACCCCCTTTTCCCTCTCACACAAACAGAATGAATACCATTTTCTTTACTTCTTAAAGTCACATCTTTTCATTGAGCTGCCTTACAGGACAAGCACCTTGGTTTGCTGAGGCCATTGAAATCAATCTAGACATGGAGACAGAAAGCTGAAAAACTATCAGTATGCAGTTGATGGGAAGTGAATGTAGTGACCATAACTAACACTCTTTCCCGCCATAGCACTCAAAAACAAATAGTTGCACTGTGAATTACGACATATTTCTAACAGGATGCAGAATCTTGTAGAATAAGGTGTTCTCCAAGATAGTTTGCAATAACTCAGGGTTGTTGTTTTTTTGAAGGACTCTTTGTTCCCAAATGCATGGGCTCCTGTGTCTATGACAACTTGTCATGGCCAACTCACCCTGTCTAGTTCACCATGGCTAATTTGCCACCTTGCCATAGGACAACTTGCTGCAGGACAAGTGTCACACTAATATCAAGGAAATGGTGGAATGGAATCATTAATGAAAGGATGAAAAAGGAGAGACAGAATTAAATGTGGAACGGCAAAAATTAAAATATTTTTTATTTATTTTAAATAATTAAATAGAATTGTTAAATTGTCCCACAGCGAGTTGTCCTGTGGTGACTTGTCCTGCAGAGAGCTGGCCATGATGAGTTGGCTACAGTGAGTTGGCTGTGGCAAGTAGACTAAAATAACAGAGTTGGAAGGGATACTGGAAGTCTTCTAGTCCAGGGGTCGCCAACCTTTTGGACCTCAGGGACCACCAAATTCATAAATTTAAATCCCATGGACCATTAATATGAATTTTGACTGATGGTGGCTTGCTGACATTGGTGGGAAAGTCGGTCCCATATTCCAGAGCTGCAATAGTCACAAGACTGGCCCTTTGGTTATCCCAGAGCAGCTGCTCCTCCACCCGGGTGCACTGGCCTGCCATGGACTGCCATGGACTGGAGCAGCTGCTCCAGAATGACCAAAGGGCTAGTCCTGTGACTACTGCAGCTCTGGAATATGAAACAGACTTTACCACCAACGTCAGCAAGCCACCCTGTGGCAGATTCCCCCCCCCCTGCCATTGGTCTTAAGGCTGTGTCACACTGCCCAACGGATGCAAAAAGGACACAACGGAAGAGAAAAATGTTACATCCGTTGTATCCGCGCTCAAAAGGGGTGAAAATTTGCATAATTGGAGCAGATAACACGGACGCGGGGAGGACGCAGGCCGGATGCAAAGCGGATGCAGAATGGAAGCCCAGTGGATGGAAGTGGATGGCGCAACCACAGGGCTTCCGGGGGGCCTCAGCAAAGCGGACGCGGAACGGAAACAACGGATGCAGAACGGATGCACAGCGGATGAAGTGGATGCACAGCGGAAGCCTAGCGGATGCACAGCAGAAGCCTAACGGATGCCTGGCGTTAACTGCGCATGCGGAGGGGATGCATTGCGCAAGCCCAGTGGATATAAAGGGAAGCAGCTCGCACGTGGCCAGCATTTGGAGGAAAGACCTGCTGCTGGATACCTCGAGTTCTTGCCTGCATGTCTGCCTGCAAGCCTTGCTGCCAGCCTGCCTCCAAGCCTGCCTCCCAGCCTGCCTCCCAGCCTCCTGGGCAGCCTCCTGGGCAGCCTCCTGGGCAGCCTCCTGGGCAGCCTCCCTGCCAGCCTTGCTGCCAGCCTGCCTTCCAGCCTCCCTGCCAGCCAGTCTGTCTGCCAGCCTTGGTGCCTGCCTTCCTGCCAGCCTTCCTGCCAGCCTTCCTAACAGGCTTCCTGCCAGGCTTCCTGCCAGGCTTCCTGCCAGCCTTCCTGCCAGCCTTGGTGCCTGCCAGCCTTCCTGCAAGCCTTCCTGCCAGCCAGCAACCCCACAACCATGGGGAAGAAGCGAAAGTCTCAGCAACCTGCCGCCATCCCTGGCAAGAGGGACAGGGCCGCCCTCCCGCCCCATGTCCCTGACTCTGCTTCTGCTGGGGCTTCTACTTCTTGGGCTCACTCTTCTGTTGCTGGAGCTTCTGCTGTAGCTGCTCCTGGCAGTGGTGCTTCTGCTGCGTACTCTGCTGAAGCTGCTCCTGGTCCTGCTGGTCCTGCTCGTTCTGCTCGTGCTCCTGGTCTTGCTGACCCTGCTGCTGGTGCTTACTGTGCTGGTGCTGATCCTGGTCTTGCTACTGCTGCTGCTGCTGCTGCTGCTGCTGCTGATTATGATCCTGCTGGTGATGAAGCTGCTGCTCCTGCTGCTGCTGCTGTTGGTGTGGAGGAGCATACCCAACAACCTGGAAGCCCCTCTGATGAGGGCCCAACTGGTTCTGCCAAAGGGAGGAAGAGGCGTATGCAACAATGGGAGAGGAGGCAGTACTACATTGAGGAAGCACATGAGGATGAGGTGCTGGAGTGGCTGAGAGAGAACGACTATCTCTGGCGGAAGGGACACTGGCTGTACAGGGACACCAAGCGGAAGCAGGCTGCTTGGAGAGAGAGGGCGGAGAGTCTGGGTTACACATCGGATGTGCTCCTCGGCTGGTGGAAGCACATGCACACCTGGTACGGGAAGCTGCACCTCAAGAAATCTGGCCAGGCCACGGTTAAGCTGATGGACAGAGAGAACTACGTCATGGCCAGGTGCAGCTTCCTGGAGGGTGAGATCCGCCACCGAGGAGCACCAGCAGTCCCTCTCACGACCCTCTCTCTCTGACAGCCTGCTGGGACCCAGTCCTCTTCCAGCCGAGAGTCAGTCCCTGTCTCCATGCAGGTATCTGTGGAGCGTGCCACGGCGGAGAACCCCCGGGCAGGTGTTGAAAGCGTGGTGGAGAGCGAGGAGGACTCCCTGGTGCGGTGGGAGAAAGGAGATATCGAGTCCACCGCTGCCGAAGTCGCATCCACCCACACCTCCGCCTCCACAGTAAGGCAGACAGCCAGACCGCAGGAGGGGCAGAGCCAAGTCCTGGTGGAGATCAATGACACCATCCGCACCAGCATTGGTCTCCTCTCTCAGCTGGTCCCCATTGACTCCTCCTCCTCCAACCGCAAGCCCTTCCTCAATTATGTCAACCAGACCCTCAAGGAGATGGCGGATCCCCAGTACCAGGTGGTGAAGGAGAGGATCACCGCGCTGCTTAACAAACCTCCAGACCCAGAGGAACCTGCTCCCACCCAGTCCAGGTCTGCTCCTCCACCCCAGGTGATGTCCCTCCCATACCAAGGCTTCCCACAGCCCCTCACCTTCCAGGGCTACAGCTACCAGGAGGTCCAGCAGCACAGACAGCAGCACTTCCAAATGCAGGCACAGAGTCATCGGGCGACACCGTTGCCACCGGTTCCAATGATGCCACCGATGCCAACCACGACAATAATGCCACCGATGACAGCGATGCCAGCCATGCCAATGATGCCACCCACGCCAGTCCTCACCCCGCTGCAGACCAAGCAGCCCCACTACACTGCTCCTTCCTCCATCCCACAGCCAAGCTCGGCCTCAGTACATCTGTCCTCAGTACTGGGGCTGACACCCCATGGCATGGAGGAAGGACCGATCAGCATCATGGGGCTGAGCCAGCTGTCCGACACCTTACTCAACACACCATCCCCTGTTGTCCTCTCGGGACCAGGCACTCCAACAACACCTCAGACCAGCACTGCAGCAGCACCCACCTCCACAGCACCTGCACCGTAACACCTTAGACTGGGCACACACCTCCGAGTGACCAAGAGGAGTGCCAGAGACTGGCTGCCTGGATATTTGTGAACTTTATTTGGACACTTGACTTGGGTCATGTTTATTTTACAGCTTGTTATTAATAAAGTTTATCTTTCTTTCACAGACTTGCTTCATTAATTTTCTTCTACAAAGTCTGGGTGGAAACTTTTAGAAATGGTTTAGCCTTTGCATGCTTGTGGGATGGGTTAAGATAGCAGTGGGATGGGCAGTGATACCTTTGGGATGGTTTAAGATAGCTGTGGGATGGGAAGGAATACCTGTGGGATGGGAAGGGATACCTGTGGGATGGGCAGGGATACCTATGGGATGGGTAATAGATGTGGGATAGATAAACCTCCAGTGTAAGCATAGTGGGACTGTATGGTCCACCCTCCCAGGTGCCACCCCTATGGCCATTCATTATCAATTACAATGGAAGCATTGATCCACACATGTCAACATAAACACAACTCTTTATTAAATGCCCTGTTCATTGTAGGCACACCCAACATACATGGGCCAATCTCATCAGTGTGATGAGACAGGCTGAAGGAACCATCCATTAAGCATCTACCATCCTGTCTTGCCACTCCACCGCTCCAGCTGGGGAGTTGCACCAGTGTTTCAGGAGGTTGCGCTGCTTCTTCGCCTCACGTGAGGCTCTGTTGGGGCCTTGCACATCCTCAGTGTCGATCAGGCTTTGCCCTTGCCTCCATTCCGCAGGCTCCATGTCGCCATTGCCTTGCTGGAGGTCCACGAGGCTGTTCTGCAAGACTGGGTAGCGGGTGCGCATGAGATTGTGCAGGATGCAGCAAGCTTCCACGATCCTCCTCATGGTCTGTGGGCGATGCTGAATGTTGGTGAGAAGTACCTGGAACCTGTTAGCCAGGATGCCAAAGGCGTTCTCCACCACCCGCCTTGCCCTGGACAGTCTGTAGTTGAAGATCCTCTCTTCATGGGTGAGGAGTCTGGAAGTGTAGGGCTTCATGAGGTAGGTTCTGAGGGAGAAGGAGTCATCCCCCACGATGAAGTAGGGCACATCTTGCATGTCGTTGGGCAGGGGTTCTGGATCTGGGAAGCCCATGATGAGGTTGCCTTCCAGCCCCTCCTTGTGGTGACTGTCGTTGTATACATGGGCATCTGAAGATGAGCCGTTGCCTGAAACATCGATGTACATGAACTTGTAGTCAGCATCGACCATGGCAAATAGGATGATGCTGAAGAAGCCCTTGGAGTTGAAATAAGTGGAGCCCGACTTGGGTGGTGCTTTGCAGGCCACGTGCTTGCCATCGATGGCTCCAACGGTGTGGGGGAAGTTCCACTTCTGATACCACTGCTCTGCAACTTTCTTCCATCCTTCTTCAGTGGAGGGGCACTGGAGGAGCTCCCCCTTGTATTCTTCGATGATGGCCTGCACCACTTCTCTGACAACAAAGCTGATGGTGCTGGGTGGCACCCTCCAGCTGTACTGCATGCTCCTGTAGGTGGTCCCTGAGGCCAGGTGGCGCAGAGTGAGTGCCACCTTGAGCTCAGGTTTCAGGCTGGGAGGGAAGTTGGTGTTTGTCTTGGTCAACCTGGGTGTCAGGCGCTGCACAACTTCGTCAAACATGGCTGGAGGCATCCTCATGAAGTTCTGGAACGCCCGAGTGTCTTCGCTCCTGAGCTCCACCATCAGCTTGTCGTAAAGTACGTACTGTGCTCTTCTGGCTAACCATCTTTGGACCCAGACTTTTTTTGGGTGCCTCCTTTTCTTCCCGTAGTAGAGTTCACAGAGAGTGTAGATGGCTTCGCAGTGTTGCAGAAGGATGTTGGCTGCCAAAAGGATTTTGTCGCAATCCACGGTGGACATGACTCGATGCTGTGGAAGAGGAAGAGTCAGATGAAGGCTGCAGAGATCTGCACAGCTGGGCTGCTGGTTTGAAAGTGAGATGCAGACGAGTTGCTCCCCCTTTTTATAGGCAGTATAGGTGTCCCTTTGCATCCTCTAGGCATCCTCTAGGCATCCTCTAGGCATCCTGTAGACATCCTTAATATCCGAGATATGCTTTTGTTTGGGATGTTAGCTTGAGGACAGATTCTCACAATGATGCTCCTGTAGTGATCCAAAGAAAAGAGAAGAGAAATGTGGAAATCACACCCGGCACATGCAGATTTGATAGTTGCAGCTAAGCAGATTATATTTATACAAAAATATAACACATGATGTCAGATTTTAATTGAATCAGCATTTGTTATTTTTTTAGATCTTTCATAACATATTTTTGTGGAATTTCTTTCTCTTAGCTTGTAATTTACAATTCTTTTCCCTTTAGGATCACCCACCTAGAGTCCTACAAAAGTAAAAGTGACAGTTTTATAAATTGAATGAATAAATCTATGTTGGCCTTGGCTTTTTGAAAATCCAAATCAACTTATTCCTTAAAAGGTTTTGGTTTGTGATACTTAAAATAGCAACCATTAAGTTGGGCTTATGCAGTGCTAGAAAGATGCATTGATGTTGCCAAAGTTCACAGCTAATTGGCTGAAGGAAACATGAATTCATCCAGCTTGAAATGATCTGGGCTGCAGACCAATGACCATAGCTGCATTTTCCTCAAAATTTTTTCTCTGGTTCCTAATTTCAAGCAAGTGCGTCTCTGACTCCATCGATCTGTAAGAACAGCCTGGAAAGCATAGCTTGGAAATATATAGTAGCTTTCAACCTTTCTAATTTCCCAGATAGCATGGGACATATTCAGGAATGCCCAAGTTTTTAATATAAAATTAAAATAAAACTATTCAAAAATTACCTGGTATTTAATACTTTATTGATTTTATATTTTTACATGCTAATAGAAATGAATGAAGTATAACTTATACAGGTGAAACTCAAAAAATTAGAATACCATGCAAAAGTTCATTTATTTCAGTAATGCAACTTAAAAGGTGAAACTAAATATGGATAGACTCATTACGTGCAAAGCAAGATAGTTCAAGCCGTGATTTGTCATAATTGTGATGATTATGGCATACAGCTCATGAAAACCCCAAATCCAGTCTCAGAAAATTAGAATATTACATGCAATCAATAAAACAAGGATTGTACATAGAACAATATCAGATCTCTGAAAAGTATAAGCATGCATATGTACTCAGTACTTGGTTTGGGCCCCTTTTGCAGCAATTACTGCCTCAATGCGGCCTGACATAGAAGCTATCAGCCTGTGGCACTGCTGAGGTGTTATGGAAGACCAGGATGCTTCAATAGCGGCCTTCAGCTTTTCTGCATTGTTGGGTCTCATGTCTCTCATCTTTCTCTTGGCAATGTCTCACAGATTCTCTATGGGGTTCAGGTCAGGCGAGTTTGCTGGCCAATCAAGCACAGTAATCCCACGGTCACTGAACCAGGTTTTGGTGCTTTTGGCAGTGTGGGCAGGTGCCAAGTCCTGCTGGAGAATGAAGTCAGCATTCCCATAAAGCTCCTCTGTGGAAGGAAGCATGAAGTGCTCCAAAATCTCTTGGTAGACGGCTGCATTGACCCTGGACTTAATGAAGCACAGTGGACCAACACCAGCAGATGACATGGCTCCCCAAATCAACTTAGACTGTGGAAACTTTCACACTGGACTTCAAGCATCTTGCAGTGTGTGCCTCTCCATTCTTCCTCCAGACTCTGGGTCCTTGGTTTCCAAATGAGATGCAAAAGTTGCTCTCATCAGAAAAGAGAACTTTGGACCACTGAGCAACAGACCAGTTTTGTTTTTCTTTAGCCCAGGTAAGACGCTTCTGACGTTGTTTGTTGTTCAGGAGCAGCTTGACAAGAGGAATATGACATTTGAAGCCCATGTCAAGGATCCGTCTGTGTGTGGTGGTTCTTGATGCACTGACTCCAGCCTCAGTGCACTCCTTGTGAAAGTCCCCAACACTTTTGAATGGCCTTTTCCTGACAATCCTCTCCAGGCCGCGGTCATCCCTGCTGCTTGTGCACCTTTTCTTCCACACTTTTCCCTTTCACATAACTTTCTATTAATGTGCTTTCTATTAATACAGCATTTTGGGAACATCCAACTTTTTTTGCAATTACCTTTTGAGGCTTTCCCTCCTTATGGAGGGTGTCAATGATAATTTTCTGCATAACTGTCAGGTCAGCAGTCTTTCCCATGATTGTGCTTCCTGCTGAACCAGACTGAGAGACCATTTAAAGGCTCAGGAACCCTTTGCAGGTGTTATGGCTTAATTAGCTGATTAGAGTGGGACACTCTGAGCCTAGAATATTGAACCTTTTCACAATATTCAAATTTTCTGAGATTGTGGATTTGGGGTTTTCATGAGCTGTAAGCTATAATCATCTCAATTATGACAAATCATGGCTTGCTATCTTGCTTTGCATGTAATGAGTCTATCTCATATATTAGGTTCACTTTTTTAGTTGCATTACTGAAATAAATGAACTTTTGCACATTATTCTAATTTTTTGAGTTTCACATGTTTTTAATTAAGAACTGGTTATGTGTCAAGAATAGATTGGTGGGAGTTTCAAAAATGACAAAAAGGTGAAATTATCTTTGTTGCAACCCAAGAGTTGTGTTGGATGAGGCAAATATTGCTGAAAATCTGAGGGAGCCGCAATAAAGTTATCTATTACCTTATGGAAACAGAGTTAGGAATGATGATGTAACCTCTCCTATTTAACATCTGCTAGCTATGCAAATACCCAATAAAAGTGTTGTATAGTTTCTTAGATATTTCTAAGTATATAATAACACTAGGTTCCATTATACACGATGAAAAACAACTTTCTCAGTTGTTCTCTGAGAACAACCTTCTCTGACTTCCTCCCATAATGGAAAAAAACAACATTGGATTATATTTTAGTCTTGTAACTCCTTACCACCTCCTCCCACCAGCAATTAATATGGGCAACACCATATTTCAGTTTTGTATAATTCTTTATTTGAAACACTACTTTCACCTTGGGGACCTGTGAACTCCATATCCTTGCCCTCAAGCCTTTCTGGTAACTGTGGAAAACATTGACTAAAATGAGGTCAGAGGGCTTCCTTAAAGGAACAAAATATAATCTGACCAGCTGCTGGGATAACATTCTTTGTGTTTTAATATTGCAGAACTTCAACCAGAAATGTACTATGAATTATACATAGCCTTAATTCATCTGCATCTTGAGAAGTCTATCACACTGGAAAGGTGGAAAGGAAAGTGCCAACCGCAAAGAGGATGCCCTCAATTACACCAATGATAGGTGTTCTACTAAAAGAGCTGAAAGACCACACTGGATACCCAAGATAAAGTTTAGTTATGTTGTCTCTGAGAGTTGACACTCTTCTTGATTATTCATATAATCAATCAATCAGTCCATTTCAGTTCCCTTCTTTATAAGAGAGCTTATACTATTTTTGTTTAACTATGCTTGCTTCACTGACAATTTTATCAGGTTACATTTTCTCTTCCTAGATCTGTCAAATGTTACTGACTTTCCTTATGAACCTTGGATACATGGAGAATAAGGCATTGTATGTAAATTTCTTTTCATCTCAGCAGGCACTGTAGAAGTCATAAATTACTGCTATGCTGCTTGCTTATAAGCCATTATTTCCCAGTCTCAATACTCCTTCACATTATATGGAGGAAGTAATTACTGACTATATTTGTGAGGTACTCCTTTCACAAGATTTTTGTATTTCATTTTGCTTTTTGAAAGCAGCAACTTTAGAAAAGAGTAAGAATGCCTGTGTTTGTAATGGTGGGAAATCATATGCCCTCCAAATCACAAATACAATAAATCAGGAGTCTTTGGCCCCTGGGATCCAATGGACACATTCAGAATTTTTTTCCTACTGGTGGAAACAAGATGGCACCAATACTCAACAATGAATCATTCCTGCAATGTCTGTTCATCAAGCAGTCTTAGAAGCTGTATTTATAACTAAAGTCAAAGGAGATGCTAACTTGATGGGGAAGATCTCATGGGTGCATAATATGGTATTAAAGATGATCTTGAAACTTCAATTCAAGCAGAAAGCAGCAATAGGTTACTTGCAGGAGTAAAACACTCCTAATGTGTTATAGCTGTTCTACGCTCTTTATAATTGGCTGCCTACTCATTCCAGTTCAATTTAAAAAAATTAGGATTTACCCTTCTAGAGCAATTTGTCTGAAGTTTATCTACTTGCATTAGGACTGATATTTTGTCATCTTTCTAAGAATAGGGAATAACTACTGTTTTAGAGAACAGAAAGAGACACCAGCTGAAGAATACTAGATTATGTCTGTTTGTAGAAAATTAATAAAATTCTTAAAAAAAAAAAAAAGAATACTAGGAAGACAAATCAGTTTGATGTAATGGTTTAAGATATTGGCCTAGAAACCAGCTGGGTGACCTTGGGCCAATCACTTTCCCTTAGCCCAAGTTACCTCACAGGTTTGTTATGGGAAAATAGGAGGAAAGAATATTGTGCATGTTTACCTCTTGAAGTTATTTATAAAAAATCATAAAGCTAGGATAAAAAAGGCCTCATTAAAAAAGCAAAACATGGTCTTTTATGTAATCATTTTGCAACTCTTTTCCTAAGGGATATCTGAAATACCTCTCTACTGATTTATAGAGGACACCCATATACTTAAAAAAATCCAGTGATCTTTTCATGACTTTCTTATTTTGTTGATATTATTCTCATGAAAGACTCACATATTTGAATTTAAGTTTTTTTTAAATAGGTTTTTTGTGTTTTTTTTTAATTTAAGGTATTCTCAATCCTTCAGAGAGAGCTCCACATGGTTTCACTGGAGCTACAGGCATCTAAATTTCACAAGAGGGCATGCAAAGAAATGGTGCCCTTTTCCCACTATTAGAAAACTGATATTTTCCGCTATAAAGAGAGGTTTGTCTCTCACAGAGGAAAAAGTGCCCAGACTTTTAATCAGTTAACCTTCTGTTTTGTAAATCAGGAAACCAGCCTTAGAAATATCAAAAGATATCCTGGACCTTTAATATGTCGTTGGATAATAAGCTGCCACTGAAATCCATCTTGCACTTTCTCAAACATTTTCTTCTCCTTCAAAAGAGTCTTCGGCTTCTCTATCTTATTTCCTGAGTGCTTGAGAATTCCTTTTGAATGCTTGGGGATTTGGGGAGGGTTGGTGGTGGTGAGGAATTATTGTTAGAAATGGCAGAGAGCTACCACTGCTAGTGTTGTTCTTCTTTATTGTACATCTTTCCATCATTCTGAAACCTCTTTGCCTTCCCAATCTGAAAATGCTCTGTTAGAGAAGGAGGTCTTTTTCCATCAAGTCTTCCCTTTCTCTTTAATTGAAGAGTGGAGAGCCAAAGAGGTTGCAATCTGTCATTTAGATAATGAGATGAGGTGGTGTATACATTTGATCACTGAATCTATTATTATTATTATTATTATTATTATTATTATTATTATTATTCTTCACAAAAAAACAACAGTATACACAGCAAATGAGATAACTATGCTGGGTTTTGTATCACAAATCACTAGTCAAACACTTCCCAAGTGTTCAGGACTGTGTGATGTATTGGCAGATTATGCGAGCCTTCTGCAGCTGACCAGTGGTGATTTTGTCAGCACCAATTGTTTTCAGGTGCTTGCCTAGGTCTTTAGGCACAGCACCCAGTGTGCTGAGTACCACTGGAACCACCTGCACTGGTGTATGCCAGAGTCTCTGCAGTTCAATCCTCAAGTCCTGATATCTGGTGACTTTTTCAAGTTGTTTCTCATTGATTCTGCTGTCACCAGGTATGGCAATGTCGACGATACATACTTTTTTCCTCTCCACAATCGTGATATCCGGGGTGTTGTGTTCCAAAACTTTATCAGTCTGTTTTCAGAAGTCCCACAGTAGTTTTATTTATTTATCTATCTATCTATCTATCTATCTATCTATCTATCTATCTATCTATCTATCTATCTATCTATCTATCTATCTATCTTCTTCTTCTTCTTCTTCTTATTATTATTATTATTATTATTATTATTATTATTATTATTATTATTATTATTATTTTATTTGCTACCCATCTCACCATTCAATGTGACTCTGAGCAGCTGATCAATAAAAGAAAATAAACTTGATGAGAGACCATTATTCGGTGAAAGGCAGGGCATTGACCCATTTCCCTGGGTCAATTGTAATTAAAATAATTGAATAATTCCACAGCTTCATCTATAAGTTTTTCCAAAATTTAGTTCATCAAACTGAATGATAAATCTGAAGGAAAAAAGGCAGGGGAATTTTTTAGCACACAGTATTAAGAAAATTATAATTTGCTGTGAGTTAATTTCATTCCTTGCTAAGGCCATCTAATTACTGATAGTCCTTGATTTACAACCATTTGTTTAGTGAACATTCACTGGAAAAAGAGACTTCCAACTGATCTTCCACTTATAATTGCCACAGCATCCCTACAGTTAATTAACAATTAAACAGTGGAACAAGTTGCCTTCGGACGTTGTGTGTGCCCCATCAGTGGAGGCTTTGACGAAGAGACTGGACAGACATTTATCAGAATAAGTGTAGATCTCCTGTGAGAGCAGGGGGTTGGACTAGACTAGCAGTTCTTAAGTTTAGCGGTTTGGTGGCCCAGCTGGAAAGGGAGAAGGTAATTGGGCCGAATGAATGGCAGGCCAGTGTGCATGCACATGCAGCCCCAGCGTGAGTGGTGGGCTGGCGCACAGCTTGACTTGTGTGAGGGGTGGGCCAACATGTATGCATGCAAGTGCCCACTGGCCCATCTCACATGTTAGTTGAGCTTTGCGCGCGTGCTCCAGCGAGCCAGTCTCACGGCCCAATTCCAAATAGGCTATGGCCCAGTCTCTTAATGGCCATGCAATTCACTTAATAACAGCAGTGATTTGCTTAACTCCCGTGGCAAAAAAGATTGTAAAATCAGGCATGGCTTACTTAACAATTCTCTTGTTTAGCAACTGAAATTCTGGTCCCAACTGTGGTAAGTCAAGGACTACCTATATTAGACTTCATCTCTGCAAGAGACTTCATACTTTGTGGCTGGCCATGACCGACCACAATCTGTCTAGAAATCAATCTCCCTCCCTCTCCCTCTTCTCTCCCACTCCCTCTTCTCTCTCTCTCTCTCCCTCCCTCCCTCTTCTCTCTCTCTCCCTCCCTCTCCCTCTGTCTTCTCTCTCTCTCTCTCCTCCTTTTCTCTCTCTTTCTCTCTCCCCTATCCCTTTTCTCTCTCTCTCTCTCCTCTCTCCTCCTCTCCCTCTCCTCTCTCTTCTTCTCCCTCTCTCTCTCTGTCTCCCTCTTCTCTCTCTCTCTGTCCCTCTTCTCTCTCTTTCTCTCTCCCCTTTCCCTCTCCTCTCTCTCTCCCTCTCCCTGTCTTACATGACACATCTGCAGTTGAAATAGTAGGAAAAAAGGGCTTTTCCAACTGCTGTGCACTTGCACGCAGCGCTGCTCAGCTGTCCGGGCAGCTCAGCAGGTTGTAAATTACACTCACATGACTCACGCATGTGCGCACGACGCTAATAGACAGAACTGGAAATTATACCAGTTGGATCCCATCCCTGGATACAAGCAACAAAGTTACAGTGATACAGTCCTAAGTGGGAGGAGATGAGTGATAGGAATGATGAGAAGATTTACAGTAACAGTAATGCAGATTTAGTAAATAGTTGACAGTGTTGAGGGAATTATTTATTTAGCAGAGTGATGGCGTTCAGGAAAAACTGTTCTTGTATCTAGTTGTTCTGGTGTGCAGTGCTCTATGGTGTTGTTTTGAGGGTAGGAGTTGAAACAGTTTATGTCCGGGATGTGAGGGGTCTGTAAATAGAAAGAAAAAAAAAAAACAGAAAGTGGTACAATGGTAGCCAGAACCTGAGGTGATAAACAGGTTTGCCTTTTCCTGTCCACATGTACAAAAAAGTACACAGCATTTGAGAAGCATGCTGGCAAATTGGATTTGGTTCTTGGATGAATGACAGGATATTGCTCAACAAGCTGCAAGCTAACTCTACCCTGCGAGCCCAATATTTGTAAACCACATTACTAGCTAATGTAATACATACATGTCCAAGCAAGATGAAATAAACCCTGGGAATTGCACAGAGACCAATCCATTTTTAAAATTACTTCTTTCTGTGGGCCAGTTTTCCCTGAAAAGCCATTGTTCCTGTACACTCTCTTTTGGCTCAGGGTCAGTCTGGGTTATCCAGAGCAGTGAGACTAGTCTTCACAGTTCCCAGGCAACACTTTCATTGTTCCTGCAGACTGGAAGTTATGGGAAATTAGTCTAATTCAGGTAGTTCTCAACTTATGACCATCAAGACCAATTTTTCCATTGCTAAGCAAAAATATTTCTGTTGGTAAGTAAGGTGTTAAATGAGTTATCCTGAAATTTACAACTTTTGTTTTGCTATAATTGTGAAGCAAATCATGCTGTCATGAAGTGAATCCTGCTTCTCCCTTTAACTTGCTTGTTGGAAGCCGGTTGGGAAGGTTATAAATGGTGAACACATGACCCCGGAATGCTGCAACTGTTGTAAATACATCCTGGTTTCATGTGCCAGAATTTTGAAAATGGGGATGCTGCAACTGTCATAAGTGTAAGGACAGGTCATAAGTCACTTTTTCCAGCACTGTGGCAACTTGAATGGTCACTGAATGAATGGTTGTAATCTGAGGACTATGTGTGCAAGTGAAAAACTCCAGATTTCAAAGACTGACTTTGGTGAAAACAGAATTTTCTTACCCACCGAGAAGCACTGGAATGGGATGTGGTAGTCCCAAAATACACAGGGCCAAGAATAAACATTACATTACAACAGTACCATTAGCATAACTACATACATTCAATAATTCTAAAAAAAAACCCTTTGTTAAAAAATTACATCTTTGGCAGGAGGTTGATGATTCCATGCAAGTTTATTGGGACTCTGTGGCCTCAGATTATGCTCCCTGCTCAAGTATTACCCCTTTCCTGTAAGGCACTGTGAAACAGACATTTCTGTGGAAAAAAATTGAGCGGAGAGGGAAGAGAAAGCAAATTGGAAGATTTCCTGTGAATGAAGATGGTTGTAAAACCACATCTGACCAAAAAGAAAAGCTGAGAGAGATGCAACAGATGGATGGACAGTGTTCAGGCTCTAAAAAACAGGAAAGTATTACACACCTTGTTTGGAGATAATATATGAGGGCACCTTATAGTGACCTTGTATTTGGTTTTAATTTTAATTTTCATCATTTCAGAGATGTTTCCTAAACAGAGAAACAGAATAGCCAAGGCTGGGCAAAAAAAAAAGAGTAAGAATGGGAATAATTCTTTCTTTCTTTCTTTCTTTCTTTCTTTCTTTCTTTCTTTCTTTCTTTCTTTCTTTCTTTCTTTCTTTCTTTCTTCTTTCCTTCCTTCCTTCCTTCCTTCCTTCCTTCCTTCCTTCCTTCCTTCCTTCCTTCCTTCCTTCCTTCCTTCCTTCCTTCTCAGAAGGGATCCTCTATCTCCTGAGAATGAGGCAATTCAGAAACCACTTTTGAAAAATCCTCACCAAGAATATTGCTGGGATTTCTCCAGGCAGTCACTAGGAGTCAACACTGGTTGGAAAGCCCATACACACACACAGAGAGAGAATATGTATATACCAGAAAACAAGTCACTTTTCCCATAAACTCTGCACTGACTGAAGTAAAAAAATATTTCCTTTATATCTGGAAGACTGTAACTCCCATTATGGCAAGCCAATAGACCTCTGCTGGTCACAAGCCAAGACAATGGAGAAATTAAGGGGAGAATGAGTAATAATCATGTAATTATTTGAGGAGAACTTAAGAGATAACAGATTTGGCCTGTGTTGTTAAGTACCAATTTTAGGTCTTAAAAACTCAAGTTGAGCACAACTCCAAACAAACCTCCGGTGTTAGATATTAACTGCAAATGGTACTTACTAGAATGTCTAATCAAGTACCTAATTACAATTGACTTATTTCATCATTCTCACATAATTTCATTTTTTGAAAAGAAAATATAATAAACACAGGAAAGATCAAGGGAGCTCTGGAAAAAAAAGAGGGGGGGATAGCTCACCATCATAAGATTCTGTGGAGAAACTTTTTTTACAACAATTATTTACTGAGAAGTAAGCTTCTTGCTTATTCCTAGTAAATATCTTTTACCCAGTTATGTTTTCTAGAAAGGAAACATACAGCATAAGGAAGTAATTTCTTCAAAGAACAGTCTGCTCCCTTTAAATCTGTTGTTAAACTATAATATTTTTCTGTGTAGCACATACTTATTTAGCTGTTTCATTGTTGTCAATAGGAATAGGTCCATACTGTAATAGTAGCAAAGGCCATTTGCTTTTTCTTCTTTAGAAGTTTTCCAACTTTAACACAAAAAGGTCAAATAAATGCTTATTTTGTGCTTGTTTTGTTTTTGTTACCAGGCTTGATCAACATATTTTGGTGCTTACATAAAAAGCCATCAACTATGGAATGGAACTGTAGATCAAACTCTGTTGTTGCCCCCAGTTCCTGGGTGGTATTGTATTTGACTGTTTGATTTACTTTTATTGGCAGTTTGGATGTCATGCAGACTAGTCTCTTATGGTTCTGTGCCATGAATCTTTGCAGACAAGAGAGACCGTGTGCTTGTAGAAAAACTCTAGCCTAAGAGAACAGATACCCAACATCTGAAAGAACAAAGCTGTAATACTAAATACATACTCAGCAAATAGCTTCCCTATCATGAAGGGTCTGTTTCTACTCACAAACAGCTCTGGATATAATATTTGTGCAAACATCGCACTGTGTAGTCCCAAAGAGAGCAAAATGTCATTTATGTGGGTCTAAAATTCAGCTCCTTCCTGCTATTTCAGATTGGATTAATTATTGGGTGATCAACATACTGCATTTCTATATTCAAACCAGTCTTATCCAACTTCCAGAAATGCCAGTCTGCACAACCAATTCTGTGAATGGCAACCCCAATACTCAGTTTAAGTAAAAGTGAACTTTAACTTAATAGTTCAAAGAGCCCAGAGATAGTCTGGGTTCATATAAGGATTAATATAATTGATTTTATAGTTCCAAAATAATAGTTTGTAATTTCGATTTATTTTGTAAACTGGAATTAAATCATAGTGTAACATGCTGTGAGTGAGAATTCAGTTATAGGTTGATTTCCATAAAATCACTGAGGTTTAGTTTCATAATTATTCAATTGGCTTTTAAGCCTGGTCCATGTACTACTGAAAATATATATGAGTAATTCTCCTGTGGTTTGACTTCATCACTCTATTATGGAAGAATACTAAAACAGAAGTGTGAAGTAATATATTTTAATTACTTGTCCTTGTTGTTTACTGACTGTAGGCCTTAGACACAATGAATTCCTGGGAAAAGAAGATAACTTGTCTTTTGTAGAATGTGCTAGTGGCCTTGACTTTGAAGCTGTCTAAATAGACTATAAAATGATGTGTGTGGAAACATTCTAATCGGTCTTCCCTATGTTATCTTTCATTATTATTAATTAACTTTTTACTGCCAGCATTTTGTGCAATTATTGTAAGAGGTTACAAGGTTCAAATTACAAATGCAGGCATATTGTCTAAAACTGAAATAAATAATACAATTCAGAATACATGCAAAAAATAAAATGTAAAGAAATCTAGATCTTATAATTAATTAACAGGATTATAAAATAGTTTGTGAATAAAAATACTAAAATGCTTTACTTACTAAGTATTACACTGGAAATAAGTATATGCACACGTACTATGTACCTGTATGTTTATAAACCTTACTATGGTTGATTCTTTGTGAAACGTAACAAGACTAAAAACACGAAATATGAAAGCATTTTTTTTTAAAAAACTGAGTTGTATATTAAGCCCATGTCACACTGAACCAACGGATGCAAAGAGGATGTAAAACAGGGAAAAAACCATGCCATCCGTTCGAAAACATGATGTACTAACTGCCTCCGTTTTGCTTCCTCTCTATCCATCCAGCATCCGTTTATTGACGTTTCATCCGCTCAGAAAGTTTTGGGCTGCCTAAAACTTTTGCGCGGAAAATGTATCCAGTTCGTCTGTTCTGCATCCGCTACGCATCCGCTACGCATCCGCTACGCATCCATTATGCATCCGTTACGCATCGGCTATATCCGCTAGGCATCTGCTACGCATCCGTGCAACTCGCATCTGCCTGGACGCAGGGAGGAAGCGGAACGGACGCGGAACAGATGCAGAATGGATGCAGAACGGATGCAGCATGGAAACAAAACATTTAAAGCGGAAAAAACGTTCGCAGAGGGGACCTATCTCGGATATTAAGGATGTCTAGAGGATGCCTAGAGGATGCCTAGAGGATGCAGAGGGACACCTATACTGCCTATAAAAAGGGGGAGCAACTCGTCTGCATCTCACTTTCAGACCAGCAGCCCACCTGTGCAGACCTCTGCAGCCTTCATCTGACTCTTTCTCTTCCACAGCATCCAGTCATGTCCACCGTGGATCATACCACAGTCCTTTTGGCTGCCACCATCCTTCTGCAACAGTACGACGCCATCTACAGGCTCTGTGAACTCTACTATGGGAAGAAAAAGAGGTGACCAAGAAGCGTCTGGGTCCGAAAATGGATCGGGAGAAGAGCAGAGTACGGACTGTACAACAAGCTGATGGTGCAGCTGAGGAACAAAGACACTCAGGCGTTCCAGAACTTCATGAGGATGCCTCCAGCCATGTTTGACAAAGTTGTGCAGCGCCTGACACCCAGGTTGACCAAGACAAACACCAACTTCCGGCCCAGCCTGGACCCTGAGCTCAAGGTGGCACTCACTCTGCGCCACCTGGCCTCAGGGACCACTGACAAAAGCATGCAGTACGGCTGGAGGGTGCCACACAACACCATCAGCATTGTGGTCAGAGAAGTGGTGCAGACCATCATCGAAGAATACAAGGAGGAGCTCCTCCAGTGCCCCTCCACTGAAGAAGGATGGAAGAAAGTTGCAGAGCAGTGGTATCAGAGGTGGAACTTCCCACACACCGTTGGAGCCATCGATGGCAAGCACGTGGCCTGCAAAGCTCCAGCCAAGTCGGGGTCCACTTATTTCAACTACAAGGGCTTCTTCAGCATCGTCCTCTTCGCCATGGTCGATGCTGACTACAAGTTCATGTACATCGATGCTTCAGGCTACGGCTCATCTTCAGATGCCCAGGTATACAATGCCAGTCACCTCAAGGAGGGGCTGGAAGGCAACCTCATGGTGGCCTTCCCAGATCCAGACCCCTTGCCCAACGACATGCAAGATGTGCCCTACTTCATCGTGGGGGATGACGCCTTCTCCCTCAGAACCTACCTCATGAAGCCATACACTTCCAGACTCCTGACCCGTGAAGAGAGGATCTTCAACTACAGGGCAAGGCGGGTGGTGGAGAACGCCTTTGGCATCCTGGCCAACAGGTTCCAGGTACTTCTCACCACCATGCAGCATCACCCAGAGACCATGAGGAGGATCATGGAAGCTTGCTACATCCTGCATAATCTCATGCGCACCCGCTACCCAGTCTTGCGGAACAGGCTCGTGGACCGTCAACAAAGCAATGGGGACATGGAGCCTGGGGAATGGAGGCAAGGGCGAAACCTGATAGACACTGAGGATGTGCAAGGCCACAACAGAGCCTCACGGGAAGGGAAGGGAAGAAGCAGCGCAACCTCCTGAAACACTGGTGCAACTCCCCAGCTGGAGCAGGGGAGTGGCAAGACAGGATGGTAGATGCTTAATGGATGCTTCCTTCAGCCTGTCTCATCACACGGATGAGATTGGGCCATGTATGTTGGGTGGGCCTACAATGAACAGGGCGTTTAATAAAGAGTTGTGTTTGTGTTCAAATGTGTGGATCAATGCTTACATTGTTCTTTTTAAAAAAAGGGCCCTAGGTGTGGCACCTGGGAGGGTAGACCATACAGTCCCACTATGCTTGCACTGGAGGTTTATCTATCCCACAGCTGTTAGCCATCCCAAAGGTATCCCTCTCATTCCACAGGTATCCCTGCCCACCCCACTGCTATCTTAACCCATCCCACAAGCATGCAAAGGCTTAAGCCAATTCTAAAAGTTTCCACCAAGACTTTAAAAAAAAAAACAAATGAAGCAAGTGTGTGAATCAAAGATAAACTTTTTTGAACAACAAGCTGTAAAAAAAAAATGACCCAAGTCAAGTGTCCAAATAAAGTCCACAGGTAGCCAGCTACCCGGTCTCTGGCACTCTTCTTGGTCACTCGGAGGTGTGCCCAGTCTCAGGGGTGAAGGGTCCAGGTACTGTAGTGGTGGGTGGTGCTGGAGTGCTTGGCCTCGAGAGGACAACAGGGGACGGTGTGTTGAGTAAGGTGTCGGACAGCTGGCTCAGCCCCATGATGCTGAGAGGTCCTTCCTCCATGCCATGGGGTGTCAGCCCCAGTACTGATGACAGATGTACTGAGGCTGGGCTTGGCTGTGGGGTGGAGGAAGGAGTAGTTTAGTGTGGCTATCTGGTCTGCAGCTGGGTGAGGACTGGCGTGGGTGGCATCATTGGCGTGGGTGGCATCGCTGTCGTCGATGGCATAATTGGCATGGGTGGCATCGCTGTCATGCTTGGACTGGGAAGGGCTGCTGCCTGTGCTGCTGAACCTCCTGGTAGCCGTAGCCCTGTTTGGTGAGGGCCTGTGGGAAGCATTGGAATGGGAGGGACATTACCTGGGGTGGAGGAGCAGACCTGGACTGGGTGGGAGCAGGTTCCTCTGGGTCTGGAGGGTTGTGAAGCAGCTTGATGATCTGGTCCTTCACCAGCTGGTACTGTGGATCCGCCATTTCCTTGAGGGTCTGGTTGACATAGGTGAGGAAGGGCTTGCGGTTGGAGGATGAGTAGTCGGTGCTGACCAGCTGAGAGAGGAGATCTATTCTGGTGCGGATGGTGTCCCTGATCTCCAGCAGGACAGTGTGGCTCTGCCCCTCCAGCTGTCCGGCTCTCTGCCTTTCTGCGGAGGCGGAGCTGGGTGGTGGTGGATGCGGCTAGGACTGTGGTGGACTCGATGTCTCCTTTCTCCCACTGCACCAGGGAGTCCTCTACGCACTCCACCATGCTTACCACACCTGTCTGCAGGTTCTCCACCATGGCATGCTCCACAGAAACCTGCCTGGAGACAGGGACCGACTCTCAGCCGGAAGAGGACTGGCTCTCAGCAGGCTGCCGGATAGAGAGAGTCGTAAGAGGGGCTGCTAGTCTCCTCGGTGGCGGACCTCACCCTCCAGGAAGCTGCACCTGGCCATGATGTAGGTGTCTCTGTCTGTCAGCTTCACAGTGGCCTGGCCAGATTTCTTCAGGTGCAGCTTCCCGTACCAGGTGTGCATGTGCTTCCACCAGCCGAGGAACACCTCCGAAGTGTAACCCATACTCTCTGCCCTCTCTCTCCAAGCAGCCTGCTTCCGCTTGGTGTCCCTGTACAGCCGGTGTCCCTTCCGCCACAGATAGTCATTCTCTCTCAGCCACTCCAGCACCTCATCCTCGTGCGCCTCCTCAATATAATATTGCCTCCTCTCCCGTTGTTGCATACACCTCTTCTTCCCTTTGGCTGGACCAGATGGGCCCTCATCAGAGGGGTTCCCAGGTAGTCGGGGCTGCTCCTCCACACCACCACCAGCAGCAGCAGCACCAGCAGAATCATCATCATCATCATCATCACCCTCACCAGCAGGATCATAATCATCATCATCATCATCATCAGCAGCAGCAGCAGCAGCAGGATCATCATCATCAGCAGCAGCAGGACCAGCAGACCAGCAGGACCAGTATCAGCAGCAGTAGAGTAAGCACCAGCAGGGCCAGCAAGTCCAGGAGCACGAGCAGGACCAGGAGCACGAGCAGGACGAGCAGGACGAGCAAGACCAGGAGCATGAGCAGGACGAGCAAGTCCAGGAGCACGAGCAGGTCGAGCAGGACAAGCAGGACCAGGAGCAGCTTCAACAGAGTAAGCCCCAGCAGAAGCCCCAGCACCAGCAGAAGCACCACCGCCAGGAGCAGTTTCAGCAGAAGCCCCAGCAGAAGCAGAGTCAGGGGCAGGGGGCGGGAGGTTGGCCCTGTCCTTCTTGCCAGGGATGGTGGCAGGTTGCTGAGGCTTTCGCTTCCTCCCCATGGTTGTGAGGTTGCTGGCTGGCAGGGAGGCTGGCCGGCACCAAGGCTGGCAGGAAGGCTGGCAGAAAGCCTGGCAGGAAGGCAGGCAGGCAGGCAGGCACCAAGGCTGGCTGGAAGGCAGGCTGGCAGGGTAGGCAAGGAACTCGAAGTGTCCAGCAGCAGGTCTTTCCTCGGAATACTGGCCACGTGCGAGCTGCTTCCCTTTATATCTGGGGGCTTCTGTTATACTTCCCCCCCGCATGTGCAATTAACTCTCGGCATCCATTCCGCTTCCGCTGTGCATCCGCTTTATCCTCTGTGCATCCGCTGTGCATCTGCTGTGCATCCGCTGTATCCGTTCCGCGTCTGCCTCGCTGAGGCCCCCCGGAAGCCCTGCGGTTGCGCCATCCGCTCCCATCTGCTTCCATCCGCTAGGCTTCCGTTCTGCATCCTCTTTGCATCCGCCCTGCATCCTCCCCGCGTCCATGTTATCCGCTCCGGTTATGCAAATTTTTGCCCCTTTTAAGAGCGAATAACAACGGATGGAACATTTTGCTTGTCCGCTGTGTCCTTTTTGCATCCGTTGGCCAGTGTGACATGGGCTTTAATTGGGTCCCAAAAGTTAAAGGAGAATCAAAGCTGGAAGAAATTGTTCAATTCTCCTAGAGACGTTAGAGTACCTGACAACACTTAGAAACAAATGATTTTGTCCTCAAAACTACTAAGACTACTATTCATAGCAGTCATAAGTCAGTGTATGCTTCTATTGAAAGAACATGTAAGAAACACATGAGCTATAAATAGGAAACGTTTTCATATTAGCAAAGGTTACTAGAAGAATATTATGTATTTAATATTATCTAACTAGTGCATTGCTATAAGGACAACAATTTCTGTGTGTTTTCTTTGACCTGATTTAAAGTTTTGTCCTTTGCAATTTAGGAGGGAAAATACAATAATATCACTTTTTCAGAGCAAACCTTCCCATGACCTGGAGGAACGTGAACCTGTACCTTATATTAAAAAGACACTTAGAGGAGTAAATTAGTAGTAGTCCTCAGCTGATGTTCAATGCCAGGCTGGTGATTAGCTCACATGCTGGTACTGTTCTGTATGGCACTTGGTAGGATCCAAGTTTCCTATTCTGATTGACCAAAAAGGCCATTCACAGATTGGCTGTTAGAGAACCAATCCGGTTAACCCGCCAAATGGTGGGAACAGTTAAAGCGGTATCATTGGCCATAAGCCACGGGCAAGCCGCTATAAAAAGGGCTGCCACTGCTTGGGCTGTTGTTCCGTTACTATTGTTTAGCAAGTTTAATAAAAGAGTTTATTGTTGGAACCCGGTCTCACGCACTTCTTCCTGGACGGAACACTGGCGACAAGGGTGGGATCGTCATAGAAAAGTGAGACCGAAGCACGTGGCGATCTGAACCGAGTGAGAGAGATTGCCAGTAACAATGCGCCACCCGCACCATTCAGTCCTGATGAGGAGGATTGGGAGTCGTATCTCGATCGCTTTCTTATGTTTTTGGAAAGCAACAAACTGCAGGAAATCTCTGACCAAAGAAAGAGGGCTGTCTTCCTTACACACTGAGGACCAGCCGTCTTTAAAATGGCGAAGGTGCTGGCTAAACCCAGAGATGTCAAACAGATAACTTGGCCCGAGCTGAACAGAACGCTCCGAGCACACTATGCACCTGTGGTCTCCAACTTGATAAAAAGACACAAGTTCTACAAGAGGGACCAGAAGGAAGATGAAACTGTCGGCAATTTTGTAGCAGCCCTGAGACACATTGGAGGAGCCTGCGAGTTCCAGAACATGGACAAGGCCATGAGGGACCGCATGGTCCTCAGTTTGAAGGACACTACCCTTCAGAGCAAGCTCTTGAATAGACCAAACATAACTGTGGCCAAAGCCATTGCAGAGGCAACCGCTGCCGAAGCAGCAAAGAAGTCAGCAGCCACCATGCACCAAATGAATGTGATCCCAGATCTGCCAAACCAAGCCAGAGAGAAGAAGGCAGAGGGAGGAAAGAAACAGCCCACAGCGACAGCCCACTATGAAGATCTTGAATCCCAGAGTGATACCAAGAACAAAAATGAAGATGTCCATAGACTTCAATCAGTCAAGAAATGGCGTGAAAAGAGGAGAAGCCAGCAGGAGTTTAAATGTGTGGGATGCAGGGGCAACCACCCGCGAGCTGAATGCCAGTTCCTCGACGCAATCTGTAGGGCTTGTAACAAATGGGGGCACATCGAAGGGTCTGCCACAACAAAAAGAGATATAGTCCAAAAAGACATGGCAGCCCCCCCCCCCCCCCCCCCCCCAGACATGAAGAAAGACAAGCTGGAAGCAGATGGAACCGAAGCAAAATAACCAGTGACAGAGAGGAAACGGTAGGGCAACATTTACTGCACTCACTAGAGGGAGGAAGAATTTTTGCGAAGCTTGATCTCACACAGGCATATCAACAACTACCCATTGACCCCATTACCACAGAGGCACAGACTGTTGTGACACATAGAGAGGCATTCAAGTGTAACCCTCTCCAGTTCGACGTTAGCGTTGCCCCAGGAGTGTTCCAAAGCCTCATGGAACGCCTGTTAAATGGAATCAAGGGAGTCGTCCCTTATTTTGACGACGTTTTGGTCTCAGCAAAAAATGCCAACCAACTAGAGAACAGATTAAGAGCAGTTTTAACAAGATTTAGAGACGCAGGCCTCAAGGTAAAACGAGAGAAATGTGATCTAGCCACCAACCAGGTTGAGTTTTTGGGCTATTTAATCGGTGAACAAGGCATACACCCCACAGAAAAAAAATAATAAAGGCAATCAAAGACACTCCTAGACCTAGGAACAAAACTGACCTTCAAGCATTCCTCAGTCTCAAATTTTTACAATGTGTTCCTGCCCCTTAAGGAAACCATAGCAGAACCCCTACATCGGCTGCTAGATAAAAAAACTACATGGACATGGGGCCACCGGGAACAAGCATCATTTCAGGGTATCAAAGACCTATTAACGTCTAACACCGTTTTAATCCACTGTAGCAATACCATGCCTTTGACGGTCACCTGTGATACATCGCCTTTTGGGATTGACCCCATCCTGAGCCACAAGCTACCAGTTGGCAGAGAGGCACCAGTCGCTTTTTATTCAAAGACGCTTTCCAAGTCAGAACGCAATTACAGCCAACTCGACAGAGAAGCCCTTGCAATCATCGCCGGAGTCAAAAGATTTCATGAGAACCTTTACGGTAGAACTTTTTCGATTATCACTGATCACAAGCCCCTTTTAGGAATCCTAGCAGGCAACAAGCCAACCCCAAACATTCTGTCACTTAGAATGATGAGGTGGTCTGAATTCCTCGCTGCCTACTCCCACACGCTGATTCATAACCCCGGAAAAGCCATCACATATGCCGACGCCCTGAGCTGTTCCCCGCTGCCCATCACAGAAGAGGACCCAGCTCCAACCATCTCCACACTTCAACTAGAGACCTGCCCAGACCTGCCGCTAACCTCAGCAGACGTCGAGAGAGCCACCGCTAAAGACCCTTTGACAGTGTGCATATTGAATTGGGTACATCTGGCCGTAGGAGAACAAAACTGAGACTTTTAAGCCATTTCGCACCTGACAGACCAAACTGTCTATAGAAAAAAGTTGCATTTTATGGGGTGACAGGGTGGTTATACAAAACAGTCTCCAGGAAGATGTTCTGTGCATGTTGCACGAGGGACACCTGGGCATAGTCAAAATGAAAGCCCTGGCCAGGAGTTACGTCTGGTGGCCAGGGCTGGACAAAGACATTGAACGTTGGGTGGCAACATGCCATGACTGTCAAAAATTGAGGCCTACCCCCCCCCCCCCAGGCACCAGTCAGAGAATGGGAAACTCCCTGGGGTCCATGGTCTAGACTACATATTGACTTTGCTGGGCCGACAAAAGGAAACACCTTCCTTATAGTTGTGGATGCCTACTCAAACTGGTTAGAAGTCATCCTTATGGCTTCCACAATCACCGAGGCAGTAATGAAACAGCAAGACAAACTTTTCGCTACACATGGGCTGCCTGATGTACTGGTGTCAGATAATGGGCCCCAGTTTACAGCGTTAGCATTCAAACAGTGTCTGGCTGCCCAGGGTATCCGACATGCTTTAACAGCGCCAGCCCATCCGGCTGCACATGGCAGCGTTGAACGCATGGTTCGGTACACTAAGGAGGGCCGAGATAGAATGGACAAGGGGGACGTGCAATACAAACTAAACCGACTACTAACTCTACAGCATATTACCCCGAGCAGCACAACCAAAAAAAGCCCAGCAGAACTCCTAATGGGTAGGAAATTATATTCCTACCTGGACAGACTGCACCCCACTTACACCTGGGACAAACCCCCTGACTCCTCCAGCAAATACCGAACATTTGAAATTGGACACCTGGTCTATGCGAGAAACCTCACCGGGGAACCGTTGTGGCTTCCAGCCACAATCAGCCAAATTACAGACCCCTGGTCTTATCGACTACTCCTAGATGACAGTAGAGAATAGAAGTGGCACATAGACCACCTTCGTTCTCACAATCTCGAATGAAAAAACACCACAGAATCCAAAAAAATAAATATCAACCAAAAAACAACCGAGGAGGGGGTAGAAATACAAAATAATAAAAGAGGGAGAGACGAACCTCCCATAACAAGACAACAAACACTACAAAAAGACTATCTAACAAATAAAAAAGAGCACTCACGGTTAGATGAACCCCAAATGAGAAGTCCGGGAGCAGGAGAATGAAGCAAGGCCTTCCTGGAAGGAAACAGCCAGGCCAGCTCAACCAACCTGGTCAAACCAGGAAGAAGCGGCGGAGCCATCTCAACCGGCCCGAGAGACTCAGACGGGAGCGGCAAGGCTGACTCACCCTTCCAGGAGGTTCCATGGAGAAGGACCAGAGAGACAGCAATCCTGTCCAAACCACTCGAAGACAACGCCAAGACTGAGATGCGCAGGTCAACCAGGACTCGAAAAAGCCCCACCTACCTGCGTGTCTATGTGATGCACGTTGGATGAAACCAAGGGGGGATGGGTGTTGTGTATGGAACTTGGTAGGCTCCAAGTGCCTTAATCTGATTGGCCGAGAAAGCCGTTCTCAGATTGGCTATTAGGGAACCAATCCGATTGGCCCACCTGATGGTGGGAACACTCAAAGTAATGTCATTGGCCACAAGCCGTGAGCAAGCCGCTATAAGAAGGGACTGTTGTTTCATTACTATTGCTTAACGAGTTTAATAAAAGAGTTTATTGTTGGAACCTGGTCTCACACGCTTTTTTCCGGACGGAACAGGTACTATCAGGAATTGAATTTATTTAACAGTAAACCAAGTAAGCGACAATCTCTGCATGTTACATTTGCTAACCAAAGTAGGTTATTGTTCCCTGTGCAATGTTACTACCTACGCAAAGAATTAAGAGTCAGGTACACATGAAATTTAAATAGCATGAGCGTAAAGCAGTAACTCATCAAGTTTTGAAATTGGACACATGGAAAAATAGGCTTGGGAAATATAGGAAGAGAGAGGAAGGGGAGCACTTTAAAAAGACAATCAATTTTTTATTTTATTTTAATGTCCCATATTATCTTAGCAAATATTTTAATAACAGAAGATTTCGGTCAATTTTATCTGATTTTCTCTGCTATCCTCTTTTTATGATAGCCGTAGCTCTTAAGTACAATAGAAATATTTGTAAAAATAGTTGCCATTCTCCTTTCACATAGGTTCTGTTCTGGTGGTGACCCGAGATAATTCATTAAAAAAAAAGAAAAAAGAAATGAGACTGTCATTACTCAGTGAAAGACAAAATGGGCACTATTTTCTAATGGCTGCTGGATAATGCTGCAATTAGCTTTCTTGTCTGCTGCTGACCTTCTGTGGTTGACTTATCTTATCTTCTTCTGAATATTTACCACAGGGCTTTTTGGGGATGGGAAGGTATCAAACCTGAATTCATGATGAGACCACAGAATTCATCTTGATTTCTGATAGGATGTGTTATTTATTTAGGAAGAAGATTCATAATGTGGGTAAATTCAACTATTAAACATTGGGAACCATCCATTTATTCAAACCAACAGGAAGGAAGGAAGATGAGGGTTATTACAATTTAAAATTCACTACAGCTTAGCTCAAGATGAATCCACTCATCTGTTGAATTTAAAGGATAGGCAGTTCCTCACTGTAGCCTTGTCTCTCATACTGATCATGGGAGTTTCTTAATAATAATAACCTTTATTGTCATTGTACATATATACAACAAAATTGATCCTTATGCCAATTTTCGATATTCTAGTCTGGATTATAGTGGATTGTGAATAGGGTTGGGTTGGTCATGTAAGATATGGTATATCTTTGGGAAAAGAGACAAGTAAACATGGTGTGTCTATTCCATTATTTTATTTCATCAATCTGAGTTTTCCTGGATCACCCAAACTATGATCAGCCTAACCAATCTAACCAATTAGTAGGAATGCTATTCTAGAATATTTTCACCATCATAAATAGCCTATTATTTTCTTGTATTCCTTCATCTGTACTTGATTCCATTATACAATGATTTATTTTTCCTTATCACCATTTTTTTGGAATATGTGGCTTTTATTCTTGTAAAACATATATTTGTGGGTTTTTTTTTGAAATGGATTGTAATCCTGAAAGGTGGAAAATATGTGTTTATATGAATGCACACTTAATCACTGATCAATAGCAGAAAATTTCAGTTCACATCCTGAAACTCGAAAGGCTATGTAAATGCGGTAGCACCAAGAATTATGTTTTAAGAATTATGAGTGGAGAAAAGAGGAAAGGAAGAAAATCTGAAGCATTTTTGCTGACTCCTGCTTTAAAGGGTATCAAGTTAGTGATAATGTAAGGAGACACGTTGACTTAAGTGGCATAGATAAATGTTTTAGCAATATGCAGGATTTAAAACCTATCAAGAGACAATTTTATCAAGAAAGAATGATTATTACTTAGGGACACTTTTCACTGTATTTCTGCTTTTTCAGCAAATTGTTCTCCCATTCATATTCTCTCTGTGTGTGTCAATCCTTGGAGAATCTAGTCAACTTTTCCTTGAATACACCTCATGTTTTTAATGCATATAAGGCTTCCTGGTAAGCAGGCATTACTATTGCTATTATTATTATGGTTGGTTGCAATCAACCCGACCTGAGATACGTATGCGTTGTATCATTGTAGTATCATTGTAGTATCATTTGTATCAAAAAGTATCATTGTAGGAGAAGGGTCTTCAAACTTGACAGCTTTAAGACTTGTGGACTTCAACTCCCAGAATTCCTCCTCCAGTCATGTTAACTCAGGAATTCTGGGAGTTGAAATCTACAAGTCTTAAACTTACCAAGTTCAAAGTCCGTTGTTGTAGGTTATAAGCTGTTCCAAGTCAAGCTGGTTTTTGCAATTAACTGACTACCATCCATATCAATTCACTGCAGGATGAAAGCTTCTTTATTGAAGGTTATGGATCATAATCTACCATGCTGGTTTGCAGATAGATTTTTTTTCAGACTTTCCAGTCTGAAAGTAGGTAGCCCAAGGTCCCATCACATACAGTAATGGTAAAGATTTGAAAACATATGTACCATGGATCATAACCCAGGAATCTTTGCCAGAAAAATTATAAATGGTACTCAGTTAAGTGGAAAAAAATGTAATTCTTCTGTCTAACCCAGATAATGATTTGTGAAATGTGTAATGTTACATAAATGCCCAGAGAGCTTTTAGCCTTATGGCCATCTATTCTTCACTAACTATTTCATAATCCATAATACCATAAAATAATCACTCAAATAAGCTCATGAGGAAAGTAATGTTGTGCTCTTACAGCCTGGATCCAAGGACAAGCCATCTATCAGCATCAGAGAACAAGTGGACCAGACTTCTAATTTTATTCATTTTTATTTGAAAATGAGCACATTGGTTAAGAATTTGAGCACATATATAGCACGTGGGCAGTGAACTTGAGGCTTTCCCACTGTATCCAACTAATCAGAGAATGGTGAGTCGTTCCAACACACATCTACTTGTAAACTAGCTTATCTCAAAAAGGTGACACAATCACTGGAATGTCAGAGTTTGTTTTGTCAGTAAAAAGCATTGTTGTTTAGAGTGATACTTCCTTTGCAAGGAAGCTGCAACATCTCCTTTAAAACGGCAGCATCAACTTATGCCAGGAAGCAAACGTTTTGAGTGATCTCTAAAATGGCTACCATGATTGCTATAGTCAGTCACAAAACACTGATTAAGAAGACAAGTAGGAGAGGTTTGACATCCATTAGCTCTCCCCTCAGATGATCTCTAGCATCTTTCTCTCTTTTTCTCAAGGCTAATGGGCCTACGTCCAAACAAAGCACTTGCCTGAAGCCATTCAATATTATTATTTTCTAAAGAATCCCTCTAGGCACTTTTGTAAATAAAATGAAGGCTTGTACCATGGCATCTTTCCAGATTATTATTTTATTAAAAAAAATCTTCCAAAATTTTGATCTGGTGACGCAGTGAGCCTGGCAGGCACCAAGGGTGATGTCCACAAGCCCATGTTGCTTACCCCAAAACTATATAAAATATTATCTTGATGTGTATCACACATCAAGTATCACACAAACAATTGTATCACAAGACAGCATAAAAGGTCTTTTTAAAAATAGCTTTCTCAATTAAGTGTTTTATTTTCTGAAACTTTGATGTATTGATTTTCTTCAGACTCAAACAACCTGGTTACAAAGGCATTAGCTATTTCATCATGTTGAGTTTATTGCTGTGATTTCCTCTGGAAAAAAAATATGCTGTAGAAATGTCTATGAAGTTTCTTAGCTATCCAGATCATGGTTGTCCCAAAGGTGCTTTTTTTCAAGAGCCAATTAGATTTTCTGGAGCTGAAGAAGCTTCTTGGATGAGTAGCGAAATGTCTTCCAAGAAAAAAACCAGAAAGTCCAATTGCCTCTTGAAAAAAGCACCTTTGGGACATGATGTAGAAATGTTGTTGAACCTTCCAATAATGTTTTTTTCTTGTGGAATCCTTGATGTTCTCTGAGCTTGGTTGTATTCTTGTAGATCAGGAGTGGCAGCCTGCAGGCCAAATGTGTCACACACAAATGTGTCACAGCCACCCCAGCTCCACAAATGGGGAAAACATCATGAAATGTCTTGTGACAGCAAGGTGATGCGGCGAGTTTGAAATCTATGTTGTAGATGGTTCATTAGTTAACCTGGTAACATCTTCAGTGCTAGAAGAGAGTAGGGTTTGCTCTCTGGTACAGTGTTGTCAATGTTGGTGGCAATGTTGTTTTTTTCTTGGTAGTTCCTTGCTTAGGCTGTTGTTTATTGTTTCCCTGTTTGTCTGAGTTGGTATTTGATTGGAGTATTGTTATGGCTTGATTGCTTCATGTTAATCCTCATGTTAATCCCCGCTTATTTGAGTGTCAATTGCTGGCAAGGAGATATTTTGGTCTTTTTGTTTCCTTTTTAGTGTTTTCATTGTTTCTTTTGAATGGTGTGTCAATATTGTTTATCTCTGTGTATCTATTGATGGCTGATTTATGAGTGCCAAGCTTCCAATAATTCCTTAGTGTTTTTTAACTTATCTGGGTCTAGAATGCTCACAGTTTCTCAGTTGGAAGTATGGTTGAATCTGTCCATGTGAGACTAAGGGTTTTTTATTGTGTTTGCTGACTGCTAGTTGGTGTTCATGAATGCACTTCAGCTTGTTTTGAGCTGTCTGTCCTACATAGTGACTATTACAATCCTTTCACAGTGTGTTCATAGGTTTTTCTGGTTTTTTCTTATTGAACTACTGGATCTTTTGCTTTATTTAAGATTTTTGAAGGACTTTTAATTCATTTGTGTCCTAGGGTGATACTATGAGGTAGTAGGGTGTTGGCTATTTCTGAGGTGTTTTGTATGTCTAGTTGTGTTATCCTTTTCCTAGTTTGTGTTAGTTATGCTGGAGTGGTTTGAATAATAAGGTGTTTTTTGATAAATATGTATGGGTATCCATTTTGTTGGAAAATATATAGGCACTCTATTTCCTTTTTCTGGTGTTCAGCTGCAGCGTGTTTGTGCTTGTCTAAATAGTGTTCTTACATAGGGACTCTAGTTGAAGGTTCTATTGTTAGTTTGGAAGTGGAACACTTGGCTAGTGGAACACTAGTTTATGATAAACTTGTGCTTCTAATTTGCTGTTATTTCCTCTCCTAATTAGGTCATCAGGGAAGAATGTATATTGTAGTTTTCTTCTTCCTTTGTGAGTTTTATTCCTTTGAAGGTGTTATTTCATGTGTTTTTTCTAGTTGTTCTTTTTCTGTTATGACAAAGGTGTCAACTACATATTGGACCCATACTTTTGGTGGTACGCCTGGGAGTATAGTTTCTACATCTTGCATTAATCTCTGCCAGTGGTGGGATTCAATTTTTTTTATTACCGATTCTGTAGGTGTGGCTTTGTGGGCGTGGCAGGGGAAGGATACTGTAAAATCTCCAGTCAGAGGTGGTATTTGCTGGTTCTCTGAACTACTCAAAATTTCCGCTACCAGTTCTCCAGAACTGGTCAGAACCTGATGAATACCAACTCTGGTCTCTACTGTGAATACTGAAACTTGTGTCTCCAAGGTTGTTCCTCTGATTTGTTGGTTATATTTGTCCATCAAACTGAAAGTAGGTAGTAAAGCAGAGGTAAATGTCTGTAGAGATTCTTGGTCATTCAGGTCATGGTTGTCCCAAAGGTGCTTTTTCAGGAGTCAACTGGACTTTCTTTTTTTTTTTTCTTTTGAAGACATTTTACTTCTCATCCAAGAAGCTTCTTCAACTCTGACAAGATCCTGTCAGAGCTGAAGAAGCTTCTTGGATAAGAAGCAAAATGTCTTCAAAAGAAAAAACAAGAAAGTCCAGTTGACTCCTGAAAAAGCACCTTTAGGATAAGGCAGAGGGAGATGTGGTCCATGATTCTGGGTACAGGTAATCCTTGCTTTATAACAGTTAATGTAGTCACCATTCAAAGTTACAATGGCACTGAAAAAAAATGACTTATGATCATTTTTCACACTTATGACATTTGTAGCAGTCCTATGATCCTGTGATCAAAATTAGAATCTGGTTCATACTTATGGCCATTGTTGTGTCCCAAGGTCATGTGATTACACTCTTTGACAGGCAAAGTCAATGGGGAAGCCATATTCACTTAACAACCTTGTTACTAAGTTATCAACTGTAGTGATTCACTTAACAACCATGGCAAGAAAGGTTGTAAAATGGAGCAAAACTCACTTTATAAATGTCTTGCTTAAGCCCATGTCACACTGAACCAACAGATGCAAAGAGGATGTAAAACTGAGAAAAAAGCTTGCCATCCGTTGGAAAACGCGATGTATTCACTGCCTCTGTTTTGCTTCCTCTCTATCCGTCCAGCATCCGTTTATTGATGTTTCATCTTCTCCAAAAGTTTTGGGCAGCCTAAAACTTTTGCGTGGAAAATGTATCCAGTTTGTCCGTTCTGCATCTGCTACGCATCCGCTAGGCATTCGTTATGCATCCATTACACATCCACTATATTCGCTAGACTTCCACTGCGCATCCGTGAAACTCGCATCCGCTCAGACACAGGGAGGAAGCGGAACGGATGTGGAACGGATGCAGAACGGATGCAGAATGGATGCATCACGGAAACAAAGCGTTTAAAATGGAAAAAACGTTCGCAGAGGGGACCTATCTCGGATATTAAGGATGTCTACAGGATGCCTAGAGGATGCCTAGCGGAAAACCTATATTTCCAATAAAAAGGGGGAACAACTCATCTGCATCTCACTTTCAGAACAGCAGCCCAGCGGTGCAGACCTCTGCAGCCTTCATCTGGCTCTTCCTCTTCCACAGCATCCAGTCATGTCCACCGTGGATTGTAACAAAGTCCTTTCGGCAGCCACCATCGTTCTGCAACAGTGCGAAGCCATCTGCAGGCTCTGTGAACTCTACTGCGAGAAGAAAAAGAGGCAGCCAAAAAGAGTCTGGATCCGAAGATGGTTAGCCAGAAGAGCAGAGGACGGACTGTACAGCAAGCTGATGGTGGAGCTCAGGAACGAAGAAACTCGGGCATACCAGAACTTCATAAGGATGCCTCCAGCCATGTTTGACAAACTTGTGCAGCGGCTGACACCCAGGTTGACCAAGACAAACACCAACTTCTGGCCCAGCCTAGAACCTGGGCTCAAGGTGGCACTCACTCTGCGCCACCTGGCCTCAGGGACCACCTACAGGAGCATGGAGTACGGCTGGAGGGTGCCATCCAACACCATCACCATTGTGGTCAGAGAAGTGGTGCAGGCCATCATTGAAGAATACAAGGAGGAGCTCCTCCAGTGCCCCTCCACTGAAGAAGGATGGAAGAAAGTTGCAGAGCAATGGTATCAGAAGTGGAACTTCCCACACACCGTTGGAGCCATAGATGGCAAGCACGTGGCCTGCAAATCTCCAGCCAAGTCGGGGTCCACTTATTTCAACTCCAAGGGCTTCTTCAGCATCATCCTCTTCGGCATGGTCGATGCTGACTACAAGTTCATGTACATCGATGCTTCAGGCAACGGCTCATCTTCAGATGCCCAGGTAGACAACGCCACCTCAAGGAGGAGCTGGAACACAACCTCATCATGGGCTTCCCAGATCCAGAACCCCTGCCCAACGACACACAAGATGTGCCCTACTTCATCATGGGGGATGACGCCTTCTCCCTCACAACCTACCTCATGAAGCCCTACACCTCCAGACTCCTGACCCGTGAAGAGAGGATCTTCAACTACAGGCTGTCCAGGGCAAGGCGGGTGGTGGAGAACGCCTTTGGCATCCTGGCCAACAGGTTCCAGGAACTTCTCACCACCATGCAGCATTGCCCAGAGACTGTGAGGAGGATCATGGAAGCTTGCTGCATCCTGCACAATCTCATGCGCACCCGCTACCCAGTCTTGCAGAACAGGCTCGTGGACCTCCAGCAAGGCAATGGGGACATGGAGCCTGGGGAATGGAGCCAAGGGTGAAACCTGATCGACACTGAGGATGTGCAAGGCCCCAACAGAGCCTCACATGAAGCAAAGAAGCAGCGCAACCTCCTGAGACACTGGTGCAACTCCCCAGCTGGAGCAGTGGAGTGACAAGACAGGATGGTAGATGCTTAATGGATGCTTCCTTCAGCCTGTCTCATCACATGGATGAGATTGGGCCATGTATGTTTGGTTGGCCTACAATGAACAGGGCGTTTAATAAAGAGTTTTGTTTGTGTTCAAATGTGTGGATAATTATTACATTATTATTGATAATAAAGGGCCATAGGTGTGGCACCTGGGAGGGTGGACCATACAGTCCCACTATGCTTGCACTAGAGGTTTATCTATCCCACTGCTATCCTAACCCATCCCATAGCTATTACCCATCCCACAGGTGTCCTAACCCATCTCAAAGCTATCCTTACCCATCCCACAAGCATGTAAAGGCTTAAACCATTTCTAAAAGTTTTCACCAAGACTTTATTAAAAAAAAGAAATGAAGCAAGTGTGTGAATCATAAATAGACTTTATTAACAACAAGCTATAAAACAAAAATGAGTCTCTGGCACTCCTCTTGGTCGCTCAATCTCAGGGGTGAAGGGTGCAGGTGCTGTGGAGGTGGCTGGTGCTGGAGGTCTTGTCATCAGCTCCTCCAGAAGCAGAAGCAGCAGAAGCCCCAGCCCCAGAAGAGCGATCCCGTGCTGCAGAAGCCCCAGCAGAACCAGAGTGAGGGCCAGGGGGTGGGATGGTAGCCCTGTCCCTCTTGCAAGGGCTGGCAGCAGATGGCTGAGGCTTGCTGTGCTTCAGCATGGTTGTGGGGTTGCTGGCTGGCAGGGAGGCTGCGCAATTAATGCTCGGCATCCGCTAGGCTTCCGCTGTGCTTCCGCTGTGCATCCGCTGTGCATCCGCTTCATCCGCTGTGCATCCGCTCTGCATCCGCTGTATCTGTTCCGCGTCCGCTTTGCTGAGGCCCCCTGGAAGCCTAGCCAATGTGCCATCCGCTCCCATCCGCTTCCATCCGCTGGGCTTCCATTCCGCATCCGCTTTGCATCTGCCCTGCGTCCTCCCCACATCCGTGTTATCCGCTCCGGTTATGCAAATTTTAGTCCCTTTTGAGAGCGGATAACAACAGAAGGAACATTTTGCTCGTCCGTTGTGTCCTTTTTGCATCCGTTGGGCAGTGTGACATGGGCTTTAATAAGATAAATTTAATGTAACCACTCCTATTGATTTCTCTGGGTCCTTTTCTGAAAGAGCATCCTTGACAATTAGTGAAAAAGCTAAGTCACCCCTCCCCAAGTTGGAGCCAAACTCCACTGTATCTTCTGAAACATCATGTCTGAACTGGTATCCAAGAGAGGCAGATGAATTTCACGATAAAACTCCAAATATCCTCTAAAAAAATAAAATTACTGTGTTTCTTGGCCATGAATGGAAAATACCAGATGATTTTGGATGCATATTAAACAGAAGACAAGTTGTCTTGGCATATTGAAATTTGTTCAGAGATTGTGTTTATATTTTTAATAAGCTTTCTTTGGAAGCAAAATTTGCCCATATTCTTCAGGTTTTTCATGAAAAAGAAAACACAGATTAGAACATTGTCTTTAGTGGAAAAAAAAGGTTCCAAAGGCCCATTTCTCTGAAAACAAAAATCATTGTACACAGCTCCATAAATCTAGTTCCTGGAAATTCATAGAATTGATATCGCTTAAAATGCAGTGACAGTTTGGTTAAGCCCCTGTCACACTGCACCAACGGATGCAAAGAGGATGTAAAACGGACAGAAAAGCTTGCCATCCATTGCAAAACGCGATGTACTCACTGCCTCCGTTTTGCTTCCTCTCTATCCGTCTAGCATCCGTTTATTGACGTTTCATCCGCTCAGAAAGTTTTGAGTTGCTCAAAAGTTTTGTGCGGAAAATGTATCCAATGCGTCCATTCTGCATCTGCTAGGCATCCGTTCTGCATCCGTTATGCATCCGTTATGCATCCGCTATATCCGCTAGGCATCCGCTGCGCATCCGTGCAACTCGTATCCGCTCGGACGCAGGGAGGAAACGGAACGGACGCAAAACGGAGGCAGAACGGATGCAGAACGGATGCCTAGTGGAAACAAAGCGTTTAAAATGGAAAAAACATTCGCAGAGGGGACCTATCTCGGATATTAAGGATGTCTAGAGGATGCATAGAGGATGCCTAGAGGATGCAAAGGGACACCTATACTGCCTATAAAAAGGGGGAGCAACTCATCTGCATCTCACTTTCAGACCAGCAGCCCACCTGTGCAGATCTCTGCAGCCTTCATCTGACTCTTCCTCTTCCACAGCATCCAGTGATGTCAACCGTGGATCGTAACACAGTCCTTTTGGCAGCCACCATCCTTCTGCAACAGTGCGAAGCCATCTACAGGCTCTGTGAACTCTACTACGGGAAGAAAAGGAGGCGGCCAAGAAGTGTCTGGGTCCGAAGATGGATCTGGAGAAGAGCAGAGTACGGACTGTACAACAAGCTGATGGTGGAGCTCAGGACCGAAGACACTTGTGCATTCCAGAACTTCATGAGGATGCCTCCAGCCATGTTTGACAAAGTTGTGCAGCGGCTGATACCCAGGTTGACCAATGCAAACACCAACTTCCGGCCCAGCCTGGAACCTGGGCTCAAGGTGGCACTCACTGTGTGCCACCTGGCCTCAGGGACCACCTACAGGAGCATGCAGTACGGCTGGAGGGTGCCACACAACACCATCAGCATTGTGGTCAGAGAAGTGGTGCAGGCCATCATCGAAGAATACCTGCAGGAGCTCCTCCAGTGCCCCTCTACTGATGAAGGATGGAAGAAAGTTGCAGAGCAGTGGTATCAGAGGTGGAACTTCCCACACACCGTTGGAGTCATAGATGGAAAGCACGTGGCCTGCAAAGCACCACCCAAGTCGGGCTCCACTTATTTCAACTACAAGGGCTTCTTCAGCATCGATGATAGATGATTAATGGGTGCTTTCTTCAGCCTGTCTCATCACACGGATGAGATTGGGCCATGTATGTTGGGTGGGCCTACCATGAACAGCGCATTTAATAAAGAGTTGTGTTCATGTTGAAATGTGTGGATCAATGATTACATTGTTATTGATAATAAAGGGCCAAAGGTGTGGCACCTGGGAGGGCTGACCATACGGTCCCACTATGCTTGCACTGGAAGCTTATCTATCCCACTGCTATCCTTACCCATCCCACAGCTATTACCCATTCCACAGGTATCCCTGCCCATCCCACTGCTATCTTAACCCATCCCACAAGCATGCAAAGGCTTAAACCAATTCTAAAAGTTTCCACCAAGACTTTATTACAAAAAAAAGAAATGAAGCAAGTGTGTGAATCAAAGATAAACTTTATTGAACAACAAGCTGTAAAAAAAAGACCCAAGTCAAGTGTCCAAATAAAGTCCACAGGTAACCAGCTACCCAGTCTCTGGCACTCTTATTGGTCACTCAGAGGTGTGCCCAGGCTCAGGGGTGAAGGATCCAGGTGCTGTGGAGTGCTGGTCTGTATCGTCATTGGGGTGCCTGGCCCCGAGAGGACAACAGGGGATGGTGTGTTGAGGAAGCTCTCAGACAGCTGGCTGAGACCCGCGATGCTGAGAGGTCCTTCCTCCATGCCATGGGGTGTCAGCCCCAGTACTGATGAGAGATGTACTGAGGCTGGGCTTGGCTGTGGGGTGGAGGAAGGAGTAGTGTAGTGGGGCTGTCTGGTCTGCATCTGGGTGAGGACTGGCGTGGGTGGCATCGCTGTCGTCGGTGACATCATTGTTGTGGGTGGCATCAGTGGCATCAGTGGAACTGGTGGCAACGGTGTCGTCCGATGACTCTGTGCCTGGACTGGGAAGGGCTGCTGCCTGTGCTGCTGGACCTCCTGGTAGCCGTAGCCCTGGTAGGTGAGGGCCTGTGGAAAGCCTTGGAATGGGAGGGACATCACCTGGGGTGGAGGTGGAGGAGCAGACCTGGACTGGGTGGGAGCAGGTTCCTCTGGATCTGGAGGGTTGTGAAGCAGCTCGGTGATCCGGTCCTTCACCACCTGGTACTGGGGTTCCTCCATGTTCTTGAGCGTCTGGTTGACATAGGTGAGGAAGGGCTTGCGGTTGGAGGATGAGGAGTCGGTGCTGACCAGCTGAGAGAGGAGATCTATACTGGTGCGGATGGTGTCCCTGATCTCCAGCAGGACAGTGTGGCTCTGCCCCTCCTGCTGTCCGGCTCTCTGCCTTTCTGTGGAGGCGGAGCTGGGGGTGTGTGGATGCGGCTACGACTGTGGTGGACTCGATGTCTCCTTTCTCCCACCGCACCAGGGAGTCCTCCACGTGCTCCACCATGGTTAAAACACCTGTCCGCGGGTTCTCCGCCGTGGCACGCTCCACAGAAACCTGCCTGGAGACAGGGACTGACTCTCGGCCGGAAGAGGACTGGGTCTCAGCCGGCTGTCGGAGAGAGAGGTTCATGAGAGGGGCTCCTGGTGCTCCTCGGTGGCGGATCTCACCCTCCAGGAAGCTGCACCTGGCCATGACGTAGGTCTCTCTGTCCGTCAGCTTAACCGTGGCCTGGCCAGATTTCTTCAGATGCAGCTTCCCGTACCAGGTGTGCATGTGCTTCCACCAGCCGAGTAGCACCTCCGAAGTGTAACCCATACTCTCTGCCCTCTCTCTCTAAGCAGCCTGCTTCCGCTTGGTGTCCCTGTACAGCCGGTGTCCCTTCTGCCACAGATAGTCATTCTCTCTCAGCCACTCCAGCACCTCATCCTCATGTTCCTCCTCAATGAAGTATTGCCTCCTCTCCCGTCCCCGCATACGCCTCTTCCTCCCTTTGGCAGGACCAGATGGGCCCTCATCAGAGGGGCTCCCAGGTGGTAGGGGCTGCTCCTCCACACCACCACCAGCAGCAGCACGAGCAGGATCATCATCATCATCATCATCACCAGTAGGATCATAATCATCATCATCAGCAGCAGCAGCGGCAGCAGCAGCAGGATCATCATCATCATCATCGTCATCATCATCATCAGCAGCAGGATCAGCAGGACCAGGATCATCATCAGCAGAGTAAGCACCAGGAGCCCCAGCAGCAGCAGCACCAGCAGGACGAGCAGGACCAGGAGCACGAGCGGGACCAGGAGCACGAGCAGAACCAGCAGGACCAGCAGGACCAGGAGCAGCTACAGCAGAGTATGCAACAGCAGAAGCACCACCTCCAGGAGTAGCTTCAGTAGAAACTCCAGCATCAGAAGAGCGAGCCTAAGCAGCAGAAGCCCCAGCAGAAGCAGAGTCAGGGACAGGGGGCGGGAGGGTGGCCCTGTCCCTCTTGCTGAGGCTTTCGCTTCTTCCCCATGGTTGTGGGGTTGCTGGCTGGCAGAGAGGCTGGCAGGGAGGTTGGCAGGCACCAAGGCTGGCAGGAAGCCTGGCAGGAAGGCTGGCAGGAAGGCTGGCAGGCAGGCAGGCACCAAGGCTGGGAGGCAGACTGTCTGGCAGGGAGGCTGGAAGGCAGTCTGGCAGCAAGGCTGGCAGGCAGGCAGAGCAAGGCTGGCAGGAAGGCTGGCCAGGAGGCTTGGAGGCAAGCTGGCAGCAAGGCTGGCAGCAAGGCTTGCAGGCAGGTAGGAAGGCAGGGCAGGCAAGGACTCGATGTATCCTGCAGCAGGTCTTTCCTCCGAATGCTGGCCATGTGCGAGCTGCTTCCCTTTATATCTGCGTCGCTTACGCAATGCATCCCCCCCGCATATGCAATTAACGCCAGGCATCCGTTAGGCTTCCGATCTGCATCTGCTAGGCTTCCGATCTGCATCCGCTTCATCCGCTGTGCATCCGCTGTGCATCCGCTGTATCCGTTCCACGTCCACTTTGCTGAGGCCCCTCGGAAGCCTAGCGGATGTGCCATCCGCTCCTATCCGCTTTCCATCCGCTGGGCTTCCGTTCCGCATCTGCTTTCCATCCACTCTGCGTCCTCCCCGCGTCCGTGTTATCCTCTCTGGTTATGCAAATTTTTGCCCCTTTTGAGAGCGGATAACAACGGATGGAACATTTTGCTCGTCCGTTGTGTCCGTTTTGCATCCGTTGGGCAGTGTGACAGGGCCTTTAACTTCTAACATTTCACTGATACCACAGCCCTTCATTTTTCATATAAACCAGCCTTGTATGAAAGATCCTGCTGTGAGAAATCATGTGTAACCCATGCCAAAATGAACTTCAGATACCTTTTTCCCCCCCCAAAACACTTAACAACATGCCTCATAAAACCTTAACCAAATAATTTGTTGTTTAGTTAAGAAAACAAACATGGCTAGTCTAGAAAAAAAGGACTATGGGTGACATGATAACAGTTTCAATATTTGAGGGGTGCCACAAAGAAGAAGGGATCAATTTATTTCCCAAGGTTCAGAGGGCAGGGCAAGAAGCAATGGATGGAAACTCATTAAGGAGTGGAAGCAACCTAGGATTAAGGAGAAACTTCCAAACAGGACAATTAACCAGTGGAACGGCTTGCCTTCAGATGTTGTGGCTGCTTCATCACTGGAGGAGACTTGTCTAAAATGGTATAAGATCTCTTGCTTGAGTAGGGGGTTGGACTTGATGACCTCTAAGGTCCCTTCCAACTGTGCTGTAACTAACTAACAATCCTAACAAAGCCCCAACATTTCAAGTGCCCTGCTAACGTCAGAGTAGCTTGATGAAAATACAGGAAGAGTAATATCTAAAGGAAAACAACTCTGGCTATTGCTAGCTTGAAATACTAGTTTACATATTAAGAGCATTCAGGAGAAATAGGAGCAAATGCTGCAAAATAGCATCAGATCTAGTGTATTCCAATCCTAGCTGGCCTCACCCTTTCCAATTCCAATAACTTAAGATGGGTATTTTCTAGGGTTGTTAATTTCCAGTCCTAAAAACAAGTGACCTTGGAGGGCAGGACATCTGGAAGGAAGAATTCTTGACCCTGAGGTTGAATTCTTGACCTTTGACCTTGGTGAATGGGAAGCAGCATATGTGTTCCTTGTACCTTTAAAGATAATGTTTATTCAAGTTCATACCTCAGATGTTAATTGGAAAGAAATGAGGGTAGGAAAGGGAGATTTGCAAAAAAATATTTTTGCTTATTTTTTAATTATTATTTTCCCATCATTATTATATGAACTTTCTCATTCACTGAGATAATTGCTGAAGCCCCCTTTCTGGCACTTTATCCATCATAATGATGAAGGTTGGCAATTAGAGATCAGGCCTTACCATTATTACCTAGCAAGGATTATACAGCGTTGTTCCCTGATGTAGATTGTTATGTTTCCAATTCTTGTCATCAGTGTTTTTCTACTGTTTGAATTTTTTATTATTTATATACTGCCTAGAATTGCTTCAACAAATAACATTGCAATGTGCTTGCTCCAGAATATTTACTTGAATCTTTCTTTGGTGTTATGTTGGTGACTCTCTCTCTTTCTCTATGGAGTCAACATTGATCGGATGGCACATAATCAGTCAGAGTTGGGATGATGTTACCCATCTCTGAGTTTTTAATGCAAAGTGAACTTGCCTGTATTTTACTATTTATCTTTATAACTAAAAAAGGCAAGGGTGATCTTGTCCTTATTATCAGAACTGCTTGCAAATGGAATGCTTACAGTATATCTATATATCTCATTGTCTGCAATGTTCTTTGAATCCTGTTTTTAACTCAGTCCACCAGATTGTGAGAGTTTGGGACAAATTGGTGGAATGTGGACTTGTTAAATCTGGGAATTCTGAAAATGAGTTGTATAGAGATTAAACTGTCAATATATGCCTGTTAACTTGCAAAAAATAGAATTGGTAAAATAGAATATTAAATATATTTCTGATGGTTCCTAATCTTCCACCGGGTGTAAAATACATATTTCAATATACTAGTGATGAGCCATCAAGGGCATTTAAAATTGTTTCTACTTCTGTTTCTGAATCTATTGCTATTTCTGTCTCTGCCTATACTTTTTTAGGAGTGATGTCATACTTTATCTCTTCACAGATTTATCATATAGAATATTTTCTTTTCTCTTTAGCAGCTAATTTTTCTCATTGCAGCATATTCTTTCTTATTTGTATAGTTTTGCAGCTGGACTTCTTTCTTCTTTGAAGAGTTTATAGCGGTGGATTTGAATTTCTTTTAGCCATTAAATTCACAACTCAGTTGATGCTGCTGCATCTAAAATAGATCATGTTTATACACAACCATGACGGTTATCAATTCATCATTGCATAATACATTCCTGTAGTAGAATATGCTGCACGCTCAAGGAGAGCTTTTTAAATTTGTTTCTGCAGATACTGTACTGCTGTATTTTGAAATTTTGCATAAAACTAAGTTTAAAATAAAACCAGCAGAAACCCCATCTCTCTTTACAAAAATTGTGGACTGTTTCTTAAAATGACAGTGACAGTCCCAACAAGATATAATATGTAACTCTCTTGGTAAGTGAAATTCTTGAGTAGTATAAACACATATATTTTAAACATCCTATATTAAAACCGATGAACTCTCTCTCCACAGATAAAGACATATGGCATCATTATTGTTCTCTGCCAGCTCAATATATTTTTAATGGTTTTTCAACTTTCCTGTTTCTGTTTATTGCATGCACAACTGTTTAGCTTTGTAATACAGGTAGTGCTTGACTTACAACAGTTCATTAGTGACTGTTAGAAGTTACACCTGCACTGAAAAAAGTGACTTAGGACCATTTTTCAAATGAGTGTTGCAATGGGGGCAAAATTCACTTAACAAATGTCTAATTTAGGAACAGAAATTTTGGGCTGAATTGTGGTTGTAAGTCATGGACTACCTGTAAATCTGTTTTTTTCTCCTTTTGCAATGTTTCAGTCAGCTAGTCTGTTCTTTCATTTAAGTTAAAACACCAAACATGAACATATTTTGAAATTCTTTATTGACATTGTCCATCTTCTCACAACACCAAAACTGTTCAATTGCTTGCATTTTCTGTCATGCTTGTTGTGCAAAATAAGCCTTTTCTAAATAAATATGATAAATAAGCATTATCTTTATGGTTGTATGACAAATGATACATAGTTTCATTTTGTTATAAGTTTAATTATTATTTGGCCTACCTTCATTTCCCCCCTTTTAATATCATCCTACACTGACTACTAAAGGCCAAATTACAAATAATAAAATTTACATCTGGGTAAAGAATGGGATCATCTATTTGTCAATCATCTATGGAGTCAACACTGATCTGATGGCACATAATCAGTCAGAGTCGGGATGATGTTACCCATCTCTGAGTTTTTAATGCAAAGTGAACTTGCCTGTATTTTACTATTTATCTTTATAACTAAAAAAGGCAAAGGTGATCTTCTCCTTATTATCAGAACTGCTTGCAAATGGAATGCTTACAGTATATCTATATATCTCATCATCTGCAATGTTCCTTGAATCTTGTTTTTAACTCAGTCCACCTGATTGTGAGAGTTTGAGACAAGTTGGTGGAACGTGGACTTGTAAAACTCCCAGATTCAGTCCATAAGATCTTCAGTTGAAAAGAAACTACACCAACAATTATGTAAGAAATTAGCTGGTACAACTCATCATGCACAACCTAGCATACTCTATGTAGGATTTTCCTCTCATTTACTCCCCTAAGCAACATTGTGAGGTAAATAGGATGAGAGAGAGGGAGGGAGAGAGAGAGAAAGGGAGGGAGGGAGAGGGAGAGGGAAAGAGAGAGAGAGAGAGTCAGCCATTTGGTTATTCATGGTTGAATGAGAACTTTTACACCCAAAGGGTTTTTTTAGGAGACAACTGAACTTTCTTATTTTTTCTTCTTCAAATACAATTTCCTTTTCATCCAAGAAGCTTTTTCAGCTCTAACTGGGTAGTAGGGGAATGAAAGGATGTATACTCCTTGTGGACATCTGGTCATTTGCATTATTTTAGAGAGTTGTTGAGGCCACTTGGAGGTTTGCTACTTAGGTGACCCTGAGGACACAGATAAATCTCCAAATGGCCTCAATGGTTATAAATGGGTGTAAATGTCCAGCTGTCTGCAAGGAATATAAATCCTTCCATTCCCCACCATCCAGTCAGAGCTGAAGGAGCTTTTTGGATGAGAAATGAAATGTCTTCAAAGAAGAAAGATAAAACAAGAAAGTCCAATTGCCTCCTGAAAAAAACACCTTTGGGACAACCATGACCTGGAGAACTGAGAATCTCCATAAACCAAAAGAAAAAAGAAGTTAGCTATTATTTTAATGAATCAAGAACTATTCATATTTATCTTCCAGTTCCAAAGCATTCCTTCTTGTTTGATGCAGTGCACAGCTCAAATCTAAAGGGCAACACTGTATACAATTTATATTGTGTTTGTTTAACAAGAACCCACACCTCTATTCAAAACTACAAGAATGTCAGCTGTCAGTTAGATAAATAATTTCTAAATGACAGATGCTTCAGAGAACTGAGTTACACTGTTAAAAGTCAAGCCAAAATAAACTCCACTTATTTAACCCTAATTTTACACTGATGGTACAATAATGCAGTTCTGAAGATAAAAAATAAACTTAAAAAAAAAACACCCTTGAGGATATAGATTAACAATGGCTTAGATCAGGGAACAGCTTAAGGAAATAGAGTAAACCAAATAATTATAAGGGAAGTCAAATATATATTTTGAAAACTTCTGTTTAGACTGTGATATATGAGCATATTTTAAAATCTATTTGCAGAGAAGAAAAATATAAAAAAATCAATCTTGGGCAAGCATGGTACATGCAACAATAAATAAAGCTAGGGAGAAAAAAACATTTATTTGCTTTTTAAATGTGAAATTACATATTGCACTTCCAAAACCTATAGGCAACTTAAAAATCAGTTGTCAAGACACAATATTAGATAAAATATAATTTGTGCCTGAGACAAAATAAATAAACTCTATAAATATGTACTTGAGACCATAAAATGTATGAAGAACCAGTCCTGTTTAAGATGTTCCATAGGTGGCATCTTCCACAGACTAGGTTAGCAAAAATGTATGGTTCTCAGTCACCTGTATGTTGGAAATGCTTAAAAGAACAGGGTACCTTTTACCATATGTGGTGGGACTAAAAAAAAAAATACAGGAATTTTGGCAAAAAAATTGGCTATGGCTGGAAGAAATGTTAGGTTTAAAAATTAGCTTTGTACCAGAGATATTCCTATTAGGTATAAAAGATAACTTTTGCAAATCAGATATTTACTTAATTATCCATGTAATTACAGCAGCAAGAACATAACTAGCCCAAAATTGGAAGTCAAAAGAAATTTCAAATGATGACACTATAATAGATAAGATTTTTCAATGTGCTGAATTAGATAGCTTGACACTAGAATTAAAAGTATGAGATGTATCCGAATATTATAAAGAATGAAACACACATGGAGAGACATGAAAGGAAGTCTATAAAATTAAAGTTAGAATTTAGGTTTAATTGAAATGTGCTATTGCTATTGCTATTCAATCATTGCTATTGATATTTCTTTAGTTTGAAATGTAAAGACTGAAAAGTATGACAAAGAAAGTTCACCATGTTTAATACTTTTTTAATGTTATTTTTAATAATTTTTTTTAAAAAATCTGGATAGATCAACATTACAATTTTAAACTAGCTCATTATAGGAAAAAGTATGGACAAAAATCAAATATTAATTTATTAAAATTGTGTACTGCCTGACTCTCAATGACTCTGGATGGCTCACAACAAGAAAACAAAGAAAAAACAAAATATGCATTCAAAACTGAATACAGCTAGTCCTCAAGTTACAACAGTTCATTTAGTGACTGTTTAAAGTTACAACAGCACTGAAAAAAGGGACTTATGACCATTTTCCACACTTACAACTGTTGTGACATCCCTCATGGTCACATGATCAAAATTTGGATGCTTGGCAATTGACTTGTATTTATGATGGTTGCAGTGTCCCAGAGTCATGTGATCGGTTTTTGTGACCTTCTGACAAGCAAAGTCATCAGGGGAGCCAGATTCACTTAATAACCGTGTGACTAACTTAACAACAAGGTCATAAAAAGGGACAAAATTCACTTAAAATCTCACTTAGCAATGGAAATTTTGGGCTCTATTATGACTGCAAATTGAAGACTACCTGTTATATTCGTGAACAGAACATATGGAGATGAGCTTGCACCAAGAATTGCATAATGCCATTTGGTGGTGGTCTCAGAAGTATATCCCATGTCCTCAGTCTTTGAGACGTTTAACAGAATAACAGAGTTGGGAGGGACCTTGGAGGTCTTCTAGTCCAATCCCCTGCTCCGGGAGAAAAAAACCCCGATACCATTTCAAACAAATGGTTATCCAATCTCTTCTTAAAAACTTCCAGTGTTCAAGCATTCCCAACTTCTGGCATCAAGTTGTTCCACTGGAACCAGCTCCACCCCTGGCTCAATAGTAGTAACTATGAGAGGGATCTTGGAATCTAGTGGACAGTCACATAAATATGAGGTTCTTCTTTTCATCAAACTAGACATACCCAATTCCAGCAACCATTCTTTATATGTTTTAGCCTTCAGTCAGTTAATCATCTTTGTTGTTCTTCTCCGTAGTCTTTCCAGACTCTCAGCATCTTTTTTTATACTATGGTGTCTAAAATTGGATGCTAAAACTGGATCCAAGTGTGGAATACAGCATCCAGTTTTACCAACTCTTACCAAAGCATTATGAAGAGGTATTAGCACTTCTCGTGATCTTGAAGCTATCCCTCTGTTAATGCAGTGTAGAACTGAGTTGGCTTTTTGACAGCTGCAGCTGTCACCTCATATTTATGTGATTGTCCACTAGATTCCAAGATCCCTCTCATAGTTACTACTATTGAGCCAGGTACTACCTATACTATACCTGTGCATTTGTTTTTTCTTGCCTAAATGTAGAACTTGACTTTTTTCATCAATGAATTTTATTTTGTTAGATAGTGCCTAATATTCATGAAGCTTGTCTTCTGGAAGGTTGGCTATCTATGCCAGCTTGGTGTCATCTGCAAATCTGACAAGTTCCCCATCTATCTGCTCATCTAAATCATATATAAAGATATTGAAGAGTATTGGGTATAAGACAGAGCTTAGGGTACCCCACTTTATACAGTACTTTCCTCCAAGTAGATGCAATTCCATTCAGTGGTGGGATTCAAAAATGCTTACCACTGGTTCTGTGGGTGTGGCTTGGTGGCCATGTGACTGGGTGGCCATGGCTTTTTTCTTTTTTTCAGCCACCCTCCACCCACTTTTTTGGGCTTTCTGGGCCTCAGAGGAGCCTCGGAGGGTGTTTTTGCTTTCATAAGGCTCCTCTAAGTCTCAGGAAAAAGAAACAGAGCATGGGACAGGCACGCAACATCCCTCCATGCTCTGTTTGGGGAGCTTTCTGGCCTCAGAAGAGCTTAGGTGACCCATGCCAAATCCTTGCTACTGGTTTGCCCAATCCAGTGCAAACTGGCTGAATACCACCACTACTTCCATTAATGATTACAAGTTGAGGATTACATATTTACATCTCAGTTCCAAAAATAAGAGTTTAATTAGATTTCCAGAAATCTCTATGGATTGAAGGACCCTAGTTTAGGTTGCATAGGCATTGGCAGGGAAATATTATTTGGTCCCCAGGTTGAATATCCATAACACACACACACACACACACACACAGTTTTTTTTTTTAACAGAATTCAGCCCCTGATCTCCCCAGCTAAAGCTCTTCCAACATGTTTTGAAGGTGGTTGTGTCTTTAGCTTTGCTCCTTCAACCTTAGCATGTGGAGAACAAGCAGAGACCATGAACTAGAAATTCATCCTCCTTCCAGTGGATCCCCAGAAGAGTGTAAAAATGGTAATTTAAGAGCTATTAGAATTCTGAAGTCACACAAATCCTCTCATCCCCACTGTACACAAAAAAGGGAAAAACAAATGATAAGTTCTCCCTCCCCTGTGTTTTCAGTACATGCTGTGTCGATTTCTCTACCTGATTTTTTTAAAAAAGAAGGAGGAATGGAAAGTTTTTTGACCTAAGACATCATTCCTTCTGGCATGTTGCACTGCAAGTGGTTACAGTAGTGATGATTTGTTTTGTTGTGGATGGTGTTTCTTCCATGGCTGTAACCCTGTTGCAGAGTATAAAGCTTCTATGTAGGGAGACAGAGAAATGGCTTAACTAGGTGGTTCTCAACCTTTTCTTTACCACACCCCACTGATTTAAATACCTTTTGTGGCCACGGATCATGGCCCCAAACCACCAAAACGTAACACAAGTTTTAAATCATAAAATTCCTTCAAGAACTTGTGGATTCCCAGTGATGATATTGCAGTCCCCCCTCCAGCGGTCTGCAGACCACAGGTTGAGAAATGACAGGTTAACTGAGAGCCATGGTAGCACAATGGTAAGTATGCAGTATTGCAGGCTACTTCTGCTGACTGCTGGCTGTCAGCAACTAGATTCAGTTACAGATTATCAGAGTTGGAAGGGACCTTGTAGGTCATATAGTCCAACCCCCTGCCCAAGCAGGAGATCCTACACCATTTCTGACAAATGGCAGTCCAATCTCTTCTTGAAAGTCTCAATTGATAGCGCTCCCACAACTTCTGAGGGCAAGCTGTTCCATTGATTGATTGTTCTCACTGTCAGAAAGTTTCTCCTTGTTTCAAGGTTAAATCTCTCCTTGTTCAGTTTCCATCCATTATTCCTTGTATGGCCTAGAGGAGCGTTAGAAAATAGCTTGACCCCTTCCTCCTTGTGAACCCCTCAAATATTGGAAGACCACTATCATGTATCCCCTGGTCCTTCTCTTTACTAGACTAGCCAACCATTCATTGTATGTTTTAGCCTCTAGTCCCCTAATCATCCTGGTTGCTCTTCTATGATTCTCACCAGTTTAAGGTTGACTTAGCCTTCTATCCTTCCAAGGTGGGTAAAATGAGGAGCCAGATTGTGGGAGCAATATGTTGACTCTGTAAACCCCTTAGAGAGGATTGGAAAGCACTGTGAAGCAGTATATAAGTCTAAGTGCTATTGCTATTAACTTACTCTTAACTTCTGGGACGAGGTAAGTTTGGTTCTTGCTACTTACGTTAATAAGGCAAATCCACTAGCTTTTTACAAGTAGTTTGAAAGTGATTAACTAGGAAGCAGAGGGAGGACTGAAAATTGGGGAAATTGCAAAACTGGGGAAATGGTCTCAAATGCAACTGAATTTCACAGATGCAGTTTACAAAAATGGGAGCTTTACTATGGGAACTCTGTCGAGAGCTAGAAGGAAATCATCTCAGCTGTTCAAGCAAGGAAGGAAAGAAGGAAGAAAGGAAAGGAAAGGAAGGAAGGAGAAGATCTCAGCAAAATGGATTCCGAGTCAGACAGACCCAAATGTCATACGTGGACAGTATGACAGTAAAGCCCCTGTCACACTGCACCAACGGATGGAAAGAGGATGTAAAAGGGAGAAAAACACTTGCCATCCGTTGGTTAACGCGATGCTTCCATTCTGTACTCACTGCCTCCATTTTGCTTCCTCTCTATCCGTCCAGCATCCGTCTATTGACATTTCATCCGCTCAAAAGGTTTTGAGCTGCTCAAAACTTTTGAGCGGAAAATGTATCCAATGCGTCCATTCTGCATCCACTAGGCATACGGGGGACATCCGTTCTGCATCTGTTACGCATCCGCTATATCCGCTATATCCGCTAGGCATCCGCACAACTTGCATTCGTTCCAGTGGTAAACGGATGCAGGGAGGAAGCAGAACGGATGTGGAATGGACGCGCAGCATTAGTAGCATGGACGGAGAAAGGATGAAAGCAGATGCAGCATGCAAAGAAAGCATTTAAAATAGAAAAAACGTTCGCATAGGGAACCTATCTCGGATATTAAGGATGTCTAGAGGATGCCTAGAGGATGCAAAGGGACACATAGTGGAAAACCTATATTGCCTATAAAAAGGGGGAGCAACTCACCTGGATCTCACTTTCAGTCCAGCAGCCCAGCTGTGCAGACCTCTGCAGCCTTCATCTGCCTCTTGCTCTTCCACAGCATCCAGTCATGTCCACCATGGATCGTAACACAGTCCTTTTGGTAGCCACCATCGTTCTGCAACAGTGCGAAGCCATCTACAGGCTCTTTCAACTGTTCTACGGGAAGAAAAGGAGGCGGCCAAGAAGCGTCTGGGTCCGAAGATGGATCGGGAGAAGAGCAGAGTACGGACTGTACAACAAGCTGATGGTGGAGCTGAGGAACAAAGATGCTCGTGCATTCCAGAACTTCATGAGGATGCCTCCAGCCATGTTTGACGAAGTTGTGCAGCGACTGACACCCAGGTGGACCAAGCAGAGCACCAACTTCCGGCCCAGCCTGGACCCTGGGCTCAAGGTGGCACTCACTCTGCGCCACCTGGCCTCAGGGACCACCGACAAAAGCATGCAGTATGGCTGGAGGGTGCCACACAACACCATCAGCATTGTGGTCAGAGAAGTGGTGCAGGCCATCATCGAAGAATACCTGGAGGAGCTCCTCCAGTGCCCCTCCACTGAAGAAGGATGGAAGAAAGTTGCAGAGCAGTGGTATCAGAGGTGGAACTTCCCCCACACCGTTGGAGCCACAGATGGAAAGCACGTGGCCTGCAAAGCACCAGCCAAGTCGGGGTCCACTTATTTCAACTACAAGGGCTTCTTCAGCATCGTCCTCTTCGCCAGGGTCGATGCTGACTACAAGTTCATGTACATCGATGCTTCAGGCAACGGCTCATCTTCAGATGCCCAGGTATACAACGCCAGACATCTCCAGGAGGGGCTGGAACGCAACCTCATCATGGGCTTCCCAGATCCAGAACCCCTGCCCAATGACACGTAAGATGTGCCCTACTTCATCATGGGGGATGACGCCTTCTCCTTCACAACCTACCTCATGAAGCCCTACACCTCCAGATGCCTCACCCATGAAGAGAGGATCTTCAACTACAGGCTGTCCAGGGCAAGGTGGGTGGTGGAGAACGCCTTTGGCATCCTGGCCAACAGGTTCCAGGTACTTCTCACCACCATGAAGCATCACCCAGAGACCGTCAGGAGGATCGTGGAAGCTTGCTGCATCCTGAACAATCTCATGCGCACCCGCTACCCAGTCTTGCAGAACAGGCTCGTGGACCTCCAACAAGGCAATGGGGACATGGAGCCTGGGGAATGGAGGCAAGGGCAAAACCTGATAGACACTGTGGATGTGCAAGGCCCCAACAGAGCTTCACGTGAAGGGGAGAAGCAGTGCAATCTCCTGAAACACTGGTGCAACTCCCCAGCTGGAGCGGTGGAGTGGCAAGACAGGATGTTAGATGATTAATGGATGCTTCCTTCAGCCTGTCTCATCACACGGATGAGATTGGGCCATGTATGTTGGGTGGGCCTACAATGAGCAAGGCATTTAATAAAGAGTTGTGTTTATGTTGACATGTGTGGATCAGTGCTTACATTGTTATTGATAACGAAGGGTCATAGGTGTGGCACCTGGGAGGGTGGACCATACAGTCCCACTATGCTTGCACTGGAGGTTTATCTATCCCACAGCTATCTTAACCCATCCCACAACTATCTTAACCCATCCCAAAGGTATCCCTGCCCATCCCACTGCTATCCTTACCCATCCCCAAGGTATCCCTGCCCATCCCACTGCTATCCTTACCCATCCCAAAGGTATCCCTGACCATCCCACTGCTCTCTTAACCCATCCCACAAGCATGCAAAGGCTTAAACCATTTCTAAGTTTCCACCAAGACTTTTTTGATAAAAATAAATGAAGCAAGTGTATGAAGCAAAGATAAAGTTTATTAATAACAAGCTGTAAAAGAAAAATGACCCAAGTCAAGTGTCCAAATAAAGTCTACAGGTAGCCAACCAGTCTCTGGCACTCTTATCGGTCACTCGGAGGTGTGCCCAGTCTCAGGGGTGAAGGGTCCAGGTGCTGTAGAGGTGGCTGGTGCTGGAGTGCTGGTCTGAAACGTCATTGGGGTGCCTGGCCCTGAGAGGACAACAGGTGACGGTGTGTTGAGGAAGCTCTCAGACAGCTGGCTCAGCCCCATGATGTTGAGAGCTCCTTCCTCCATGCCATGGGGTGTCAGCCCCAGAACCGAGGACAGATGTAGTGAGGCCGGGCTTGACTGTGGGGTGGAGGAAGGAGCAGTGTAGTGGGACTGTCTGGTCTGCAGCTGGGTGAGGACTGGCATGGGTGGCATATGTGGCGTGGGTGGCATCGGTGGCATCGGTGACATCAGTGTTGTGGGTAGCATCGGTGGCATCAGTGGAACCGGTGGCAACGGTGACATCTGATGACTCTGTGCCTGGATGGGAAGGGCTGCTGCCTGTGCTTCTGGACCTCCTGGTAGCCATAGCCCTGGTAGGTGAGGGCCTGTGGAAAGCCTTGGAATGGGAGGGACATCACCTGGGGTGGAGGAGCAGACCTGGACTGGGTGGGAGCAGGTTCCTCTGGGTCTGGAGGGTTGTGAAGCAGCTCGGTGATCCGGTCCTTCACCACCTGGTACTGGGGTTCCGCCATGTCCGTGAGGGTCTGGTTCACATAGGTGAGGAAGGGCTTGAGGTTGGAGGATGAGGAGTCGGTGCTGACCAGCTGAGAGAGGAGATCTATACTGGTGCGGATGGTGTCCCTGATCTCCAGCAGGACAGTGTGGCTCTGCCCCTCCTGTCTGGCTCTCTGCCTTTCTGTGGAGGTGGAGCTGGGGGTGGATGCGGGTAGGGCTGTGGTGGACGTGCTGTCTCCTTTCTCCCACCGCACCAGGGAGTCCTCCACGTGCTCCGCCATGGTTAAAACACCTGTCCGCGTGTTCTCCGCCATGGCACGCTCCACAGAAACCTGCCTGGAGACAGGAGCTGACTCTCGGCTGGAAGAGGACTGGGTCTCAGCAGGCTGCCTGAGAGATAGGGTCGTGAGAGAGGCTGCTGCTGCTCCTCGGTGGCGGATCTCACCCTCCAGGAAGCTGCACCTGGCTATGACGTAGGTCTTTCTGTCCGTCAGCTTAACCGTGGCCTGGCCAGATTTCTTGAGGTGCAGCTTCCCGTACCAGGTGTGCATGTGCTTCCACCAGCTGTGGAGCACATCTGATGTGTAGCCCAGACTCTCCACCTTCTCTCTTCAAGCAGCCTGCTTCCTTTTGGTGTCCCTGTAGAGCCGGTGTCCCTTCTGCCATAGATAGTCATTCTCTCTCATCCACTCCAGCACCTCATCCTCGTGATCCTCCTCAATGGAGTTTTGCCTCCTCTCCCGTTCCCGCATATGCCTCTTCCTCCCTTTGGCAGGACCAGATGGGCCCTCATCAGAGGGGCTTCCAGGTGTAGGGGCTGCTCCTCCACACCAGCAGCAGCAGCAGCAGCAGCAGGATCATCATCATCATCATCCCCAGCAGCACCAGGAGCATGAGCAGGACCAGGAGCATGAGCAGGACCAACAGGACGAGCAAGACCAGTGGCACGAGCAGGACGAGCAGGACGAGCAAGACCTGGAGCACGAGCAGGATGAGCAGGACCAGCAGGACGAGCAGGACCAGCAGTACGAGGAGCAGCTACAACAGAGTAAGCACCAGCAGAACCACCACTGCCAGAAGCAGCATCATCAGCTCCTCCAGAAGCAGCATCAACAGAAGCACCACTGCCAGAAGCAGCATCAGCAGAGTAAGCATGAGCATAAGCACCACCGCCAGAAGCAGCATCCATAGAATAAGCATGAGCAGAAGCACCACTGCCATAAGCAGCATCATCAGCTCCTCCAGAAGCAGAAGCAGCAGAAACCCCAGCCGCAGAAGAGCGAGCCCGTACTACAGAAGCCCCAGCAGAAGCAGAGTGAGGGCCAGGGGGCGGGGGGGTGGCCCTGTCCCTCTTGCCAGGGCTGGCAGCAGATGGCTGAGGCTTTCTCTTCTTCCCCATGGTTGTGGGGTTGCTGACTGGCAGGGAGGCTGGCAGGGAGGCTGGCAGGCCGGCAGGCACCAAGACTGTCAGGCAGGCTGTCAGGCAGGCTGTCAGGCAGGCTGTCAGGCAGGCTGTCAGGCAGGCTGGCAAGAAGGCTGGCAGGAAGGCAGGCACCAAGACTGGCAGACAGCAAGGCTGGCAGGCAGGCAGACAGCAAAGGTGGCAGGGAGGCTGGCAGGATGGCAGGCAGCAAGGCAGGCAGCAAGGCTGGCAGGCAGGCATGCAGGCAGGGCAGGCTGGCAAGGCACTCGATGTGTCTGGATGCAGGTCTTTCCTCTGAATGGTGACCTGCTTGGGAGCTGCTTCCCTTTATATCCGCGGGGCTGACGCAATACATCCCCCCCGCATGTGCAGTGAATGCTAGGCATCCGCTAGGCATCCGCTAGGCTTCCGCTGTGCATCCGCTAAGCTTCCGCTCTGCATCTGCTTCATCCGCTAGGCTTCTGCTGTGCATCTGCTTCATCTGCTTGGCGTCTGCTCTGCATCCGCTGTATCCGTTCCGCATCTGCTTTGCTGAGATCCCCCAGAAGCCTAGCGGATGTGCCATCCGCTCCCATCTGCTTCCATCTGCTAGGCTTCCGTTCCGCATCCGCTTTCCATCTGCTCTGCATTCTCCCCCGGTCCGTTCCTTTCCGTGTTATCCACTCTGTTTATGCAAATTTTTGTCCCTTTTGAGAGCGGATAACAACAGATGGAATATTTTTCTCATCCGCTGTGTCCTTTTTACAAACGTTTTGCATCCGTTGGGCAGTGTGACAGGGCCTTAAAGCAATATGCCTGAGAAATTGAAGCATCGTCACAAGTCAAGGGTGCCTGTACTAACTGAGTGGGTAGGTAGATTGATAGTTAAGCAAAATAGCTCCTTATATTCAGGTACATGGTGAAAACAGTTTTATAGGAATAAAATAGGTGGAGAAGTAGAATAACGTACAGGTAGTCCTCAGGTTTACAACAGTTCATTTAATGATGGTTCAAAGTTATAACAGCACTGAAAAAAAGTGACCAATGACCATTTTTCACAATTAAGCCCATTTGTAGCATCCCCATGGTCACATGATCAAACTTCAGGCACTTGGCAACCGGCTCATATTTATGATGGTTGCAATGTCCTGGACTTGTGTGATCCTCTATGGTGCAATGGTTAGAGTGCAGTACTGCAAGCTACTTCTGCAGCCAGCTTCCTACAATTTGGCAGTCCAAATCCCACCAGGTTTAAGGTTGACTCAGTCTTCTATCCTTCCAAGGTGGATAAAATGAGGACCCAGATTGTTGGGAGCAATAGGTTGACTCTGTAAATTGCTTAGAGAGGGCTGTAGAGCACTGTGAAGTGGTATATAAGTCTAAGTGCTATTGCTATCACTTTCCTTTTGCTATCACTTTTACAGGCAAAGTTAATGAGGAAACCAGATTCACTTAACAATCCTGTTATTAACTTAACACCTGCAGTGATTTAACTCAAGCAACCAGGGCAACAAAAATTGCAAAATGGAGCAAAGCTCACTTAACAAATATCTGACTTAGCAACAGACATTTGGGCCTCAGTTGTGGTTGTAAGTCTAGGACTACCTGTATGCTTGATTTAAAAAAAAGATGGTAAAAGGGAGGTCAGGCTCCAAACTAAGATGTGGGATTTGTGAATGGAGGAGAAGGATATATTATACCGGCACCACATAAAGCACATCTTATCCCACAAGAAGTAAGATGTCAATGCTTGATAATAAAAAAAATGGAGAAGAGATACAAATGCTGAGGAAATTATTGACTTTTTTTCCTTTGCCCTAGAAATCAATCAACTTTTGCAGTTTTAGCACATTGCCCTAATCTTCCTTTTTTTTTTTTTTTCAAGTTCAGTTCCCTTCTTGGGTTGCTTTCTAAAGTGGGGAAGTCACGGTGACCTGCCTTTTCAAGCTGGATTGAATCCTTGAAGAAGCGCTCTGAAGCCAAGGACTAGCTGCAGTTATTTATGTAAACAGTTCAGGAGAACAGCACAAAAGGGGTGGGGGGATGAGGAGACGAAAGGAGAAAAATGTTCTTTGTGGTATCTTTGCTGCTTTGGTGAACAGAGCAGTATGTTTGGATTTGCTTCACTATGCGTCATTGGGCCTCCTGTGGGAAAGTCTGGCCTCCTTTACATCCATGCTTGACAGAAAGCAGGCTCAGAAAAAGCTTGGAAACTTACAGGCTTGTAGTATTTACAGGGTGAGGCCCAGTGGTGGAACTAAAAATATTTTACTACTGGTTTTGTGGGTGCGCACTTTGCGGGTTCGAAGCATTCTAAAACAGGCAATTTTAGCATGAAAACTTACCTTACTGTCAGTACTTGTGAGTAAAACAGCTGAGGTATGGCATTCTGCTCTGCCGCGCCGATCAGCTGAGCATCAAACAAAGGAAATATAGGACAGGAAAGGGCCGGGGGCAGGTGGGCAGGGCCAACTGCTGACTGGTGCTACCGGATTGCTAGAACCGGTGTGAACTGGCAGCATACCAACACTGGTATGGCCAGTTTGTATCCCTTAATTCAGGGGTGTCAAACTCACACCGTCACGGTGACATCACATGCTGTATTGGTACTTTTTTTCCTCTTTGCTAAACTGGGCATGGGCCAGTGTGTGTTGCATCCAACCCGTGGGCCAGAAGTTTGACTGCCCTGTCTTAATGAACATCAGTTGTGATGTCAAAAACTGGTATTTCCAGGAAATTGTGAGTGTCCCAGTTGCCTTTCCAAGATTTTCTGATGATAGTAGTCTAGCCTTTTATGGCAGCTCCTCCATTTGAAGCAGAACAGAGAGGCAGATTTAATCTACACATTTAGGTGCTTCTGACTGAGAGTCACTCTGGAAAACTTCAACTGGCAGGCCTTTTAGATGCTACCGACATACAATGGCATCTATGAAGGACATAGGATATCCACAAATCTTGTTGCACTGATATATATGACCTGTTAACTCAGAGATAATTATGAACCTGCTTTGGTCAAAAATGCCTGGATGACTATATTGTTGCACATTTAGAAGCTGAAATATTGGGTTTCTGAATTTCTGTGGAGCTTGCTATAAGGACGGCTCCTCCTGATCCATAGGTGAGGAAAAGCAGACAAGGCAAGCAAATGTGAAATGGAGCTGAAACCAAAATTGTTCAAAAAACAGTGACAGAATAACAGAATAATAGAGTTGAAAGGCCTCTTCTAATCCAATCCTCTGCTCAAGCAGGAAACCTTATACAGAGTGACATACAGAGTGATGCCAATACTTTGAGATGGCCATTGAAGAGAGGTTAGAACTAGCCCCTTTGCTGATGGCATTTTTCTGCATCCACACTGAAGTATACCTCTAGACGTTTCCATGGGCTGAAATCTAATTTCAGCTCTATTAATTGCTTAGCAAGTAATAGATCCCAAAGTGGGTTATTCTCTGGGATATGGGCATAACAATACAGCTGTGCAATGAAAGTAGATTTGAGTCAGTAAGATTTAGAATTAAAGCTCCTTCATTCTCCAGCTTTTTTCTCATTATACATTTCCCCTTCATCCCACTTCTGGACTTCCTCTGCTCTCAGATTTGTTTGCCCCACTGGAACCAATTTGTAGGTGAACAAGGAAGAAGTTAGAGAACTGGATAAATAAGAAAAGGGAGAACCCATTCCTGCTCTTACTTCAACTCTGGCTGATGTCAGCTGACATGCCTTTGGAAGTTTTACTCTCCTGATAACATTTTCACAGGCTGAAAGTCACTTCATAGATTTCACAGGCTGAAACATCAAATTTCACTCAGAATTCTATACCTCAGAGTTCTGATTTTAGGCTCTCTGATAGGGATACTTGGGAAAATGCTTTACTGCACAGTAAATAGGGTATTATATATGGAGGCAGAAAATAGGGTATTATATATGGAGGACTTTTGCTGTTCTTTTTCAGCAAAAGTCTTCCTTGAGTTGTAAGTCCACATTGCTAGAGAGTCAATTCCAGCTTACTTTGGTGAGAATATTCTTCACAAGTGGTGTTCTTGTGTGAAGAGCTTCATAGTAGAACTGTGAACTCATTAGGGATGGTAATTTACAATTTTTCATTCATAGAAGATAAGAAGTGACCCAATTATCCTGCCTTTATATCATCCCTGCAATATTGTTCAAATGACATGTGAAGGAAGAAAGACTTTACATGTAAAACTATCCATACATTGGCTTCCACACTATTCAGAACTTTGTGTTAATCTATGGAGACAGTTATTATGAAGAGCACTCCTGTGGTGTTAATAACATCTGAATAGGATTTCAGAATCTGGAGATATGTGGTAAGTGATAGATGCCACCTCACTTCCCACAGTATAATGCCCTGATTCTCTATAGCTTTGAATTCATTGTATTTTTTAAAAAATATTTTTTTTGAAATGTGCCAAAGTTAAAGGTTTATTACAGTCAATTTGAACATGTATTACTTCATACTCTTATTACTTTTAGGATTTTACTTTCATAGCCCTGGTTATGTTAGGTTCTTTGTTGCTGCTTTTTTGTTTTTTGTCTTTGCATCTTTGTTGTTACTTTAAGAAAAGTTATTATATTTGAACTATTTCATATTAAATTTATAATGGTTCATAGTGTATTTGTAAAACATAGTGTGTTGTGTTTGTGAAAAATGAGACTTGAGACCAGTGTGACTTTCAGCTCTTTTATTAGTTGCTGGATTCTGTCTAACTGCAGAGCCGCGGCAGCCTGTTTTATAGAGGCTGCTCGTGGCTCGTGGCCAATGACAGCTCCTTGATTCTCCTGCCGCTCAGGCAGGCCAATCATAAAGTGACCATTGTAGACCAATCACCATCGTGTAAAGCACCCATCAGATTCGAGTATTTGTGGACCAATGGAAACAGGGTATTTGGAGTATGCTAATATGTAACATTGTGCATCATTTGTTTATATGAAAAAAGCTTCATAACTTTTAATTTGAAATCCCGATGATAATGATGGCTTATTATTTATTATCTTAATTCACAGGACTAGGGAATAAAGTGTTATGAGGCACATTGCTCTTAGAAGTGCTGGGAAAATGGCCGGGCATGAAAAATATTACCATTTCTTCTAATTTGCATCCTCAATGGCTTTTCTAAAAAGTAATGTGTTTTTTTTTTAAAGTATGAATATTGTTCACTCTTATTCAAAATGAGTTCTCAGTAATAGCGTTCCTTCCTGCTTTCATATAAGGGGTTATATCTGGGCCAATGCAGTAATTCTTTCTCTCTGAGAATTCAGACTGCTCTCAAGAAGTCTCAAAGGAGTTGACTTGAGAAGAAACTTTATTATAGATACTCTGCAGTCCGAATGGCAAAGACCAGCTTCTGCAGAGACTAACAATCTAGCTGTGTGTGTCCCTTTGCAGGTGCCCAAATCCCAACACTTAATTCCTGAGCATCTTTCTCTGGCACGAAGACGACACAGTCAGATAATCAGTAGGAATCCCTTTATTAGTTCCAACTTTGCCCCCAATGTCCTGGTTACCTTCTGGCTGGAGAAAAACTCTCCCAGGAACAGCCTTTGACTGCAGAGATTCAAGTCCAAAATGTGGTCAACAAAAACTGTAACCATAAGTCCAATCAAGGCAAAATGAGGTAATTAGTCCAACAGGGCAGGAGCAAGAATTCCAGATGTGAAGGCACGGCAATAACTCCACACAATTGGGAAGACGTCAAGAACACAGATAAGCAAAGTCAGCACAAGATAAACTCATGTTTCTTCCCAGAAGCTGCTGTACTTAGTATGCATTTCTTTTGAACTTTCTTTCCAGTTGTGGCTAATGAAGGGAATCAGGGCCCTTTCCTCCCCCTTAAGCCATGCAACCCACGTTGCTCTCTTCTCTGTTCCTCCTTGCGTGCCCTAGGATGAAGAGGTGGGCCTGGGTTTTCCTCTGAACTCCTTCTCCCTTGTTCTACTTCTCTCCCCTGCTTTGCCAGACTTTGCCCTTCCTCAGTTTCCTCCACAACCAACAGAGCCACGTTCCCACTCCCTGTCAGCTCCCTGCCATCACACTTGTATACATTTGAATGTTTAATTTCTGAATATAAAAAAGAAGCCATTTATTGAATAATCCAGGACTCTGGAATCACATGAAGCTCATGAGATTGACTCAGGTAAAAGCACATTGTCTAAATTTGGGGGCAAATTACGAAATAATGAGGATATATTTTTCACACCAGTTTTCAAACTCATAAAAAGGCATGTGTTAAGGCCTAAATAATCTTGCTACATTTCTTTTTTTGGGGTGGTTGTTGGTTCATTTGATGATCATTATCCTACCTTCGCTCTAGAATCTTAAAATATATTCATAATACTCCCTCCTCAACTAATTCCCATAATAAACAGTTTGTAACATAAAATTGGCTAAATGCCATCCAGTAAGGGTGGTGTTTATTTCTTCCTTGCTACACGTGAACCCAAGATGGTTTTTTTAAAAATTATAAGAAAAAAAAACCTAAGATACAGTCATATAAAATCTGTAAATATTTGTGTGTATATATAGATGCATATGTGAAAAACTACACATAAAAACAATCTGCCTCAATACTTTTACCTCTCCCTCTTCTTCCCTCTCTTCTTCTTTGTATCTTCACAAACTACAATAGCAACTATTCAAGGTTGACTCAGCCTTCCCTCTTTTCGAGGTGAGTAAAATAAGGACCCAGATTGTTGGGGGCAATATGCTAGCTTTGTAAAACCACTTAGAGAGGGCTGTAAGTCACTGTGAAGTGGTATATAAGTCTAAGTGGTATAACTATTGCTATTCAGAACCCAGAAAAGGAATAACAAAATATTAAGCCAAAGAAATGGAAGATTTGCAATAAGAAAAATAAAAGATCCCAGCATGTTTTGAAAGATCTGCAGTATTCGTGAAGCATCTTCAACCTGCAGTTAAGGGAATGTATGGATGAATTCTTAATAAAATTAAGATGGGTTACACTATTCCAGGGGTGTCAAACTCACATCGTCATGGTGGCATCATGTGACATATTGGGACTCCCCCCCCTTTGCTAAAGCCCATGTCACACTGAACCAACGGATGCAAAGAGGATGTAAAACGGACAAAAAAGCTAGCCATCCGTTGGTTAACGTGATGTATCCGTTCTGTACTCACTGCCTCCATTTTGCTTCCTCTCTATCCATCCAGCATCCATTTATGAACGTTTCATCCGCTCAGAAAGTTTTGGGCTGCCTAAAACTTTTGCGCGGAAAATGTATCCAGTTCATCCATTCTGCATCCGCTACGCATCCGCTACGCATCCGCTACGCATCCGTTACGCATCCGCTATATCCGCTAGGTGTCCGCTACGCATCCGCGCAGCTCCATCCGACCGGACATAGGGAGGAAGCGGAACGGACACAGAACGGATGCAGAACGGATGCCTAGCGGATGCAGAATGGAAACAAAGCGTTTAAAACGGAAAAAACGTTCGCAGAGGAGACCTATCTCGGATATTAAGGATGTCTAGAGGATGTCTACAGGATGCCTAGAGGATGCCTAGTGGAAAACCTATACTGCCTATAAAAAGGGGAAGCAACTCGCCTGCATCGCACTTTCAGAACAGCAGCCCAGCGGTGCAGACCTCTGCAGCCTTCATCTGCCTCTTTCTCTTCCACAGCATCCAGTCATGTCCACCGTGGATTGTAATAAAGTCCTTTCGGCAGCCACCATCGTTCTGCAACAGTGCAAAGCCATCTGCAGGCTCTGTGAACACTACTGCAAGAAGAAAAGGAGCCACCCAAAAAGAGTCTGGGTCCAAAGATGGTTCACCAGAAGAGCAGAGGACGGACTGTACAACAAGCTGATGGTGGAACTCAGGAGCGAAGACCCTCGGGAGTTCCAGAACTTCATGAGGATGCCTCCAGCCATGTTTGACAAAGTTGTGCAGCGGCTGACACCCAGGTTGACCAAGACAAACACCAACTTCTGGCCCAGCCTGGAACCTGGGCTCAAGGTGGCACTCACTCTGCGCCACCTGGCCTTAGGGACCACCTACAGGAGCATGCAGTACGGCCGGAGGGTGCCACACAATACCATCAGCATTGTGGTCAGAGAAGTGGTGCAGGCCATCATCGAAGAATACAAGGAGGAGCTCCTCCTGTACCCCTCCACTGAAGAAGAATGGAAGAAAGTTGCAGAGCAGTGGTATCAGAAGTGAAACTTATCACACACCGTTAGAGCCATAGATGGCAAGCACATGGCCTGCAAATCTCCAGCCAAGTCGGGGTCCACTTATTTCAACTACAAGGGCTTCTTCAGCATCATCCTTTTCGCCATGGTCGATGCTGACTACAAGTTCATGTACATCAATGCTTCAGGCAACGGCTCCTCTTCAGATGCCCAGGTATACAACGCCAGTCACCTCAAGGAGGGGCTGGAACACAACCTCATCGTGAGCTTCCCAGATCCAGAACCCCTGCCCAACGACACACAAGATGTGCCCTACTTCATCGTGGGGGATGACGACTTCTCCCTCACAACCTACCTCATGAAGCCCTACACCTCCAGACTCCTGACCCGTGAAGAGAGGATCTTCAACTACAGGCTGTCCAGGGCTAGGCGGGTAGTTGAGAACGCCTTTGGCATCCTGGCCAACAGGTTCCAGGTACTTCTCACCATCATGCAGCATTGCCCAGAGACCGTGAGGAGGATCATGGAAGCTTGCTGCATCCTGCACAATCTCATGCGCATCCGCTACCCAGTGTTGCAGAACAGGCTCGTGGACCTCCAACAAGTCAATGGGGACATGGAGCCTGGGGAATGGAGCCAAGGGTGAAACCTGATCAACACTGAGGATGTGCAAGGCTCCAACAGAGCCTCACATGAAGCGAAGAAGCAGCGCAACCTCCTGAAACACTGGTTCAACTCCCCAGCTGGAGCAGTGGAGTGGTAAGACAGGATGGTAGATGCTTAATGGATGCTTCCTTCAGCCTGTCTCATCACACGGATGAGATTGGGCCATGTATGTTTGGTTGGCCTACAATGAACAGGGCGTTTAATAAAGAGTTGTGTTTATGTTGACATGTGTGGATAATTATTACATTATTATTGATAATAAAGAGCCGTAGGTGTGGCACCTGGGAGGGTGGACCATACAGTCCCACTATGCTTGCACTGGAGGTTTATCTATCCCACTGCTATTACCCATCCCACAGGCATCCTAACCCATCCCAAAGCTATCCTTACCCATCCCACAAGCATGCAAAGGCTGAAACCATTTCTAAAAGTTTCCACCAAGACTTTATTAAAAAAAAGGAAATGAAGCAAGTGTGTGAATCAAAAATAGACTTTATTAACAACAAGCTATAAGACAAAAATGAGTTTCTGGCACTCCTCTTGGTCGCTCAGTTTCAGGGGTGAAGGGTGCAGGTGCTGTGGAGGTGGATGGTGCTGGAGTGCTTGTCATCAGCTCCTCCAGAAGCAGAAGCAGCAGAAGCCCCAGCCCCAGAAGAGCGAGCCCGTGCTACAGAAGCCCCAGCAGAACCAGAGTGAGGGCCAGGGGGCGGGATGGTAGCCCTGTCCCTCTTGGGCTGGCAGCAGATGGCTGAGGCTTGCTGTGCTTCCGCATGGTTGTGGGGTTGCTGGCTGGCAGGGAGGCTGGCAGGAACCAAGGCTGGCAGGAAGGCTGGCAGGGAGGCTGGCACCAAGGCAGGCAGGAAGGCTGGCAGGGAGGCTGGCACCAAGGCAGGCAGGAAGGCTGGCAGGGAGGCTGGCACCAAGGCTGGCAGGCAGGCTGGCAGGGAGGCTGGCACCAAGGCTGGCAGGCAGGCAAGCACCAAGGCTGGCAGGCAGACATGAACCAAGGCTGGCAGGAAGGCTGGCAGGCAGACATGAACCAAGGCTGGCAGGAAGGCAGGCAGCAAGGCTGGCAGGCAGACCGGCTGGCAGCAAGGCTGGCAGGGAGGCTGGCAGCAAGGCTGGTAGCAAGGCTGGCAGCAAGGCTGGCAGGCAGACATGCAGGCAGGGCAGGCAAGGCAGTCGATGTGTCCGGCAGCAGGTCTTTCCTCTGAATGGCGACCTGTTACCGAGCTGCTTCCATCATATCCACGGGGATGACGCAATGCATCCTCCCTGCATGCGCAGTGAATGCCAGGCATCCTTTAGGCTTCCGCTGTGCATCCGCTAGGCTTCCGCTCTGCATCCGCTTCATCTGTTCGGCGTCCATTCTGCATCCACTGTATCCGTTCCGCGTCCGCTTTGCTGAGGCCCCCCGGAAGCCCTGCGGATGCGCATCCGCTCCCATCCGCTTCCATCCACTGGGCTTCCGTTCCGCATCCGCTTTGCATCTGCCCTGCGTCCTCCCCACGTCCGTGTTATCCGCTCTGGTTATGCAAATTTTTGCCCCTTTTGAGAGCGGATAACAACGGATGGAACATTTTGCTTGTCCACTCTGTCCTTTTTGCATCCATTGGCCAGTGTGACATGGGCTTAAACTGGGCATGGCCATGGCCAGCATGTGATGCATCCGGCCCACAGCCTAGGAGTTTGACAGCCCTGCACAAGTCTCGCAATATCACTTGTACTCATGCTAGATGCAGCATTCTTTATTAACGGTAAGGGTAACACCAGTCAATCATGGCATAGTTTAGCTAGTTTTAAACAGGTATGAGAAATGTTAATTTTTATTCTAAAACATGCTGAACAATATTCTATGCAAGATATGTGTCAGAATGGTCAAACAAATTGCAACTTTGAATCTCAACATACAAATGTTTTGTCTTACATATTCGCAAAAAAATAATAATCAGAAAATAAAATACAAGCTAAATAGTGAAGATCTTGTTGATGACTTCAGCTATGTCAAGGACCTTGGAGATCTAAGTGCTAGAGTCCACTGTAACTACATAGCCAAAAAGGCAATAAGAGTTGTTAACCTAATCCTGCGTAGCTTTTTCTCTGGTAATATGACACTACTAACTACAGCATACATTTGCTAGACCAATACTTGAATACTGCTCATCTATCTGTAATCCATGTTATATATCGGATATTAATACAGTCTAGAAAGTCCAGAAATATTTTACAAGAAGAGTTCTCCACTCCTCTACTTGTAGCAGAATACCTTATGTCACCAGACTTGAAATTTTAGACCTGGACAACCTAGAACTATGCTGCCTTAGATCTGATCTAAGTATAGTACATAAAATTATCTGTTGCAATGTCCTACCTGTCTAGCTTCAGCTTCAACCACAGCAATACAAGAATACACAATAAATACAAATTCAAGGTAAACCGCACCAAACTTGATTGCAGGAAATATGAGTTCAGTAACAGAGTGGTCAATATCAGGAATACTGTACCTGTCTCTGGGGTTTCTTCCCCAAACCTCAAAAACTTTAACCTAAGACTGTCTACTGCTGACCTCACTGCAGCTCATTTGTTAGTTTTTACTATTTCGGGAAAAAGCTTTCAACTTTTTTTTAAGTCTTTAAAGTTTAACACCATGATAATTCTTTCATTGGTCTGCTTTGGCTGGAGACTGTGCAAAGGTTCCATAAACTATTAGAAATTGCAGATTTAAGGCCCTGTCACACTGGCCGACGGATGCAAAACGTTTGTAAAAAGGACACAGCAGATGAGCAAAATGTTCCATCCATTGTTATCCGCTCTCAAAAGTGCCCCGAATTTGCATAACCAGAGCGGACATCACGGAAAGGAACGGATGGGGGGAGGACGTAGGGCGGATGGAAAGTGGATGGAAAGCGGATGCTCCAGGGAATCCTAGCGGATGGAAGTGGATGGGAGCGGATGGCACATCTGCAAGGCTTCCGGGGGAGCACAACAAAGCAGACGCGGAATGGAAAGAGCGGATGCCGAGCGGATGCCGAGCATTCACTGCGCATGCGGGGAGGATGCATTGCGTCAGCCCCGTGGATATAAAGGGAAGCAGCTCACAAGCAGGTCACCATTCAGAGGAAAGACCTGCTTCCAGACAGAGCTTGCCAGCCAGCCAGCCAGCCAGCAACCCAACAACCATGGGGAAGAAAAGGAAGCCTCTGCCATCTGCTGCCAGCCCTTGCAAGAGGGACAGAGCCACCCTCCCAACCCCTGGCCCTGACTCTGCTTCTGCTGGGGCTTCTGCTGCCCGGGCTCGATCTTCTGGTGCTGGGGCTTCTGCTGATGCAGCTTCTGGAGGTGGTGCTTCTGCTGATGCTGCTTCTGCTGGTGCTTACTCTGCTGATGCTGCTTCTGGTGGTTGGGCTTCTGCTGATGCTGCTTCTGGTGGTGGTACTTCTGCTGATGCTGCTTCTGGTGATGGTGCTTCTGCTGATGTTTACTCTGCTGGCACTGCTCCTGGTGGTGGTGCTTCTGCTGGTGCTTCCTCTGCTGGCACTGCTCCTGGTGCTGGGGCTTCTGCTGGTGCTTACTCTGCTGGCACTGCTCCTGGTCCTGCTGGTCCTGCTGGTGCTTCCTCTGCTGGCGCTGCTTCTGGTCCTGCTATTCTTGCTGGTGCTCCTGGTCCTGCTGGTGCTCCTGGTCCTGCTGGTGCTCCTGGTCCTTCTGGTGCTCCTGGTCCTGCTGGTTCTCCTGGTCCTTCTGGTGCTCCTGGTCCTGCTGGTGCTCCTGGTCCTGGTCCTGCTGGTGCTGCTGGTGCTCCTGGTCCTGCTGGTGCTGCTGCTACTGGTCCTGCTGGTCCTGCTTTTGCTGCTACTGTTGTTGTTATTGCTGCTGCTGCTAGTGATGGTGTGGAGGAGCAGCCCCTACAACCTCGAAGCCCCTCTGATGAGGGCCCATATGGCCCTGCCAAAGGGAGGAAGAGGCAGACGCGTGAACGGGAGAGAAGGCAATACACAATTGAAGAGGAACATGAGGAGGAGGTGCTGGAGTGGCTGAGGGAGAATGAATATCTTTGGCAGAAGGGACACAGGCTCTATCGAGACACCAAGAGGAAGCAGGTTGCTTGGAGAGAGAAGGCGGAGAACCTGGGCTACACTTCGGAGGTGCTCCTCGGCTGGTGGAAGCACATGCACACCTGGTACGGGAAGCTGCACCTCAAGAAATCTGGCCAGGCCACAGTCAAGCTGACAGACAGAGAGACCTACGTCATGGCCAAGTGCAGCTTCTTGGAGGGTGAGATCTGCCACTGAGGAGCAGCCCCTCTCATAACCCCTCTCTCAGGCAGCCTGCTGAGAGCCAGTCCTCTTCTGGCCAAGAGTCAGCTCCAGTGTCCAGGCAGGTATCTGTGGAGTGTCCCACGATGGAGGCCCCCCCGACAGCTTCACTCCCCGTGGCGGAATGCGTGGAGGACCCCCTGACGCAGTGGGAGCAAGGAGAGGGCACTTCTACCACAGACCAACCCGCATCCACCCCCAGCTCCACCTCCACAGAAAGGCAGAGAGGCAGACAGGAGGGGCAGAGCCACACTGTCCTGCTGGAGATCAAGGACACCATCAGGACCAGCGTAGATCTCCTCTCTCAGCTGATACACACAGATGCCCCATCCTCCAACTGCAAGCCATTCCTCACCTACATGAACCAGACTCTCAAGAACATGTTGGAACCCCAGTACCAGGTGGTGAAGGATAGGATCACTGATCTTCTTCACAACCCTCCAGACCCAACTGAACCTGCTCCCACCCAGTCCAGGCCTGCTCCTCCACCCCAGGTGATGTCACTGCCCTTCCAAGGCTTTCCACAGGCCCTCACCTACCAAGGCTATGGCTACCAGGAGCTCCAGCAGCACAGGCAGCCCTTCCCAGTCCAGGCACAAGTACATCGGATGCCACTGGTGCCACTGATGCCACCAATGCCAACCACGCCACTGATGCCACCCACACCATCGATGTCACCCACAACACTGATGCCACCCATGCCACAGATGCCACCGACGCCAGTCCTCACCCAGCTGCAGACCAGACAGCCCCACTACACTGCTCCTTCCTCAACCCCACAGCCAAGCCCGGCCTCAGAACATCTGTCATCGGTATTGGGGCTGACACCCCATGTCATGGAGGAAGGGGCTCTGAACATCACGGGACTGAGCCAGCTGTCTTTAAGCTTCCTCAACACACCGTCCCCTGTGGTCTTCTTGGGGCCAGGCACCCCAGTGGTGCCTCAGACCAGCACTCCAGCAGCAGCCACCTTCACAGCACCTGGACCCTTCACCCCTGAGACTGGGCACGCCTCAGAGTGACCAAGAAGAGTGCCAGAGACTGGGTGGCTACCTGTAGACTTTAACTTTGCTTAAGACACTTGGGTCTTTTTTCTTTTACAGCTTGTTATTAAGAAAGATTATCTTTGCTTCACACACTTGCTTCATTTATTTTAGTAATTAAAGTCTTGGTGGAAACTTTTAGAAATGGTTTAAGCCTTTGTATGCTTGTGGGATGGTTTAAGATAGCAGTGGGATGGGCAGGGATACCTTTGGGATGGGTAATAGCTGTGGGATGGGTTAGGATACCTGTGGGATGGGTAATAGCTGTGGGATGGGCAGGGATATCTTTGGGATGGGTAATAGCTATGGGATGGGCAGGGATACCTTTGGGATGGATAATAGCAGTGGCATGGGAAGGGATACCTGTGGAATGGGTAATAGCTGTGGGATAGATAAACCTCCAGTGCAAGCATAGTGGGACTGTATGGTCCACTCCAGCAGCAGCCACCTGCACAGCACCTGGACCCTTCACCCCTGAGACGATGGGAATGCCTCAGACTGACTGAGAAGAGTGCCAGAGACTGGGTGGCTACCTGTTGACTTTATTTTTGCTTTGGACACTTGACTTGGGTCATTTTTCTTTTACAGCTTGTTATTAACAAAGATTATCTTTGCTTCACACAATAAAGTCTTGGTGGATTTTTTTAGAAATGGTTTAAGCCTTTGCATGCTTGTGGGATGTGTAAGGATACCTGTGGGATGGGTAATAGCTGTGGGATAGATAAACCTCCAGTGCAAGCATAGTGGGACTGTATGGTCCACTCCAGCAGCAGCCACACATATGGCCCTTTATTATCAATAACAATTTAATCATTAATCCACACATGTCAACATAAACAAAACTCTTTTTTAAATGCCCTGTTCATTGTAGGCCCACCCAACATACATGGCGCAATCTCATCAGTGTGATGAGACAGGCTGAAGGAAGCATCCATTAAGCATCTATCATCCTGTCTTGCCACTCCACTGCTCCAGCTGGGGAGTTGCACCAATGTCTCAGGAGGTTGCGCTGCTTCTTCCCTTCACGTGAAGTTCTGTTGGGGCCTTGCACATCCTTAGTGTCTATCAGGTTTCGCCCTTGCCTCCATTCCCCAGGCTCCTTGTCCCCATTGCCTTGTTGGAGGTCCACGAGCCTGTTCTGCAAGACTGGGCAGCAGGTGCGCATGAGATTGTGCAGGATGCAGCAAGCTTCCACGATCCTCCTCATGGTCTGTGGGCGATGCTGCATGGTGGTGAGAAGTATCTGGAACCTGTTGGCCAGGATGCCAAAGGCATTCTCCACCACCTGCCTTTCCCTGGACAGCCTGTTGTTGAAGATCCTCTCTTCACGGGTGAGGCATCTGGAGGTGTAGGGCTTCATGAGGTAGGTTGTGAGGGAGAAGGCGTCATCCCCCACAATGAAGTAGGGCACATCTTGTGTGTCGTTGGGCAGGGGACTGGATCTGGGAAGCCCATGATGAGGTTGCCTTCAAGCCCCTCCTTGAGGTGACTGGCATTGTATACCTGGGCATCTGAAGATGAGCCGTTGCCTGAAGCATCGATGTACATGAACTTGTAGTCAGCATCGTCCTCTTCTCCATGGTCGATGCTGACTACAAGTTCATG
>BLBF01000003.1:10215513-10263439 GCA_015471245.1 Laticauda colubrina
GCCTGAAGCATCGATGTACATGAACTTGTAGTCAGCATCGACCATGGAGAAGAGGACGATGCTGAAGAAGCCCTTGTAGTTGAAATAAGTGGACCCCGACTTGGCTGGTGCTTTGCAGGCACGTGCTTGCCATCTGTGGCTCCAACGTTGTGGGGGAAGTTCCACCTCTGATACCACTGCTCTGCAACTTTCTTCCATCCTTCTTCAGTGGAGGGGCACTGGAGGAGCTCCTCCAGGTATTCTTCGATGATGGCCTGCACCACTTCTCTGACCACAATGCTGATGGTGTTGTGTGGAACCCTCCAGCCGTACTGCATGCTCCTGTAGGTGGTCCCTGAGGCGCAGAGTCAGTGCCCTCTTCAGTCCAGGGTCCAGGCTGGGCCGGAAGTTGGTGTTTGCCTTGGTCAACCTGGGTGTCAGCCGCTCCACAACTTCGTCAAACATGGCTGGTGGCATCCTCATGTAGTTCTGAATGCACGAGGGTCTTTCTTCTCAGCTCCACCATCAGCTTGTTTTACCGTCCGTACTCTGCTCTTCTCCTGATCCATCTTCAGACCCAGACACTTCTTGGATGCCTCCTTTTCTTCCCGTAGAACAGTTGAAAGAGCCTGTAGATGGCTTTGCACTGTTGCAGAATGATGGTGGCTACCAAACGGACTGTGTTATGATCCATGGTGGACATCAATGGATGCTGTGGAAGAGCAAGAGCCAGATGAAGGCTGCAGAGGTCTGCACAGCAGGGCTGCTAGACTGAAAGTGAGATCCAGGTGAGTTCCTCCCACTTTTTATAGGCAATATAGGTTTTCCACTAGGTGTCCTTTTACATCCTCTAGGCATCCTCTAGACATCCTTAATATCCGAGATAGGTCCCCTCTGCGAACGTTTTTTCCATTTTAAATGCTTTCTTTGCGAGCTGCATCTGCTTTCATCCTTTCTCCATCTGTGCTACTAACGCTGCGCGTCCGTTCCGCGTCAGTTTCGCTTCCTCCCTGTGTCCATTTTCCACTGGAACGGATTTGAGTTGCGCAAATGCGCAGCAGATGCCTAGCGAATATAGCGGATGCATAATGGATGATGATGGATGTTGAACGGATGTTCCCTGTATGCGGTGCGGATGCAGAACGGACGCGTTGGATACATTTTCTGCTCAAAAAGTTTTGAGCTGCTCAAAACTTTTTGAGCGGATGGAACCTCAGTCTATGGATGCTGGACAGATAGAGAGGATGAAAAACGGAGGCAGTGAGTACAGAACGGATGAATTGCGTTGACCAACGGATGGCAAGTGTTTCTCTCCATTTTACATCCTCTTTCCATCCGTTGGTGCAGTGTGACATGGGCTTTATATAGCTCATGTTGCATTGTGTGCTTTGACTATTAGGCACAATTCAATGTCAAGAGGCTATTATGTGCCCAAACTCAGCCTAAACTAAGTCGTTGATAACTCTGGGATTAACAGCCTCATACAGAAACTATTCACAATTACAATTACAAAATCAAGATGATGACAAAATAACTTTGCAATCAATTCTTTCAGCTTACAATTTTTGCAGGTCTGTAAAGTCTGGGTGTCAAACTTCAAAAGGATTTATTGGGAGCTAACATGTCCGGCACTGCCTGGGTGTAGCCGACTCTGAGACACATAATTCATTGTCACCCTTGACCCTGGTTTCCCCCCACTCCCTGGGTGTATCATAATTCATATTCTCCAATGAGACACATCCATAGCCAAGAATCATCAGTCATATTCTCCAGTTAGATATTTGTGCAGCAGAAACTTCAGTCACCTAGTTACTCTCTTTGAAAAACAATTTATGGAATGTACTTTTGATTTCCAAGCTGCCACACTGCTCTTTCAAACCCCTTCCCCCCCTCTTTCTGTTGGCAACTCTAAAAAGACCATAGAAATATTTTATGAGTTGACACTGAATGGATAGATAAAATACAGTGTTGGACACCATCAATGTACTGATGGCACCTCTTTTCACTTTCTTTTGATCAGAATACAGAATAACAGAATTGGAAGGGACCTTTGAGGTCTTCTCGTCCAATCCATTACTCAAGCTGGAAACCCCACACCATTTCAGACAAAAGGTTGTCCAATCTCTTCTTAAAAACTTCCAATGTTGGAGCATTCACAACTTCTGGAGGCAAGTTGTTCTGCTGATTAATTGTTCTAACTATCAGGAAATTAACTATCTATCTAACTATCTAACTATCAGGAAATTTCTCCTTAGTTCTAGCTTGGATCTCTCCTTGATAGGTTTTACACATGTTTCTTCTTATGCTGCCTTCAAGTACTTTGGAGAATAGGTTGACACCTTTTTCATTCATACTTTTTTTTTAGTGTATGGCCCATGTTAACCAGGGATCATTGAGGTGTCTCTGTGAAAGAAATTTTTTGGGCGGTGTTATCTTTACCTGCGAGGCACCTGAATGCCGGTAGGTACTTGGGCAAGGCTCCTTTCTTGTCCCTACATGGTTTATTCGCTCATGGAAATTGAGCCACTGATCTCAGCGGCATGCAGCATCAGCATCTAAAGCCCATGTCACACTGCACCAATGGATGCAAAGAGGATGTAAAACGGACAAAAAAGCTTGCCATCCGTTGGAAAATGCAATGTATCCAATGTGTATTCATTGCGTACGTCTTTCATACGCTCTATCCATCAAGCATCCATCTACTGCTATTTCATGCTCAAAAAGTTTTGAGCTGCACAAAACTTTTTGAACGGATGAACTTTCTGCCGCATACGATGTACATCTGCGACACATACGGGCAACAAATGTTCTACGTCTGTTGCCATCCGTTACACGTCCGATGTATCCTCTCGGCATCCTCTGGGCATCTGCGCAACTCACATCTGCTCCAGCTGAAAATGGAAAGAGGGAGGAAGTGAAAGGTACGCGGAACGTCCACACAGCGTTAGTAGCACGGACATAGAAAGGATGAAAGCGGATGCAGCTCAGATATAAAGCATTAAAACAGACAAAACGTTCATATATGGGACGTATCTCGGATATTTAGGATGTCTGGAGTATGTCTAGAGTATGTGGAAGGACACCTAGCAGAAAACCAACATTTCCTATAAAAAGGGGGAGGAAATCACCTGGATCTCACTATCAGTCCAGCAGCCGTGGTGTGCAGACCTCTTCAGCCTTGCTCTTGCTCTTCCACATCATCCATTGATCTCCACCATGGATCATCACACACTCCTTTTGGTAGCTGCCATCATTCAACACCAGAACCAAGCCCTCTTCAGACTGTTTCACCTTTTCTACGCAAGGAGAAGGAGACGTCCAAGAGCTGTCTGGGTCCAAAGATGGATCGGGAGGAGAGTGGAGTTGGACTCTATGACAAGCTGATGGTGGAACTGAGGAATGAAGACCCTCTTGCATTCCAGCACTTCATGAGGATGCCACCAGCCATGTTTGATGAAGTTTTGGAGCGTTTGAGACCCAGGTTGACCATACCAAGCACCAACTTCCATCCCAGCCTGGACCCTGGACTGAAGGTGGCACTGACTCTGCGCCACCTGGCCTCTGGGACCATATACAGAAACATGCAGTATGCCTGGAGGGTGCCACACAACACCATCTACATTGTGGTCAGAGAAGTGGTTCAGGCCATCATCGAAGAATACCTGGAGGAGCTCCTCAAGTGTCCCACCACTGAAGAAGGCTGGAGGAAACTTGCAGAGCAGTGGTATCAGAAGTGGAACTTTCCCCACACCGTTGGAGCCATAGATAGGAAGCACGTGACCTGCAAAGCTCCACCCAACTCAGGGTCCACTTATTTCAACTACAAGGACTTCTTCAGCATCATCCTCTTCACCATGGTTGATGCTGACTACAAGTTCATGTACATCGATGCTACAGGCAATGGGTCAGCTTCAGATGCCCAGATATACAACGCCAGTGACCTCAAGGATGGGCTGGAACGCAACCTCATAATGGGTTTTCCAGATCCAGACCCCCTACCCAACGACACACAAGATGTGCCCTAATTCATCGTGGGTGATGACGCCTTCTCCCTCAGAACCTATCTCATGAAGCAGTACAGTTCCAGATACCTCACCCGTGAAGAGAGGATCTTCAATTGCAGGCTGTCCAGGGCAAGACGGGTGGTGGAGAACGCCTTTGGCATCCTGGCCAACAGGTTCCAGGTACTTCTCACCACCATGCAGCATCGCTCAAAGACTGTGAGGAGCATCGTGGAAGCTTGCTCCACAATCTCATACACACCCACTACCCAGTCTTGCAGAACAGGCTTGTGGATCATCAACAAGGCAATGGGGACATGGAGCTTGGTGAATGGAGGCAAGGACAAAACCTGATAGACACTGTGGATGGACAAGGCCCCAACAGAGCTTCACGTGAAGGGAAGAAGCAGCGCAACCTCCTGAAACACTGGTGCAACTCCCCAGCTGGAGCAGTGGAGTAGGCAAGACAGGATGGTAGATGCTTAATGGATGCTCCCTTCAGCCTGTCTCATCACACTGATGAGATTGTGCCATGTATGTTGGGTGGCCCTACAATGAACAGGGCATTAATAAAGAGTTTTGTTTATGTTGAAATGTGTTGATCAATGATTAAATTGTTATTGATAATAAAGGGCCATATGTATGGAAGCTGGGAGGGTGGACCATACAGTCCCACTATGCTTGCACTGGAGGTTTATCTATCCCACAACTATCCTTACCCATCCCACAACTATCCTTATCCCACAGCTATCCTTACCAATCCCAAAAGTATTCATCCCACAGCTATCCTTACCAACCCCACAAGCATGCAAACGCTTAACCCTTTTAAAAAGTTTTTCCCAACACTTAAAGTAAAAAAAATGAACCAAGTGTGTGAAGCAAAGATAACCTTTATTAATAACAAACTGTATGACTTTATTAAAAAGCAAAATGACCCAAGTAAAGTGTCTTAAGCAAAGATAAAGTGAACAGGTAACAACTCAGTCTCTGGCACTCTTCTCAGTCATTCTGAGGCGTGCCCATGGTCTCAGATGTAAAGGGGCCAGGGACTGTAGAGGTGGCTGTTGCTGGAGTGCTGGTCTGAGGTGCCATTGGGGTGCCTGGCCCCGAGAGTACAACAGGAGATGGTGTGTGCAGGAAGCTCTTAGAGAGCTGACTCAGTCCCGTGAGGTTGAGAGGCCCTTCCTCAAGGACCTGGGATGTGAGGCCCAAGACTGATGACAGATGTTCTGAGGAAGGGCTTGGCTGTGGGGTGAAAGATGGAGGAATGTAGTGGGGATGTCTGGTCTGCAGCTGAGTCAGGTGAGGCGTCTGTGGCATCTGAGGAACCTGGGTCTGGACTGGGAAGGGCTGCCTCTGCTGTGGGAAGTCCTGGTAGTGGTAGGTTTGGCAGGCAAGGGGCTGTTGAAATCCGTGGAAGGGCTGTGACATCGCCTGGGGTGGAGGAGCAGACCTGGATTGGGTAGGAGCAGGTTCAGCTGGGCCTGGAGGGTGGTGCAGAAGAGCTGTGATCCTCTCCTTCATCGCCTGGTACTGGGCCTCGGGTATGTCCATGAAGGTCTGGGTCACGTATGTGATGAAGGGCTTGTGGTTAGAGGATGGTATGTCGAAGTGGACCAGCTGGGAGAGGAGATCTGTGCTGGCTTTGATTGTGTCCCTGATCTCCAAGAGGACAGTTTGGCTCTGTCCCTCCGGTCTGCCTCTCTGCCTGCTTTCTGTGGAGGTGGACCTGGGTGTGTGTGTGGGTTGGTCTCTGGTGGCTGCTTCTTCTTGCTCCATCTGTGACAGGGGATCCTCCACGTCCTTTGGCATGGGGAGTGCAGCTGTCGTGGGGCCCTCCAAAGACACCTGCCTGGACAAGGTAGCTGTCTCCTGGCTGGAAGAGGAGTGGCTCTCTGTGGGCTGTCTGAGGGAGAGGGTTGACAGAGGGGCTGCTCCTCGGTGGTGGATCTCACCCTCCAGGTAGCTGCACCTGGCTATGATATAGGTCTCCTGGTCAGTGAGCTTGACAGCGGCCTGCCCAGATTTCTTCAGGTGCTGTTTGCCATACCAAGTGTGCATGTGTTTCCACCACCCAAGGAGTACATCTGAAATGTAGCCCAGGCTCTACGCCTTCTCTCTCCATGCTGCATGCTTCCTCTTAGTGTCACGATAGAGCCTGTGGCCCTTCCTCCACAGGTACTCGTTCTCCTTCAGCCATTCCAACACCTCCTCCTCATGGTCCTCAGAAATGGAGTATTGTTTCCTCTACCTCTTCTCCTTGCCTTGCCTCTTCCTCCCTCTGGCAGGGGCTTCAGGGCCTTCAGCAGCAGGGCTTTGAGGGCCTTGGGGCTGGTCCATCACAGCAGCATCAGCAGCAGCAGGAGAAGCACCACCAGCAGCAGGAGAAGCACCACCACCAGTAGCACCAGCATAAGCAGCAGCAGGAGAAGCACCAGCAGGAGAAGCACCAGGAGGAGAAGCACCAGCAGCACCAGCAGCAGAAGCACCAGCAGCAGCACCAGCAGGAGAAACAGCAGCAGCACCAGCAGCACCAGCAGGAGAAGCACCAGCAGCAGCAACACCAGGAGCACCACCAGCAGCAGCAAAAGCACCAGCAGCTTCAGAGTCAGCGCCAGGGGGTGGGATGGTGGTTCTGTCCTTCTTGCCAGGGCTGGCAGGAGTAGGCACAGGCTTTCTCTTCTTCCCCATGGTGTTCTCTCAAGATGTCTCTGGCAGCAGGTCTTTGCTCTGAATGCTGACTGCTTGCGAGCTGCATCCTTTTATATCTGCGGAGCTTACGCAATTCATCCTCCCCGCATACGCAGTTAATGCTTTGGATCTGCTACACATCCGCTATGCATCCTATAGGCATCCGTGATGCATCCGCATCATTCACTACGCATCCGCTCTGCATCCGCTCCTTCCGCTATGCGTCCGCTCCTCTGTTCTCCCCTGGAAGCCCTGCGGATGTGTCATCCACTTCCATCTGCTTCCATCCACTAAGCTTCCTACGAACATCCACTTCACATCCCCGCTACATCCTCCCCACATCCGTTCCTTTCCGTTGTTGTCCGCTCTGTTTTTGCAAATTTGGGGCACTTTTTAGAGCGGATAACAATGGATGGAAAATTTGCTCATCCGCTGTGTCCTTTTTGCATACGTTTTGCATCCGTCGGCCAGTGTGACCTAGCCTTAACCATGTGAGCCACCATGGGCCCCTTTCATTCATGCTAATTTGGTGTAGAATCTGATTGAGAAAGATTTCTATATTTATTGGCTTTTTTATTGTTGTATCAGCAAATAAGAAAATGGAAGATGAATTGGTCTTAATTGGAGCTACTGAGATAGAGAAGTAAAGCAATCATGGATAATAACTTGCAGATTCAGAATAAGATCAATTCTAAGGTTGTCATGAGAGTCTTTTTTCTCTCTTCCCTTCCGTAAGGAATTGATTTTAAAAATAGTTTAATTAAGTACAGTCATATCTGTGGTTTGAATGCGGTCTCAGATCAGCATTAATTCTGGATACATCCATAATTTAACAAATGAAATCACTACAGTATAGTCTCAGAGAATGTATCTTCTAAGTGAATAAGCTTGATTAAAATGTGCACACACAAAACATTCCTCTCGTGTTACAACTTAAAAACTTTACATTTGGTTTATCCAACATGGCAACAGAAACAGGAGAAGAGATTCTATTCTGTGTTTAATATTTGCAGGCAAAAGGAGCTGTATCTTTATATCAGAAATGTACTTTATAGATTAAACTGGCTTGAGTGAAGCAGTCACATAATTTTTTTTAAGAAGGATGTCATATGACTGATTGGAGAAAATGCAGAAAAGCTAATTGGATCAGTTAGTTCTTCTTTGAAGAATCATTTTGTTTATTTGTCTAATTAGCTTATACATACATACATACATGCATGCATGCATGCAAATGAGCTGCGGTGGTGCAATGGTTAGAATGCAGTACTGCAGGCTACTTCTGCTAACTGCCAGCTGCCAACAGTTTGGCAGTTTGGGTCTCATGAGGCTCAAGGTTGACTCAGCCTTCCATTTTTCCAAGGTGAGTAAAATGAGGACTCAGATTGATGGGGGCAATTATGCTGACTCTGTAAACCGCTTAGAGAGAGATGTAAAGTTCTGTAAAAAGGTATATAAGTCTAAGTACGATTTTGATTGCTACACATACATACATGCATACATACATACAACCATAATATATTACATAATGAAAGAGGAATTGGCCATAGTATGGCATAGACTATTGAACAAGATTGGGTCTTTGCCTGATCCAGCCAAACTCTTACATTCTCTGTGATTTCAGGGGTCTGTTAAAGGCTTTGCATGAAATATTTTCTCCTGCCCATTTGCTTAAACTGACACATAGATTCAGCCACTTGCACTGATAACTTTCATATCCATTTTCTCACTGCATTGGGGCTTCAATAGAGAATGTCATTCAGACTCATCAGGAAATTTAAAATCATCTGTACAACAATTGCATTAGTCCCAACAATATTTTCTCCCTTGTCACTAGAGCCAATAGAAGATGCCAATGCCAAACTCTGCCATTGCTAGTCTCTGGAGCCTTTTAGTCATGATCCAGGTCAAGCAGGCAAACTATGTTGAGGATGGGAAGAATTACAGTCTCTCTTCACCTGACTTGTAGTTTCTTTCTAATGGTTGCATGGGTTGAATGCAGAGGAAGAAAGCTAGTGAATGGATATATTGCCTTGAAGAGGAGTTGGGCAGCTACCTGGTGGCATCTTGTTCAGCAGTCTTCTCAAATCTTCTTGGTGTGACCCATGTGACTCAGATAGAGAAACAGGGAAAGATCTCTGCCCAGATTATTATTATTATTAATTTCTTTGCTTCTGTTTTCATTATATTTCCATAGTTAATTGCAGTGCTTACCATTTCTGTACCAAGAGGCATGGCTACATTGATCAATGTCGTTATCAACGTAAAAACATAATATTAAACATAGAATATTGTGGTACTTCTAGCAACTTTGTTCTGCTGACTAGCTTTTAGCTTGCTGATGAGATAGACTTATTTGTTGACTTTGAACATTCAAAAGAGATTTTTGAATCCAGTACTAAGGTCAGAGTGCCGGTGGTCAGTGTTGGTGGTCAATTTAATCTCTTTCAGAATAATGCCTGGAATTTTCTGTAGAATTATCAAAAAGTAAACTAAATTTGTTGGAATGAGCCTTGTCCTATCAAACAGCACATTTTCTCCTACATAAACTATGCAAAAGTACTATCTTTTTCAGATAAATCCACAATCATTTTTTAAAGTTCTATTTATTAAACAAATAATCTTTTTTTTTATCAATCTCATTGGGCTTCCAGGGCAGGTCATGCTGCACATAAATGACATGCTAAAACAAAGTGCATTTCAGGTAATAATATTTAAAACCCCAGAACTCCAAGCAAATAGCAAGCTTAGAAGCCCGTGTGATGTAAATAATGTTTTGACTCAAGATTGCTGGATTCAAATCATAATGCCTTTGCTGAACCACTTTAAGTCTAAATTACATTATCAAGATTATTGTGAAGGTATGAAGGATTTTATTGAATAATGTCCTTGAAGTCCTGTTATAATATTTCTCAAGTTTAGTAACCTTAAGTTATATGGGCTTAAACTCCCAGAAGTTCCCTCCCTTCAGCTGGAAGTTGAAGTCCACATATCTAAAAGTGGCCAAGGTTGAGAAATATTGTCCTATCAGAAGTATTGAAATATTGTCCTATCTACCTGAGTCTTCAACTGAAAACTTTTTCAAAGTACCTTACCTTTTCAAAACTTTTTCAAAGTACCTTAACCATCCATAAAAGAAAGCTATGTTTAAATTTGTATTTCCAAGAATGAAAGCACAGGAATATCAAAGTCTTTTGTGCAAATCTCAGAAGGGATCCACAGAAAATCCTGGCAATTTTGCTAAAGGACCAAGGAGAAATTGGAGTTACAGAGCATACAGAATATCATAAATGCTTGTTAAGCCATGGTGACGCAGTGGTTAGAATGCAGTACTGCAAGCTACTTCTGTTGCCTGCCAGCTGCCTGCAATTGGGCAGTTCAAATCTTGCCAAGCTCAAGGTTGACTCAGCTTTCCATCCTTCCAAGGTGGGTAAAATGAGAACCCAAATTATTGGGGGAAATATGCTGACTCTCTAAACCTGTAGAGAGAGGACTGTAAAGCAGTATATAAGTCTAAGTGCTATTGCTATTGCTAAAGTTCAGCAGGCATTGGAAAGTGTTCAGAACAGATATGTTGGACCCACATGCGGCCTTGGAGAGCTAATAATGCAGTTCCATAAGACTTAATTTTTTAACATTATTATGTCATTTCTAACAATAGGTACTATATTATATAGTATATAGGAGCCCTGGTGGCTCAGTGGTTAAAGTGCAATATTGCAGGCAAAACTCTGCCCACAGCCTGGAGTTCTATCTTGATAGGCTCAAGGTTGACTTAGCCTTCCATCCTTCTGAGATTGGTAAAATGAGGACCCAGATTGTTGGGGTCATTATGCAAATAACGCTTTTAATCTACCCAGAGAGTGCTGTAAAATTCTATGGGATGGTATATGAGTCTACATGCTATTGCTATTACATATTGTATATGCAGACCAAGACAATTATTCTTCCCTCACTGAAGCCCAATCAAGCCAAAAGGCTGGATACGCCTGGCTTAAAGTCTTCCAAATTTTGTAATATGTAGCTGAGCATAACCCTTTGTTATGTTAAAAACCTGAACAGCTTTTTATCCCAATAGACAAATTTACAAAAATGAGATTACTTACAGATGATTTCTAAAGCCTACAGTTGTTTTTCCCCTATAAAATATCATATTTTAAAACTGGGCTGGATAGCTTGTGAACCAAGATCTCTAGCATATCTTGATTAATACCTATGAACTATAGCCTGGCAAAAGATTAACAATTTTCCTGCCTCTTTTTTTCCTGTTTTGGGAAGAAAACCAAAATAGAAAAGTTACACCACTGCAAATTCGCCTAAAGAAAAACAAGAAAATTTTGAGTAGGTGGAATTCTTTGGTGTGATGGAAATCATGATTGTGCACATTGTGAAAAGCTTTTGAACAAGTGCTTCATTATGTTCTTGGGGAAAAAATATATGGTTGCTTTAGGAAGCTAACTTATTAAAACTAATATGATTCTAAAAGCAGTCACACCATTTTTTCAGATGCTCATCAAAGTTGGAAAAGTTTGGGTTGCTTTAATGAACAACAAAGAGATGCCATGTTGCTGTGAAGTCCAAATCATTTCTGAAACATGCATAGTCCTATTATATTTCAGAAAATTATAAAAATGGAATTCAAGTAGGTGTAGGTTTCCAAGTGATGAAATCCATTTTAAAAGAAAAGTACAAAGTCCACCTTTCAAAAAGATTTCTTTTATTTAGGAAAACATCAAATTGGTAAAGTCCATGGTAATTCCAGATCTAACCCAGCCCAGAATTACCCCACAATATTAGAAGTTAGAAACAACCCCCCAAAGTCACATTCTCCAATAGAAGTAATTCAACGTTGCTTGATGTCATAAATCTCCACCTGCAGGAGGCCAAGAATGGACAGCTCGTTTCCCACAGGAAAGAAGATCACCTAGCCATAACATTCTCTTTATCTCCTCTCCTCCCCCCTTAGGAATGTGTCAAGCCCAAAACCCTTCCCCCCATGACTACCACAGCGAAAAGAAGAAAAAGAATATATACTGAGACAAATGAAAATGGCTACACTTATGCCAATTTTGGGCTTGACAGGCTGCCCTCCCTCATTAGAAAAGAAACCCCTGTAATGACATAAAATACACAAAGATTGAAATTAGGGAAATTAGGTTAAATTGTGGCTGAGGGTGTTTGTCATCTTGTATTTTTTGGATCTGTGCTGCCTCATTCAAAGCCTTTTTTGTGTTTTCCTGAGAGTCTTTAATTGCGTCCATCTACTCAAGTTACTGACGTAGATGGCAGGGAGTCCCTTGGTAATTCAGGCATGGGAACAAACTGCATCCCAGTATTGATTGGGAAAGGTATTAACCTAGTACTACTATGTACAGCATTATTATAAGTAACCTCTGCAAATGGCAGCAAATCAGCCCAGTTGGTTTGTTGATAATTTACATAACATCTCAAATATTGTCCAATAATTTACTTAATCTTCTCAACCAATCCATTGGTCTGGGCATGGAAAGCTGAACTCAGACCTTGAGAGGATCCAATTGCTTGTATGAATTCTCTCCAGAATTTTGCAATAAATTGTAACCCTTCTATCTGAAATGATTCTGCAAGGCACTCCATGTAGTCTATATATATGATTCACAAACATTTTGGATACTTTTCTGGCTGATGGTAGACCTTTCCATGAAATAAAATGAGCTTGTTTGGAATATAAATCCATTACAGTCCAAATTACTGTGTGCCCCCCCCCCCCCCCATTGGAAAAGAAACCCCTGCAACGACATAAAATACAGAAGGATTGAAATTAGGTTAAACTCAATCATACAATGCACATTTTTAATCTCCTCTGCAATTCAGTTTTGGCTTGTGTGAATATTTTTCATGGAATTTCCTCACCAATCTATCATATAGATTACAAACTTGTAAAATACTGAGGTTCCTAGATTTTATTCAATTGAAATTAAAATGATGCAAATGTTTTACTTTTTCAAATAAACATTGAGAGAATTTTAAGGCAAATACAAGTATCATAAACATTTTATTTTGTAAACAATGAGAGAGAGAAAGGATGGATGGAGGGAGAGAGAGAGATTCAGATCTCCCTTGAATTTCTTGTTTCTTTTAGGGATAATGGGTTAGCTGAATCCAGTTTTCAGATTCTTTTTTTTTTAATTAAACAAATTTTATTCAGTTTTTCACATAAAAACAAAAATCTCTTTTTAGTGGACAACATATTTCTGAGTCATCACTTTTACATACAACATGACAGCAGTTATACATTCATATATGCATACTTAATTCTATTATTACCTTTTCCATTCCAAATTTTCAGGAAGGAGAGAAACAAACAAATTAATTCTAGCCTCTTTCATTAATCTCAATTGAAACATATTTTTGTTTCATTTCAATTATTTCAAATATAATCCTTTAATATTTATTTTTAAAAATAAAGATAAACAATATATGTTTGCCTAATAATAATAATGATGATGTTACCAATGTCTCTCCTTCCTTTTAATAATCTATGTTAATTTATTAATTTAAGTAGTTCTTTAATCTGTCATATTCCCTTTCCATCACACAATCTTTTTATAAATTCTAGATTAATACAAGTTTTAACACTAAAGAAAAAAAACAAGTGTAGGTTTCCCCTCCTTTTACTGCTTTGAGTATGACACCTCAGTGGTTAAAATATACCTTTATTCCCTTATCTGATTCCCAATAAACCATTATTTTTAAGAAGTTACAATAATAATCATTACATCTTTTCATTGGATTCCGCAGAATATTTTCCCCCTTGATTTTTAATGAGAGTTATCAGTATCTATCCCTCCTTTAATAATCTATATTACCCTATTTTCTAAATATTTTTAATTGCAGATATATTCTTGTTACCCCTTGTCATTCTGCATTATCCCCTTTTTAATTCATCAACCATTATCTCTGAAAAAACAATTTCTTTTCAATGTTTTACTATTTCCGTATTTCTTTATTTCATGCACCTGTTTCTTACTGCTTCTCCTCCCCCTCTTTTCCCCATATCTTTTCTCATTCCAGTTTATATCCCTCTCTTTCTTGATATCTTTCTTTCCCCTTTTCTGCTGGGTCTTTCTGCCTTTCTCGACTTCACAGGTATTCCCCTTTTTGATTGCCTTCTTAAATCTCAACTTTTTAGCCTTCCTTCTTTCCCCACTTCTTTGTAGTGTTCTTTGTGTTAATTGTCTATTTAAAATGTCTTCTCCTTGAGTCAACTCCTCCTCCTCCGAAGCTCACTCTTCTTGTTCTTCAAATGCCATTTCCATTTTTTCTAACACAGAGCAAAGTGATTCACCTCTTTCCTGTAGTAATTCTCTCATATTTTAAGTTCCATTTTTAATTCCCAAAGAGATATCATCATTACACACTCTTATATTTTATAATTGTTGAAGTCCACAAAAAACACTTTTACTTTCCTTCTTTCTTCTTTCAATTTTCTAAAGTTCTCAATTATTCCAGCCCAGGGTCTATACCAAAAACATCAATCAATCCCACAGTCAGTTTTCCCTTGCTTTTTTATTTATTCTAGTTCAGCTTTCACTTTCTAAGATTCTTACTTTGTTTCAATATTTCTTTAATGTTATATCAGCACCAGTTCATTCAGAAACAGGATGCTTTCCCTTTTGTTTGAGCTCAAGTTTTTGTCAGAAGATGGCACTCTCCATTATACAAAGTCTTCACCTTTTCCCCTTATTTTTCATTTAGGGTTTTTTGAACCTCAATATTCCAGCACAGTCCAGTGTCCAATTTGTAAATTTTATTATTATTATTTTTTGACAATCTTAAGTCCAGCTTTATTTTATGCCTGTTTATTGCCAAAATATTTTAGTCCAATTTAGTTAAATCTTTAGTTCTGGCTTCTTCTTTTCTCAGTTCAAAGCCCCACTTAGCTGTCAAAAATATTTTCTTATTGTTTTTCCTGTCCCTTTGTAATTTCACCGCTCACTTTTCTTTTCTTAAGAATTCAATGTTACCTTAATCCCAGGGTACTTTTGTTTTGTTGTATTGCACAGTTGTCCTGGTTCAGATGTTATCCACCTCTTTCTTCCCTCCTGCACAAATCTTAGTCCAGCTGAGTCCTCCTCTTCGGGGTGGCCATTTTAGACCACCGCTGCAGTCGTCTTCAGGAGGAAAAAGACCAAGCCCAGGAGGGGAGATGCGGCTCCCCTCAACCTGGCTTGTGGCTTCCCCTTACTCCACCATCCCTCCAAGGCAGCTTCAGCTCCTAATTGTGATGATCAGGGCTCTGCAACAAAAGAGCAGGGACCACAGCTGCAGAGAGTCGCAGCCTATGGTCCATCAGCGAGGAGGGCTCAACCTGGAAGTCCCAGTTCTCAGATTCATAATTTTCTTTCTCATGTATTAAATATTTGATATATAATATGTTGATATGCCATTTTTAGATTTCTTGTTAAATTTAAATAATTTTAATTGCTTGTTTTAAATCATATTTTTTATTTTTTGATTCACCTAGAGAGCATGAGGATTAAAGTGGTACCAATAGCAATAGCACTTTTTGATTTACATACCACTTTATAGTGCTTTACAGCCTTCTCTAAAGCAGTTTACAGAGTCAGCATATTGCCCCCAACAATCTGGGCCCACATTTTACTCACCTTGGAAGGTTGGAAGGCTGAGTCAAACTTGAGCCTGGTGAGATTTGAACTACCAAATTACAGGCAGCTGATAGTCAGCAGAAATGGCCTGCTGTACAGCACTCTAACTATTGTGCCACCGAGGCTCTTAGATAGGTAGATAATTTTGCATAAATAAATACAATTAAATAAAAAACTTACAACTTACCATGAGATAATCTTTCAGCAGTTTATACCCAGGAACAAACGGGAAAGATACTCAACAATCTATGTTAACAATTATTTTATTATCACATTGCAAATGCAAATCTTTCTTTATATTACTGACCCTTGGCCTTGCTTAGTCTCCAAGACACTTAGTCTCAGATATATTTAATTTAGTGGGTCAAAACGTGTGCTGTTATATTTTAATCAAAATAAAAAAATAATAATATTTCCTTTCTGAATTTCAGAGTTGTTAGAAGGCCATTGCTAGAATTTATATTTTATTGTCTGCACCAACATGTTCTTTCTTTGAATCAAACATTTTTCTCACTTTCTCAAAATCATTCTAATTTTGTAGGCAGAGCATTTTGTCTTTATCAGAAAATATGTACATCACTAGTGGCTGCACAAAAGAGCTCTCTTGGTTGTGGGCAATGTTTAGCAAAATTATAATGTGTTGAATATAGATTTGAGTTTCCATTTCTACAGAGCAGTTACCTAAGCATCATCATCTGCAACAGTGGTGGTATTCAATTTGTTTTTACTACTGGTCTGTGGGCATGGCTTGGTAGGCATGGCAGGGGAAGGATACTGTAAAATCTCCATTCCCTCCCCACCCCACTAACCTGCTTTCCAGCTCCATTCTCCTGTGCAGAGCAACAAAAGATGATCTAGCCAATCAGCTGGGACTTGGGAGGCAGAGAATAGATGGGGGCGGGGCCAGTCAGAGGTGGTATGTGCTGGTTCTCCGAACCACTCAGTATTTCTGCTACAGGTTCTCCAGAACTGGTCATAACCTGCTGAACACACCTCTGATCTGCAATAGGAAACTATATTTTTAATGCTTTGTGGTTGCAGCCTTGTCTTCATTTCTTATTTTCTGCATTGTTTTTCCCATTCATTTCCCACAAAGAAAAGAGACAATGTCATGATCTTCACTAAATTGTCAGGAGGATGAATTCAGTTAGATTGAAAAGGCCTCTAAAACACTGGAAGTGTTACAGAGATTGTTTTCATTAATTATAGCGTGACTGCTACGTAAGTATATTTATGCACAGTCCAAATTAGACCCAGACTGATAAAATATGAAGTTTCTGTACCCTAGATATTCCCTGATCATGTGGAAAGCACATGTCTACTGGGTGGGAGACAATTGTGGGCATATGCTGTACATTCTTGCAGCGCGATCACCCACAGAGGCTGGTAAGGAGATTGAGGAGTTGAAGATTTGGGCCTGAGTTCAAATCCCAAATAACCCTACCCTCTCCCATTTTCTTAATTCCATTGATTAATAGGCATTGTAAAAGATCGCCTCAAAGAAAAAGTTTGCAAAGCTCACAATGTGCTGTAAAGAAAGAAAATAAACAGGGCAAACCTACTTAATGTGAAAGGACAATAGCTATAATGTCACAAAAGCTGAGCATTCTCTAGATAAACTGGAGTCAGTACAGAAGCATGCCTTCTTTCACTCATCCTGAGCAATAGCTATCTTGGCTAGAAGATTATGAGAATTGTAGTTTTAATACACCTGGAAAACGCTTAATATATTAAAGTGAAGTTTTGGTATACAAAGACCAAATATTAAAGACTCTCAAAACAAACTCTTATTAGATATACATTTCCCAGCTATAATCTTGATGGATCCCTAAACCCACCTCATAAATTAGATTTGTAAAGAGAGTAATTATCCTTAAAAAAAAAACATATCTGCAATGCTGGGTGTGTCAAAAAGGGAGACCACAAGATTGAAATGAAGATTTAAAAGGCTGAATCTGTATTTTAGGTCAGTTCTTCATCTCTAACTTAAGGCCCTGCCACACTGCCCAACGGATGCAAAACGGACACAACGGACGAGAAAAATGTTCCATCCGTTGTTATCCGCTCTCAGAAGGGGCAAAAATTTGCATAACCGGAGCGAATAAAATGGACGCGGGGAGGACGCAGGGCGGATGGAAAGTGGATGCGGAACAGAAGCCCAGCGGATGGAAGCAGATGGGAGTGGATGGCACATCCGCTAGGCTTCCAGGGGACCTCAGCAAAGCGGATGCGGAACGGATACAGTGGATGCAGAGTGGATGCAGAGCGGATGAAGCGGATGCAGAGCAGATGCACAGCGGATGCACAGCGGAAGCCTAGCGGATGCCAAGCGTTAATTGCGCATGCGGGGAGGATGCATTGCGTCAGCCCCGTGGATATAAAGGAAGCAGCTCAGAAGCAGGTCGCCATTCAGAGGAAAAACCTGCTTCCAGACACATCGACTGCCTTGCCTGTCCTGCCTGCATGTCTGCCTGCAAGCCTTGCTACCAGCCAGTCTGCCTGCCAGCCTTGTTGCCTGCCTGCCTGCCAGACTTGGTTCATGCCTGCCTGCCAGCCTTGGTGCCTGCCTCCCTGCCAGCCTTCCTGCCAGCCTTGGTGCCTGCCTCCCTGCCAGCCTTCCTGCCAGCCTTGGTTCCTGCCAGCCTCCCTGCCAGCCAGCAACCGCACAACCATGCTGAAGCACAGCAAGCCTCAGCCATCTGCTGCCAGCCCTTGCAAGAGGGACAGGGCTACCATCCCGCCCCCTGGCCCTCACTCTGGTTCTGCTGGGGCTTCCGCAGCACGGGATCGCTCTTCTGGGGCTGGGGCTTCTGCTGCTTCTGCTTCTGGAGGAGCTGATGACAAGCACTCCAGCACCAGCCACCTCCACAGCACATGCACCCTTCACCCCTGAGACTGAGCGACCAAGAGGAGTGCCAGAGACTCATTTTTGTCTCATAGCTTGTTGTTAATAAAGTCTATTTTTGATTCACACACTTGCTTCATTTCTTTTTTTTAATAAAATCTTGGTGGAAACTTTTAGAAATGGTTTCAGCCTTTGCATGCTTGTGGGATGGGTTAAGATAGCAGTGGGATGGGTTGAGATAGCAGTGGGATGGGCAGGGATACCTTTGGGATGGGATACCTTTGGGATGGGTAATAGCTGTAAACCTCCAGTGCAAGCATAGTGGGACTGTATGGTCCACCCTCCCAGGTGCCACACCTATGGCCCTTTATTATCAATAATAATGTAATAATCATCCACACATGTCAACATAAACACAACTCTTTATTAAATGCCCTGTTCATTGTGGGCCCACCCAACATACATGGCCCAATCTCATCTGTGTGATGAGACAGGCTGAAGGAAGCATCCATTAATCATCTATCATCCTGTCTTGCCACTCCACTGCTCCAGCTGGGGAGTTGCACCAGTGTTTCAGGAGGTTGCGCTGCTTCTTCCCTTCATGTGAGGCTCTGTTGGGGCCTTGCACATCCTCAGTGTAGATCAGGTTTCGCCCTTGCCTCCATTCCCCAGGCTCCATATCCCCATTGCCTTGTTGGAGGTCCACGAGCCTGTTCTGCAAGACTGGGTAGCGGATGCGCATGAGATTGTGCAGGATGCAGCAAGCTTCCATGATCCTCTTCATGGTCTCTGGGAGATGCTGCATGGTGGTGAGAAGTACCTGGAACCTGTTGGCCAGGATGCCAAAGGCGTTCTCCACCACCCGTCTTGCCCTGGACAGCCTATAGTTGAAGATCCTCTCTTCACGGGTGAGGGGTCTGGAAGTGTAGGGCTTCATGAGGTAGGTTCTGAGGGAGAAGGCATCATCCCCCACGATGAAGTAGGGCACATCTTGCTTGTCGTTGGGCAGCGGGTCTGGATCTGGGAAGCCCACCATGAGGTTGCCTTCCAGCCCCTCCCTGAGGTGACTGGCATTGTATACCTGGGCATCTGAAGAGGAGCCGTTGCCTGAAGCATCGATGTACATGAACTTGTAGTCAGCATCGACCATGGCAAAGAGGATGATGCTGAAGAAGCCCTTGTAGTTGTGATAAGTGGTCCCCGACTTGGCTGGAGCTTTGCAGGCCACGTGCACATCTTGTGTGTCATTGGGCAGGGAGTCTGGATCTGGGAAGCCCACGATGAGGTTGCGTTCCAGCCTACCCTTGAGGTCACTTGCATTGTATACCTGGGCATCTGAAGCTGACCCGTTGCCTGAAGCATCGATGTACATGAACTTGTAGTCAGCTCGATCATGGTGAAGAGGATGATGCTGAAGAATCCCTTGTAGTTGAAATAAGTGGACCCTGAGTTGGCTGGCGCTTTGCAGGCCACGTGCTTGCCATCGATGGCTCCAATGGTGTGGGGGAAGTTCTACCTCTGATACCACTGCTCTGCAACTTTCTTCCATCCTTCTTCAGTGGAGGGGCACTGGAGGAGCTCCTCCTTGTATTCTTCGATGATGTCCTGCACCACTTCTCTGACCACAATGCTGATGGTGTTGTGTGGCACCCTCCAGCCGTACTTCATGCTCCTGTAGGTGGTCCCTAAGGCCAGGTGGCGCAGAGTGAGTGCCATCTTGAGCCCAGGGTCCAGGCTGGGCCGGAAGTTGGTGTTTGCCTTGGTCAACCTGGGTGTCAGCCGCTGCACAACTTCGTCAAACATGGCTGGAGGCATCCTCATGAAGTTTTGGAATGCCCGAGTATCTTTGTTCCTGAGCTCCACCATCAGCTTGTTGTACAGTCCGTCCTCTGCTCTTCTGGCGAACCATCTTCGTACCCAGACGCTTCTTGGCCACCCCTTTTTCTTCCCGTAGTAGAGTTCACAGAGCCTGTAGATGGCTTCGCACTGTTGCAGAAGGATGTTGGCTGCCAAAAGGACTGTGTTACGATCCACAGTGGACATGATTGGATGCTGTGGAAGAGGAAGAGGCAGATGAAGTCTGCAGAAGTCTGCAGCAGGGCTGCTGGTCTGAAAGTGAGATCCAGATGTTTTTCTCCCCCTTTTTATAGGCAGTATAGGTGTCCCTTTGCATCCTCTAGGCATCCTCTAGGCATCCTTTATATCCGAGATAGGTCCCCTCTGCGAAGTTTTTCTCCATTTTAAATGCTTGGTTTCCGTGCTGCATCCACTAGGCATCCGTTCCGCGTCCATTCCACTTCCTCCCTGCGTCTGAGCGGATGCAAGTTGCGTGGATGTGGAACGGATGCCTAGCGGATATAACGGATGCGTAACGGATGCAGAACGGATGCCTAGCGGATGCATAGTGGATGCAGAACGGATGAATTGGATACATTTTCTGCACAAAAGTTTTAGGCAGCTCAAAATTTTATGAGCGGATGAAACGTCAATAAACGGATGCTGGACGGATAGAGAGGAAGCAAAACGGAGGCAGTGAGTACATCGCGTTAACCAACGGATGGCAAGCTTTTTTGTCTGTTTTACATCCTCTTTGCATCCGGTGGTGCAGTGTGACAGGGGCTTTAGTTCTAAACCAAGTCTCCTTATTCTTATTCTGAATATTGACATAATGTGTAAACTGAACATTCAGCAGTCTCAGAAAAGGCCATGCAAGTTGGGGAAGGCTTGGATTTGAAACCCACACTTCAACCTGGAGAATTTCAAGACTGAAAATGGCTGGACTAGTGGCTCAGGTTATAGCAGTGATACAATAAGTTGGAGTTTTCAATATAAAAAGAGATAGTCTAGTACTCGCTACAGTTCTGCACAAGTATTGAACATCACCCAAATACAATTTACATGTGTAAGACTCACATATTCCAGACCAGTCCTATAATCCACACCGCAAGATGCCAAAAATTCCATCAGAAGGTTCAAAAATGCACCACATAACTCCAGATGCCTAAGATGCACAGTAGAGTAGAAAACAAATTTTCTTTTCTGGCATCCTTCAGCCCTTCTCCAACTCTGGGCTCCTATCATAGTTGACAATTTTGAGAGGGAGACCTTCTTACTACCTCTATAAACAGCTGAAGGTTAACTTGCTGCATAACATCTCACTAAGCTTTAACACACAATTCTTTTGCCTTAGTATAGGGATTTCTATTGTTTTTCTGTACATGAACTGTTATATCAGTATCAGAAATATTTGAGGGCTACACACAGAGGTGGTATTCAGCAGGTTCTGACCAGTTCTGGAGAACCAGTAGTGGAAATTTTGAGTAGTTCAGAGAACTGGCAAATACCACCTCTTACTGGCCCCACCCCCATCTATTATCTGCCTCCCAAGTCCCAGCTGATCGGCTGGGTCTTCTTTTGTTGCCCTGCAACAAATGCTGGAAAGCAGGTTAGTGGGGTGGGGAGGGAATAGGGATTTTGCAGTAACCTTCACCCAGGAGTGGAGTGGGAATGGAGATTTTGCAGTATCCTTTCTCTGGAATGGAAATGGGAATGGAGTGGGAATGGAGTGGAGTGGGAATGGAGATTTTGCTGTATCCTTCTCACCCACCAAGCCACGCCCACAGAACTGTAATAAAAAAATTTGAATCCCATCACTGGCTAAACAAATATGAAGGGTCATTAACATGGCATGCATGAACCCTTAGAACCTCACAATTGATTAAACACCAATTATTTTTTAAATAAAAATGATGAGTTCACAAGGTCACCAATTACATTGAGATTTGCCAGTTATTGTGAGAATTCTTACTAGCCTAGAAGCTAATAAGATTCTGAATATGCCTCACAAACGTTTGATAAGGAGATTTGGCCATTTAAAAAAATGTTCAGTATTTTATTCTGCCTACTTGTAGTGGCTTCACCGAACATCTATCCATCTTTAGATTTTGAGATTTATGAAACAAATTCTGTAAACACAGCCAAAGATTTGTAGCTTGTTTGGTAAACCATGGTTATGCAAAACAATGCTTCATGAAATTAGCAAATCCAATCTGTGTGTAGACCCTAACTGTCTATTGAGGATTTTTTCTTTTTGTTTTGTTTCAACATTTCCATATTTTACTCTGCATGCAGTTTAGAAAATGTTCCAGTGTACAAACATGTACCAGAATGAAAAGGACTTTCTAATGCTGTGTACATAATTTAGGAGATACTCCAGCTAATGGATTAAAAGACTATTTTCAAATGGAATTCTTCACTGCTTTGGCCATGAAGCAGAAATCTGAGCTGCAGAAATGGCATAAAGCTGCTAAATTAATGAACAGAAGGAGCATATTCTGGAGCACATTAATTTCAGGTACTCTTTCCTGGGGTGAAGATGCTATTTTAATAAAAGGATTGAAGGCAGGGAAAGGAATGCACGAAGGATAGAAGCCGCTAAATTGATGCTGATTTTGAAGGATGTGTAGGATAATTCATTGCATGGATTCAAGCCACATCACTAGAACAAGTTGGAAGCCGGAGCTAAGAACAGGAACAACCAATAGATATTACTTCTGAGAAGTCTGCAGGACAGAGAATCCAACCAAATCAGTATCACCCAAGCCAATCTTAAACTGCCACAAGAGGACATCTCATCATTCATGCCCATTGTGTTTTCTTGGGGACTATTACAAAAACAAAAGATACCTATTCACTTCCTCCATGTATTCTGTGTGAAAGTGTGAAAAAATAAATGCTTCATCTCCTGGGGTCTCCCATCCACTTTTCAAGCCACCAAGCCAAGAACCTTAGAGAAGAGGAAAAATAAGCAGCAATTCAAAGCAGAACATGATGCTTTGTTCCACCTGGAACCCACACAACATTAACACAACTGAATGGGTTCAGAGGTATTTCTCGAGAAAAGTACTCCAATCCTCTACTCACAATAGAATTCCCTAGGCCTGAAATTTTGGGCTTGGACAGTCTGGAACTATGCTGCCTGCAATCTGATCTAAGCATAGTACACAAAATTTTCTGATACAACATCTTGCCTGTCAATGACTCCTTCAGCTTCAAGCACAATAATATATGGGCAAACAATCAATATAAACTCAAGGTAAATCACTTCAAACTTCAGCAACAGAGTGGCCAATGCCTGGAATGTCCTACCCGACTCCGTTGTCACAGCCTCAAACCCTCACAGATTCAACCTCAAACTGCCTACCATGGACCTCACCCCATTCTTAAGAGGTCCTTAAAGGGGGCGTGCATAAGCACACCAGCGTTGCCTACTGTCCTTGTTTTACTGTTCCCATTTATCTGTATTCACTTCCTTTGTTCATGTTCATACCTATACTTGTTATTTTGCACATGTTTGACAAACAAACAAATAAATGTAGAAATTTTGTCAGACTCCATAACTAAAAATGAGACTTCTGATCATGCTTAAGAATATCTTTAAGAGCCAGGAGTTGCCAGGGTTGAGAGTTTTCTTTGAACATCATGTATCCTGAAGAAATTGAGAAAATGTTGACCACAGACAAATGGAAGGCTTTTATGCCCCAAAGCAGAGGTGGTATTCAGCAGTTTCTGACCAGTTCTGGAGAACTGGCAGCGGAAATTTTGAGAAGTTCAGAGAACTGGCAAATACTACCTCTGACTGACCCCGCCTCCTCCTGAGTCCCAGCTGATTGGTTGGGTCTTCTTTTGTTGCCCTGCAAAGGAGAACAGAGCTAGAAAGCAGGTTAATGGGATGGGGAGGGAATGGGATTTTGCAGTAACCCTTCCCCCAGGAATGAAGAGGGAATGGGATTTTGCAGTAACCATTCCCTGCCATGTCCACCAAGCCACACCCACAGAACAGTAGTAAATTTTTTTGAATCCTACCACTGCCCCAAAGGTGCTTCCTTCTTGCAGAGCAAACTTTCTCTTTCTATGTCTTCCTCCAACACATCGATTTCGAAGCAAATCCACCATTTTCAACAACTTCCTTTCAATTGTAATTGTGACTTTGAATGATTTTTAAAAATAGAAATCACACAGCTTTCTATTTTGTAGGAAGCTACACAATATTTGATCTATTGTTGTAGGAAGCTACACAATATTTGATCTTCAAATATTTGACAGTAGGCCACCCAATCTTTTTCACTGGGTGTCGGTAATGAGCTGAAACAAAGGCAATAAAAATCAATGAAAATGAAAAAGTTTTAAGTGGCAGTGTTGTCATCAGCTGCCAACAAAATTCAATCACATATTAACACCATTTCCTTTCCTGGAACTGCCTAACATTTTGCACATCAGTTTTTGAAGAAAAAAGAGAGAGAGACTTGGAAACAGACAAAGAAAGAGAATTATAAGAACAGAAATGTTGTCATATATTTTTATTAAATCAGAAATATCCCTTTATCTTTAAGGATTGTCTTATATACATATACATATAAATATAAAGATTCTGGTTCATTCTTTCATGCCCAGTGGTGCTCAGCCCAGCTAGGCATGATCAGAATAATATAGATGTTGAAGAATCCTACTTTTGCAAATAGATGAAGACAATTCTGTTTCCTGGACCAATGTAGAAATCATAACTTTATTTTCCATGGTTTTCATATTTCCCAGTCATCTATTCTGAGAGTAGACTTGTTTCAAACTATGTTCTGAAAATACATATTTAAAATTTGTATTTTGGGGTAAATTACACATTAATGTAGAATTTGGAGCACGTTCTGGACTGGAAACAAGTCTGATTGGGCTATGTCTACAAAGAATCTGGGAAAGGAATTTTTGGAGACTACTTACAGTTTGTTTTACATTAATGAAATTAGGAAATTATTGAAAATGAGTATGTGTTGTTCAGGAATGGTGTGTTGAATTGATAAAGATCTCTGAGCTTGGTTTTTTAATTGTAGCCATTTTTTTTAACCTCCTCAGTTAATAATACCAATTCAGTAGTTTTGAAGAAGCATAGATGATTGTTGGCAGGGGTTTTATATTCTTTTGTCTTTCCTGTTGTGTACATGCTTGGAAAAATTGTCCTGTTTTGCAAGTCATTGATGCTTTGTTGATGATAGGTAATTTATTTAGCTGGAAAGCCTGTAGTTCTTTCTTAGTTGTTGCTTCCTGTTTGTTTAGTGATATTGATATTGGTGATGTAATGTAGGAGGATGTTGTTCTTTTCTTCTCATTGTTGACTCCGTGGTTGAGTTTCAGTTATTACATTAATAAAGGGATGGCTCTAGTTCATCTAGAGTCTGATTCAAAGTGTTGTCTGATTTTTGAATAGAAGAGAATAACAGAGTTAGAAGGGACCTTGGAGGTCTTTTAATCCAACCCCCTGCTTAGGCAGGAAACCCTACACCACTTCAGACAAATGGTTATCCAACATCTTTTTAAAAACTTCCAGTGTTGGAGCATTTACAACTTCTGGAAGCAACTTGTTCCACTGATTAATTGTTCGGTTAGGAAATTTCTCCTTAGTTCTAAGTTGATTCTCTCCTGAATTAGATTCCATCCATTGCTTCTTATCCTGCCCTCAGGTGATTTGGAGAACAGCTTGACTCCCTCTTTGCGGCAGCCCCTCAAATATTGGAACACTGCTATCATGTCTCCCTTAGTCCTTCTTTTCATTAAACTTCATATGTTTTAGCCTCCAGTCCCCTAATCATCTTTGTTGCTCTTCTCTTCTCTTTCTAGAGTCTAGTGTAGTGACTAAAACTGGATGCAGTATATGGAAGGCATGTTGTTTTGTGTTGAATTGATCCTAAATTTAAGATAGTTGTTTATGTCTTTTGAAAGCCATAATCAGGGATAAAAAGTAACTAAATACACTTCGTTTGCCAAATACCTGCCAGCAATTAACATGTGGTTCAATTTCCTTTATTGTATCACACATAATTTTCAAGAAAAATATCTCCCTATGCTGACGGAGAAAAGTTTTCAATCAGTCTTACCTGTTCTAACATATGGCAGTGAAACATGGACATTAACTTCACAATTGACACAAAAGCTCCGAGTGGCATAAAGAGCCATGCAAAGATATATGCTTAGCATTACAAGACAAGATAGAAAGTCTTGCACATGCATTAGAACAAACAAAAGTATACAATAGCATCAAGAGAGTAAAAGAATTACTCAGGCAGGTGAAATAAGGCAGTCATAGAATGGATCCCACTTGATAAAAAGCATCCACAAAAGTATCTAAAGGAAGATGGATTGACGACATCAGCAAGTATTGTGGGTCCAATTGGCAAAAGAAAGCTCAGGACCATATTGGTTGGAAACATGTGGAAGAAGCCTTCAACCCACAATGGTTATACAATGAAATGAAATGAAATGAAATCAAGAATAAGTCAATATGTCTTTTGATGATTACTTGGTTGGACTGCCATGTTACTAACAAGCTGAATATATATTTTGTATGTATTTGTATATAGAAATACATTTAAATATGGGAAATGTGTCTAAAAAGAAGCATGGGATCCCTCTGCATTATTTCTGTTTGTTAAATAGGCAAAAAAATCCTTCCCAGTTTATTTATTTATTCTATTTGTATTTGGCCAAACCGGTAAAGATTTACAATGTTGCCAAAACATCTAGCTGTACTGTAAGAAAAGTCAAAGTTGGCCTTTCATTGTAAAAAGGCTAGACACATTGGTCTGTTATACTACAGATTTCTGGAAGAGGCTGCAGTTAGAATAAAACCCATCTAAGTACAGTTCAGTTCCCCAAAAGACTGAAAGTCAATAATTTTAATCCAGTGCAGAGATAATCAATAGAGATAAGTGCAAAGATAAGCATAGATATAGTCACAAAGCTTAAAATACAAGAAAGAACAACAGAAGAATTGAAGAATTAAAAATGGCTTCCTCCATTTTTTTCATCAACTTCTATTCTAATGTAAAAAGACTCTGTTTTTCTATGTAAAATGAAATTTTACAGGATTTAGCAGATCTGGCTATTTCCCCCCCCCAAGTAAATCATAGAAAATCATCAGGGATATTTCAAGCTCATCAATCCTGAAGTCTTGCTTAATTTACTCTTATTCTGATACATTATAAACTTTCTGATTTTTGAACAGTTTTCTCTATCTACATAAAACTGCCAAATAATATTTACCTCGGGACTTTAACTGTATTGCTGCCCACCTTACAGACTATATAAAATTGCAAATATGGGTTAGATGTAACCTGATCACAGCTATTTTCTTTTCACTTGATTCTTTAAAACTGCCTATTTCTTAGCAACTCAGTGTTTGCAAAGTCACTAAAAATGAGACTATTGCCTGTCAGCACTTGCAGCTTTTAAAAAACATTAGAAGAAGGCTAAATACAGTAACTTGTAAAAATATTGCTGATGCTGCTAAAATGAATGGAAATTAAAATTTTGTAAGGTTTAGAGAAAGTGATCAAGAGATTAGTCCAAAGGCCTTGGGAGCAAATGAAGAAAACTTGGGTACAATCTGTACAAGAATCTTCCTTCTGAAAATGTATCATTTCCAATTGCTGACAAAATGAACAAAGAAATCTTATTTCTATATCATGGCAGATACTTAAGCACCCTATTTTTCTATTCCAACTTTGCAATGTTTCTGCAAGGTAAACTGATGGGAGGAAAATTTAAGAAGATATCTGTTGCTAGCAAAATTGTAGCCAAAGGTTAATTGGGTCCATAAATTGAAGACATTGCATTGTGAAATAAGGAATTTTGCTTATGATCCTATGCATAACATATAGGACAGCATTAATAACAGATAGTTCTGTGCAGATGATCTATTCTGACTTAGGAGAAGAACAGCAAAGATGATTTAGGGGACTGTAGACTAAAACGTCTGAAGAACAATTGAAGGAACTGGGTATGTTTGGTCCAGTGAAAAAAAAAAGACTAGAAGTAACATGATAGCAGTGTTACATTCAACATCTAAGGGGCTGTCACAAAGAAGAAGAGGTCAATCTATTCTCATAGCACCCAAAGCAGAGGTGGTATTCAGCAGGTTCTGACCAGTTATGGACAACCAGTAGCAGAAATTTTGAGGAGTTCAGAGAACTGGCAATTACCACCTCTGACTGGAGATTTTATAGTAGCCTTACCCTGCCACGCCCACAGAACCTGTAGTAAAAACATTTGAATCCCACCACTGACCTGAAGGCAGGACGAGAAGCAATGGATGGAAACTAATCAAGGAAAGAACCAACCTAGAACAAAGGAATAATTTCCTGACAGTTAGTACAATTAATCAGTGGAACAACTTGCCTCCATAAGTTGAGGGTTTACTCAACTTACACTGGAGGTTTTTAAGAGGAGTTTCAACATTATTTGTCTGAAATAGTAAAGGGTTTCCTGTCTGAACAAGGGGTTGGACTAGAAAATCTCTAAGGTCCCTTCCAATTATGTTATTCTGTAAGTGAAATGTTTATGGGTCAGCTGAAAAATTCTGGTACACCTTCCTTGTGGAATATGCCTGGGCTGGCTGGCTACTAAAGGTTGTGAATAGTCTAAAAAAACTTCTTCATTTTGGACAGAGTCTTCATCCAATTGACTCTTCAATGCAGCTCTTCAAAATGAAGTTGTCCCTTCCCTCTGTTTAAGTCAAGGTAGCCTCTTTTTTGTTCTTGGTTAGTGTGTGCGTATGTGCAGAAAACTTGTCCTCTGATGCCACAGAGAGAGGCAAAGCAGAGAAGCAGCCTTTAACTGAAGGCACTGACGTAGAGGGACTGACATTTCAATACAGGTACAACCACAAATAAGCCCAGGATTTACAACCACCACGTACAACCACAAATGAGCCCAGGATTTATATTGCTAAATGAGAAATTTGTTAAATGAGTTTTGTTCCATTTTACAACTTTTCTTGACATGTCTGTCAAATGAATCACTGCTCAATTAGTCTGTTCAATTAGTAATTAAGTATTAATTGTTTTAATTAATTTATTAATTTATCATTTGATTATTAATTAATTAATTAATAATTTATTATTTATTATGTTTAAATTAATTAATTGTTAAATTAGTAATTAAGTGATTTTGGCTTCCCCACTGACTTTGCTTGACAAAAGCTGGTTGCATGACCTCAGGACACTGCAACTGTCAAGCACCCGAATGTAAATCATGTGAGCATGTGAGGATGTAGCAATGGTCACATCAAAAAATGGTTATCAGTCACTTTTTAAAGTGCCATTGTAACTTCGGATGGTCACTAAATGAACTGTTAATGGATTACTTGTATTATGATGGCAAGTTGCTTCAAAGAGGCTGTGGAAAGCAAAGCCACACTGCATTGTTTAGCTGTGTGTAGATCTCTTGCTTTCAAAGTTGACTCAGCCTTCCATCCTTCTGAGGTGGGTAAAATGAGGACCCAGATTGTTGAGGGCAATATACTGACACTGTAAATTGCTTAGAAAGGGCTGTAAAAGCACTAAGAAGCAATGTATAAGTCTAAATGCTATTGTTATCTGTCTTCTTGGCTTTTTCATTTTAGATGAATCTAAGAGAAAAGCATCCTGATGACTTTTTCTACAAAGTTTTTTTCAGATCAGGAAGCACAACAAGCTGCAGAACTCAACCTCTCTACAACAATAATACTCAAACCTATCATTTTTGCATCAAATTAATTTTTAAAAGTGTGGAAAGTACTACTAGAAACTCAGTTTTGATGGCAAATGAGTGAGTGCAAAATGGAAAACAAAACCCTTCCTTTTTTTAATGCAAATCAAAGAACCAGTAATGAATATGAATTATTCCTGGCCTTTATGCCAGATCAGATATTATTAAATTTGTGAATGGTGGTTGCCAATTGACCAAAAAATAAAAAAATCCTGCTGTTGTCATTGTAAAACTGATGGCACTGAAAGTCTTTCATGAAAACAATCCAAAATCTATAGTTGAAGAATTCCTTCCTTTGCCTTAATCCTTCATTTGAATAAGGCTTTCTATTCAGATTTAGGGAATTTAAATTGCAAGCTATTTTTTTGAAACCAAACAGTACAATTAGGACCATGGGTAAAATTAAAACCAGTATCATTAAAATCAATTTAGTTAACAATGACAAGCTTAGTGAAAAGATGGTTTTGTCATTGTCCTGAACATTGGGAAAATAAGGGCCAAATGGATTTCCATAGTTCATTCCATTCCATACGTGCATCTACCCAGAGGTATACATTTGATCAGAACTGGCATGTGAGTGTATAAAAGTGATTGATGATTGATGGTGAAGTTGACAGACATAATCTTGTTATGGAAACTCTGTCCAGATGTATGTTAAAAAAGAGGGTTTAATCAAGTAGTTGTGACTGCCATCTTCACTTTTCTGATTCCCTTTGTGGACATTGCTTCACACATCCCAAATTCACAGGTAATTCTTTGAAGAAAGAAAGTCGTCTTCAACAACTGCCATGGGGAAAGCATATATACAGGTATTCTTGTCCTTTTCTTTAAGCTACTGTATTTGATAAAGAATCCTGTGAAGGTTTTGACAGGCATGCATAATTTATTGCCATCAACATGCAAAAGACTTTTTCTCTATCCTCAGCAGACAGGCAGAACTAAGTTTCTTAGAAAATACCATAGAAACCTTTGCTTCAAACCTTCCTGAATGCCTTAGATACCTCATGGAAGTGGAAATGATACTGCCAGCCCTTGGAACAGGAAAATGACGAGCTGTCTGCAAGGAATATAAATCCTTCCATTCCCCACTGTCCTGTCAGAGCTGAAGAAGCTTCTTGGAGGAGGAGCAAAATGTCTTCAAAGAAATAACAAGAAAGTCCAGTTGCCTCCTGAAAAAGCACCTTTGGGACAACCATGACTTGGATGACTGAGGATCTCTCCAGATTTCTTCACTTGCTGGCTCCCCGTCTTGAGCCACATTGCACCACCAGCTCTACGAAGGCAGAAAGCCTTAGTGAAGGAGTACAACAAAATTGTGAGAAACCCATTTCTTTCTCTGCACACTGAACTTCCTTATCCATCAACTGGCAGGCTTAAATCTAAGAAGCCCTCTCGCTTAACAGCTGTCTAACAATGTTGGTATCAACACACAGTGGAAAGCCAAATGGGCTGCTGAATGCCCAGATACAGGCAGTTACATAGATGACCCTAAACAAAAGATGCCCGGTTTTGACCTTCCTCACCAGCATTGGTCAATTCTGAACAGGATCTGTACCCATCATGGTGTCTGCCAGGACTCATTGTTTACGTGGTCTCTACCCTTCAGTGTGACTTTTGTGCTCCTTGACAAAATATCCACCACATTATGTCCAAATGTTCATCAAGAGCTTACACCAGCCCAATATCTGATTTTTTTCAACATAGACCGCTCTGTCCTTGAATGGCTGGGTGGACTGGACATTAACATTTGAACTACTATACATCCAAGTATTTGCCATATGCTAAATAAATCCTCACTGAAGTATTACACAAAGCTTGAAGAACAAGTAGGAATCATCCTTATCAACCACTTTGGTGTAGGCTTAGTCAAAGTTTAGAGGTAAACCATCAGTGTGTTTCTTAAAAGGTCACAAGACTTTTCTTAAATCAGATTAAAGCTCTGCAACAGGCTCCAAGTAGAACAGCTGTATTTGAGAGCTTGTCTATATATTGCCTATGTTTTTGATCACAAATTCAATTCATTTTCCAACGTTGGCTGAAAGATCCATTGAATTGTATCCTGCTGGCTTGGATCCTGCATATTTGACAGGATAACAGCTTCCTGGCCATATGGATGACATTTTGTAGCAGTAAGGAACAAATACTCTGGAGGACCAAACTTTTAAAATAATCACTATTTGTCGGACAGTGCTCAAAAATCACTTGATTTATCATTCACTCATCTAATGTGTCAAAGTTTCATATTTCTCCAGAAAGTAGGGAAAAAGAGAAAAGCACATGGAAATCTTAAATAACAAAATGCAATTGTCCTAAAACAGCTAGTGATTCAAACACCATCTGGATAGTTCACTTTTTTGTTTTCAACAAGGTTATAGCCACATTTTCCAGGTGAATGTTCTCATTTGGTGAATTTCATTAAGAAATTCCAGGCAACTAGGTTGTTGTTGACAAAGATAGAAAAATAGTCACCATTTAAAGGGAAATTAAAAATAAACCTTGATTTCTTCAGGTAGCCACAGTACACTTCTTGATACTTCTGTCGGTAGTAACAATCATCATAAAGGGTTGGAAGTATGGAATCAAATTTAATCCCATATCTTCTTTTTTAAAAACTTTTTTTTTAATTCAATTTGTTGGAAGGTAAGTTGTTTTCTTCCTAATGGAGAAATTAGGAGAACTTTTCTAGCTTTCCTAGACAACCCCAAAAGACCATTCCTGTCCCCTGCATTTCTTTTTTTTTTTAACATTAATATTATTTGGGTTTTCATAAAACATAATACAAATAAAACATCTTTTTTTGAGAATAGCATGATCCTTGGTTATCTCTTCTTCATATAGACACAAACTCAATTTCATGTTCATCTTTGTGTTCTATTCCATATCTTATTACTATTTTAACATTTTCTCCATAATTTTTCCCCTCCCTTGGTTTGCTCAATTTTATTTTTCATTATCTCATATCTAAATTCAATTATTCATCTTTTTCTAAGTTTCAATGTCTTTCTAATCATAATATTTATCCTTTTGTCTGTCCTGTTTCAATTTCATATTATCTTTCCTCATTAAACAAATTTTCCCCTGTAGTTACTAATTGGAGTATGGCACCTTTATATCTTATCTTTATAATTTTATCCATTCAACTCTTATATAAACTTCAACTTATGCCTTTAAAATTATAACATTCAATATAGTACATAACTTCCAGTCGAATTCTGCTTGGTACATTCTTAAAATATATACCATGTTTATATATATAGGTATGCAGGTCTTAGCATGTTCGGGTCATTTCCCATGTTAAGGGCCTGTCACATTGGCCGACGGATGCAAAACATTTGTAAAAAGGATACAGCGGACGAGAAAATTTTCCATCCATTATTATCCGCTCTCAAAAGTGCCCCGAATTTGTACAACCAGAGTGGACAAAAATGGAAAGGAACGGATGGGGGGAGGACGTAGAGGGGATGTAAAACGGATGCTCCACGGAAGCCTAGCGGATGGAAGTGGATGGGAGCGGATGGCACATGCGCAGGGCTTCCAGGGGAGCACAGCGAAGCGGAAGGAACGGATGAAGAGCGGATACCGAGCGGATGACGTGGATACAGAGTGGAAGCCTAGCGGATGCCTAGCAGATGCAGAGCGTTCACTGCGCATGTGGGGAGGATGCATTGCATCAGCCCTGTGGATATAAAGGGAAGCAGCTCGCAAGCAGGTCACCATTCAGAGGAAAGACCTGCTGCCAGACACAGCTCCAGCCAGCCAGCCAGCAAGACCGCAACCATGGGGAAGAAGAGAAAGCCTCTGCCATTTGCTGCCAGCCCTGGCAAGAGGGACAGGGCCACCATCTCACCCACTGGCCCTGACTCAGCTTCTGCTGGGGCTTCTGCTGCTGGGGCTGACTCTTCTGGTGCTGGAGCTTCTGCTGGCACTGCTCCTGGTGCTGGTGCTTCTGCTGATGCTTACTCTGCTGGTGCTGGTGCTTCTGCTGGTGCTTACTCTGCTGGTGCTGCTCCTGATGCTGGGGCTTCTGCTGGGGCTTACTCTGCTGGTGTGGATCCTGGTCCTGGTGCTTCTGCTGGTGCTTACTTTGCTGGTGCTGCTCCTGGTGCTGGTGCTTCGGCTGGTGCTTACTCTGCTGGTGCTGCTCCTGGTCCTGCTGGTGCTGCTGGTGCTCCTGGTCCTGCTCGTCCTGCTGGTGCTCCTGGTCCTGCTGGTGCTCCTGGTCCTGCTGGTCCTGCTGGTGCTTACTCTGCTACTGCTGATCCTGGTGCTGCTGGTGCTGCTGGCACTGCTGCTGCTGCTACTGCTGGTGGTGGTGGTCCTGCTTTTGCTGCTACTGTTGTTGTTGCTGCTGCTGCTGGTGTGGAGGAGCAGCCCCTACAACCTTGAAAAACCCTCTGATGAGGGCCCATATGGTCCTGCCAGAGGGAGGAAGAGGCATAAGCGTGAATGGGAGAGGAGGCAATACTCCATTAAAGAGGAACATGAGGATGAGGTGCTGGAATGGCTGAGGGAGAATGAGTATCTTTGGTGGAAGGGACACAGGCTCTATCGAGACACCAAGAGGAAGCAGGTTGCTTGGAGAGAGAAGGCAGAGAACCTGGGCTACACTTCGGAGGTGCTCTTCGGCTGGTGGAAGCACATGCACATCTGGTACGGGAAGCTGCACCTCAAGAAGTCTGGCCAGGCTGCGGTCAAGCTCACTGACCGGGAGACCTACGTGATGACCAAGTGCAGCTTCTTCGAGGGTGAGATCCGCCACCGAGGAGCAGCCCCAATGACAACCCTCTCTCTCAGGCAGCCCGCAGAGAGCCAGTCCTCTTCTGGCCAAGGGTCAGCTCCTGTGTCCAGGCAGGTATCTGTGGAGCATGCCACAATGGAGAACCCCCCCGACAGCTGCACTCCCCGTGGCGGAGCATGTGGTGGACCCCCTGATGCAGTGGGAGCAAGGAGAGGGCACTTTCACCAGAGAACAACCCACATTCACCCCCAGCTCCACCTCCACAGTAAGGCAGAGAGGCAGACCAGAGGGGCAGAGACACACTGTCCTGCTGGAGATCAGGGACACCATCAGAAGCAACATAGATCTCCTCTCTCAGCTGGTACAAACCGACGTCCCATCCTCCAACCGCAAGCCATTTCTCACCTATGTCAACCAGACGCTCATGAACATGTCAGAATCACAGTATCAGGTGCCACTGATGCCATCCACGCCACCGATGCCATCCATGCCACAGATGCCACCCATGCCACAGATGCCACCCATGCCACAGATGCCACCCATGCCTCACCTCGCTCAGCTGCAGAGCAGACATCCCCACTACACTGCTCCTTCCTCCACCCCACAGCCAAGCCCGGCCTCAGAACATCTGTCATCGGTATTGGGACTGACACCACATGTACTGGAGGAAGGGGATCTCAACATCACAGGACTGAGCAAGCTCTCTGAGAGCTTCCTCTACACACCATCCCCTGTTGTCCTCTCGGGGCCAGGCACCCCAATGATGCTTCAGACCAGCACTCCAGCAGCAGCCACCTCCACAGCACCTGGACCATTCACCCCTGAGACTGGGCACACCACAGAGTGACCAAGAAAAGTGCCAGAGACTGGGTGGCTACCTGTAGACTTTATTTGGACACTTGACTTGGGTCATTTTTCTTTTACAGCTTGTTATTAAAATAGATTATCTTTGCTTCACACACTTGCTTCATTTATTTTAGTAAATAAATTCTTGGTGGAAACTTTTAGAAATGGTTTAAGCCTTTGCATGCTTGTGGGATGAGTTAAGATAGCAGTGGGATGGGCAGGGATACCTTTGGATGGGTAATAGCTGTGGGATGGGTTAGGATACCTGTGGGATGGGTAATCGCTGTGGGATGGGCAGGGATACCTTTGGGATGGATAATTGCAGTGGGATGGGCAGGGATACCTTTGGGATGGGTAATAGCTGTGGGATAGATAAGCCTCCAGTGCAAGCATAGTGGGACTGTATGGTCCACCCTCCCAGGTGCCACACCTCTGGCCCTTTAATATCAATAACAATTTAATCATTCATCCACACATTTCAACATCAATACAAATCTTTATTAAATTCCCTGTTCATTGTAGGGCCACTCAACATGCATGGCACAATCTCATCAGTGTGATGAGACAGGCTGAAGGAAGCATCCATTAAGCATCTATCATCCTGTCTTGCCACTCCACTGCGCCAGCTGGGGAGTTGCACCAGTGTTTCAGGAGGTTGCGCTGCTTCTTCCCTTCACATGAAGCTCTGTTGGGGCCTTGCACATCCACAGTGTCTATCAGGTTTCACCCTTGCCTCCATTCACCAGGCTCCCTGTCCCCATTGCCTTGTTGGAGGTCCACGAGCCTGTTCTGCAACACTGGGTAGCGGGTGCGCATGAGATTGTGCAGGATGCAGCAAGCTTCCACGATCCTTCTCACGGTCTGTGGGCAATGCTGCATAGTGTTGCGAAGTACCTGGAACCTGTTGGCCAGGATGCCAAAGGCGTTCTCCACCACCCGCCTTGCCCTGGACAGCCTGTTGTTGAAGATCCTCTCTTCATGGGTGACGCATCTGGAGGTGTAGGGCTTCATGAGGTAGGTTCTGAGGGAGAAGGCGTCATCTCCCATGATGAAGTAGGGCACATCTTGTGTGTCATTGGGCAGGGGGTCTGGATCTGGGAAGCCCATGATGAGGTTGCATTCCTGCCTCTCCTTGAGGTGACTGGTGTTGTATATCTGGGCATCTGAAGATGAGCCGTTGCCTGAAACATCGATGTACATGAACTTGTAGTCAGCATCGACCATGGTGAAGAGGATGATGCTGAAGAAGCCCTTGTAGTTGAAATAAGTGGACCCTGACTTGGCTGGAGCTTTGCAGGCCACGTGCTTGCCATCTATGGCTCCAACAGTGTGCAGGAAGTTCCACTTCTGATACCACTGCTCTGCAACTTTCTTCCATCCTTCTTCAGTGGTGGGGCACTGGAGGAGCTCCTCCAGGTATTCTTCGATGATGGCCTGCACCACTTATCTGACCACAATGCTGATGGTGTTGGGTGGCACCCTCCAGCCATGCTGCATGCTCCTGTAGGTGGTCCCTGAGGCCAGGTGGCGCAGAGTCAGTGCCCCCTTCAGTCCAGGGTCCAGGCTGGGCCGGAAGTTGGTGCTCTGCTTGGTCAACCTGGGTCTCAGCCGCTCCACAACTTCGTCAAACATGGCTGGAGGCATTCTCATGAAGTTCTGGAATGCACGAGGGTCTTCGTTCCTGAGCTCAACCATCAGCTTGTTATACAGTCCGTACTCTGCTCTTCTGGTGATCCATCTTTGGACCCAGACACTTCTTGGACGCCTCCTTTTCTTCGCGTAGACAGGTGAAAAAGCCTGTAGATGGCTTCGCACTGTTGTAGAATGATGGTGGCTACCAAAAGGAGTGTGTGACGATCCATGGTGGAGATGACTGGATGCTGCGGAAGAGCAAGAGCCAGATGAAGGCTGAAGAGGTCTGCACAGCAGGGCTGCTGGACTGAAAGTGAGATCCAGGTGAATTGCTCCCCCTTTTTATAGGCAATATAGGTTTTCCACTAAGTGTCCTTTTGCATCCTCTAGGCATCCTCTAGACATCCTTAATATCCGAGATAGGTCCCCTCTGCGAACGTTTTTTCCGTTTTAATGCTTTGTATGCGAGCTGCATCCGCTTTCTTCCTTTCTCCGTCCATGCTACTAACGCTTTGTGTCCATTCCGCATCCGTTTCGCTTCCTCCCTGTGTCCATTTTCCGCTGGAGCAGATGCGAGTTGCGTGGATGCGCAGTGGATGCCTCGTGGATATAGCGGACGCGTAATGGATGACGACGGATGTCTAACGGATGTTCCCCGTATGCGTAGCGGATGTCTAACGGACGCGTTGGATACATTTTCTGCTCAAAAAGTTTTGTGCAGCTCAAAACTTTTTGAGCGGATGAAATGTCAGTCGACAGATGCTGGACGGGTAGAGAGTATGAAAAACGGACACAGTGAGTACAGAACGGAAGTATCGTGTTAACCAATGGATGGCAAGTGTTTCTCTCTGTTTTAAATCCTCTTTCCATCCGTTGGTGCTGTATGACAGGGGCTTAACTAGAGCATACAAAACATTTGTTACACCAATACTCAAATACAGCTCATCAGTCTGGAACACACATTACATATGTGATGTTAGCACAGTTGAGAAAGTCCAGAGATATTTCACAAAAAGAGTTCTCCACTCCTCTACTTGTTGTAGAATACCTTATGCCACCAGACTTGAAATTCTAGACCTAGAAAACTTTGAATTACATCATCTTCTGTCTGAACTAAATATGGTATATAAAATCAAACATTGCAATGACTTACCTGTCAATGAATACTTCACCTTCAACTATAACAACACAAGAGCACACAATAGACACAAACTCAAGGTTTACTGCACCAAACTTCATTGCAGGAAATACAACTTCAGCAACAGAGTGATCAATGTCTGGAATACTCTACCTGACTTTGTGGTTTCTTCCCCAAACCCCAAAAACTTTAACCTTAGACTGTCTACTATTGACCTCATTCCTTTTCTAAGAGGTCTATAGCAGGTGTGCATAAGCGCATCAATGTGCCTTCCGTCCCTGTCCTATTGTTTCTTTTATTTTTCTTATATATACCCATTTCATGTATTCATAACTATGTATCCACTTATACCTATTATCTTGTAAACGATTGACAAATCAAACTAAATAATATTGCAGATATAGCGGATGCATAACGGATGACGACGGATGTCTAACGGATGTTCCCCATATGCGTTGCGCATGCAGAATGGATGCGTTGGATACATTCTCCGCTCAAAAAGTTTTGAGCAGCTCAAAACATTTTGAGCAGCTCAAAACGTTTTGAGCAGATGGAATTTCAGTCGACGGATGCTGGACAGATAGAGAGGATGAAAAACGTATGCAGTGAGTACAGAACGGAAGCATCACGTTAACCAATGGATGGCAAATGTTTCTCTCTGTTTTACATCCTCTTTCCATCCATTGGTGCAGTGTGACATGGGCTTAAGATTTAGAGTATCTTGACAATGTTTTGTTGAGGTCCCACACACCCTCTTCAGGATGCTGCTTTCAGCTTCATGCTTGTGCGAGCAAAGCATGATCAGAGCTCCCATCATGATCAGAGCTGGTGGGGAGATTGGCTGTGTTGTCATTTCTTGATTGGTTGATGGAGTTGATGTTTGCAGATTGGCTGGCTTTTTCTTAAGAAGATGTGTGGCTGCGGTATTGGTTGTGTGTCTATCAGCTTCCTATATTGTAATGACCCGGGTAATGGGCTATGTGATGACCTTTGGAATTCTATTGTTTTGACATCCTGGGTCTTGTGCTGTAATTTCCTGGGTCATTGGTTGTGTGGTAACATCCTGAGGTTTTGTGGTATAACCTCTTGAGTTTCATGATATGAAATCCTGAGCAAGTGGCTATGATGTGACTTCCGGGTTTTGGTTTGGTTCCGAGTTTGAGGCCTGGATATTTCAATTTCCAGGCCTCAAACTCAAAGCCAAACCAAAACCAAAACCAAACAAGAAATGACAACACAGCCAATCTCCCCACCAGTATATATAGGAATATGGCAGCTCTTGCTTTGCTTGTTTCTTCGGGTATTTTTCCACATTTGTGCTTTTATTATAGCAACGTTTGGGCAGAATCTCATCTGCCATCCTCAGGCTTGTATATTGAGTTCTTTTTAATCTTGTGTGTCAAGCTTGGCAGCCATTTTTTGTTTGAATTTGGTGCTGGCTTTCTACTTTATTGAATGTTTTTTTTCTTCATCCTGATTGGCTGGGAGTCTAGATCTGTTTTTATTGGTCTTCGAGTTGCTGTGTTCTTGATTGGTTGGCAACATTGTGTTTTATGCATTGGGGTGTCTTAGTGCACCTTGGTTTCTTGTGAATGGCCGATAATTATTTATTAGGAAGCTAGGTTTTATTTGGGTAGCTGGTTGGGGCGTGTTTGGGCTGGAAGTATTGGGGGGGGGGAGTCTGTTTACCAGCTACCCAAATAAAACCTAGCTTCCTAACCCAAAGAAAACCTAGCTTCCTAATAAATAATTATCGGCCATTCAATAGTAAATAAAATACTCATTCCATTCCAGTTCAATTCTATCTTTAATATTTGTTAGAATCTTAATGTCTTTAACAATTCTTTTCAATTGAATATCATACTTCCTTGGGAACGCTTATAAACTTTCCATAATTAATTCTTTTTTTTTCATATTTCTCTTCATTTATATTTTTATAAATCATTAATAATAATTAAAATATTCCCATCCTTTCCTAATTTCATTCTCTTGTTCTCTTTATTTCATTTATTTATCAACAAACAAACCATTCCACTGTATTACCAAAAGTATTTTATCCATCATTTTAATCATACATTGTTTCATGTTTTCTAAAATTATTTTGACTTCTAATATGACAGTACTATCTTATGTACCTTTGCAGAATCCCTTTTTCAATTAAATTTTCACCCATTATCTCTAAATAGGCTTATACTTTCAATCCTTATACATTTTCCCTGTTTCTCTATATCTTGTTTTTGTCTTTTATAGCTTCTTTTCCTTTCCTTCTTCCCCCTCTTCTTTTCCCTCCCCTTTTTGCCCCCTTGTCTTTCTACTTCTAATTCTTTCTTCTGTAATCCTGTCTTCTGTTGCTTCCTAATATTGTAATTATTTTTCAAACTATTCTTTTTTTGGTTATTTTTTCAAATCTTAAACTTTTCACCCCCTTTCCCCCCTTTCCTTTTTTCCCCTCACATAAAGTTACTTGATCATTAAAGATGGCTTCTTCTTTGTCCCGACCTTCTTGTTCTACAAGCGTTTCTTGTTGTTTCTTATAGTTCCAGATCTCCATTTCTAAAAATTGAAATATGAAACCAAAAGAACCTCTTCCTGCTTGTGCATATTCTTTGTTTTTTAAGTTCCATTTTCAGCTCTTCGAAAAGTGATGCCATTTTAAACACTTTTAAACAACCACCCGATTGATTTTAGTCATTTAAATCCAATAGCCAACAATCCAAAAATCACCAAGTAATCCAAATAATCCAAAACTGTTTCTTCTTGCTTCTTTTTTCCCACTTTCTCTTCCTGGGGTTCTATTATTTTGTTACAAAGTTTCAGTTAGAATGTATCTTTTAGGAATCTTGTTAAGGTTTCACTGTAAATTCCTTTTAGTTCCAGGCAGTCTCCTCCATTTTTCCAGATCCCGCCCTTTTATTCTTTCCTTTTCTCTCCTTTCCTGCTTTTAAAGGTTTTTGAGTTTCCAAAAGTCTTTATTATCCCTTTGACATTTTATTTTCAGCTTCAATGCCTATTGATGTCAAAGTGGATTTTTGTCATTTTCTCACTTAAATCTCTTAGCTGTCAGTGTAAGGAAGGGAAGAAAAATAAAAGCCAAATCCTTTCCCTCCCCTCTCTCCTTAACTGCTTCAGAGTTCTTTGGGAACAATGTTATTTTTTATAGTTTAAATTGCAGGGTACCTTATGTTGTTGCTTTTTCAGTTCAACCCAGTCAACCAAAACTTTCTCTTCTTATCTTCCTCCTGCACATTCTTTTCTGATCAAGTTCTTCTTTGAGGTGGCCATTTCTGACCACCGCTGCAACTGCCTTCAGGGAAGGGAGTAATGGCCAGCTGAGGAGGAGAGATGTGGGTCTCCTCGACCCTACTGGCAGTCTCCCCCTTCTTCACCACCTCTATGGGATGGCTTAGCTCCGAATACAGCTTGCTTGGAGCACTCCGGTGGGAGCATGCATCGAAACAGCACACAATCGCGGATTCAATCTGTCACAAAAGAAGCTCAAACTGGAAGTCCTGTCCCCTGCATTTCAAGAGGAGCACTTTTTCTAGATTTACCATGGACTTACCTGCTCAAGCTTCAGCTACTTTATTATACCATTAGATCAGACAGGCAGACATCAAATGTACTTGTTTCTTTATATTTCTCCTCTACTTCCCAAAGTAGCTTGTAATAAATGTGCTTTTAAAACACACAAACACATATATGTATGGAGAGAGAGAGAGAGAGAGGGAGGGAGGGAGGAAGGGAGAGAGAAAGAAAGGAAGAAGGAAGGAAGGAAGGAAGGAAGGAAGGAAGGAAGGAAGGAAGGAAGGAAGGAAAAAAAGAGATGGGGTGGAAATACACTGAATGGCACAATCCAGAAGCTGACATTGTATAGAGCAGGGGTATCAAACTCAATTTCATTGAGGGCCACATCAGGGTTGAGTTTGACCTCAGGGGGCTGTGGGGGGTATGATCAAGATGGGTGTGGCCAACTTGATGTCACTCTGCCAGCGAAAACTGGCTCCTGAGCTCCATTTTTGGCTGCGACAGCTTCCTGCAACCTTCTGCCAGTAAAAACAGAGGCCGTGGAGACAGTGTGTGACACCTCCCCCCCGAGCTCTATTTTCACAGGCAGAGGCTGCAGGAGGCCATCACAGCTGAAAATGGAGTGTGGGAGGGCCACGTGTCTAAAGAAGGTACTAGACAGGATGTAGAAAGTAAAGGCTGAAGTGGTTCCACTTGTGGTAGGAGCACTTAGGACTTTGTCTCCATAAGCTGGGAGAGTAGCAGGTCTGAGAAACTACATTGGAATTCTCTGTCCAGAAGAATGCAGTGCTAGGAACAGCTAAGAGGACCTGAGATTAAGGAAAACATAGACCACCCATAGGGGTGAGAAAGGAATGGTTTTTATAAAAAAATATAATTGATGGATGAGGGTTGTGCATGTATATATGTATATATACACACATATACCACACACAGAGGCACATCATGAATTATCATGTGTTAATGAGAGAGAAAACCACTCATCTTTTCATTTTCTTATTTTCTAGCCCACTTTTCCATACAGAAGAGCAATGAAGGCAGTTAATGTTATAAAAAACACAAATAGTAAATTATTTTTAAAAAAACCAACACAAGTAATATCTATCAATATATTAATCAAATCAGTTAACTAATTAAATTCCAACATGCATCTTTACCAACTGTGTCACTACTGAGATGATAGCTTCTAAGCCCAATGGTCAAGGAAGGCATGCATTGCATAATCTAGGTTGCAATTTATTTATTCATTAATTTATATAACCATCCATCTCAAACAAGTGAGACAGCAAACAATCATAAACTCAGTTAAAAATACTAACTCCAATTGAGACACTATCTTGATGTGATAGTGGGGTTTCTAAGCTCTGAGGATGTCTATACTCAACCATACTGGAGAGGTCTCATTAGAGGAGCCAGACAATGGGAAACAATAAGGTGAGACATAACTTATAGAAACCTATATCAAATTGGTCATCTCCTAGGCCGATAAGGATAGGTGGTGAAATACCTCAACATCTGATGGCAAGTGGTGTATAGGACTCAGGACTGTTGGCTGAGCAACCAGGACCAGCAACAGTAGATTACTGGAAGAAAATTTGCTTGCTTGTCACAAATGTACAAAAACAAATTTAATAAAATACATAAACATTAAAAACTGAAACAAACATAGTAAGGACTTACTATTACAAATCAGGTCCAGCAAGAAGAGGATGTTGTCATCAACCTCATCCACATCCACATCCACATCCTCATCCATCTCCCAGATAACAGATAACAGATAATCAGAGTTGGAAGGGACCTTATAGGTCATCTAGTCCAACCCCCCGCCCAAGCGGGAGACCCTACACCATTTCTGATAAATGGCAGTCTACTCTCTTCTTGAAAGTCTCAAGTGATGGCGCTCCCACAACTTCTGAGGGCAAGCTGTTCCATTGGTTGATTGTTCTCACTGTCAGAAATTTCTCCTTATTTCCAGGTTAAATCTCTCCTTGTTCAGTTTCCATCCATAATTCCTTGTCTGACCTTCAGGCACTTCAGAAAATAGCTTGACCCCTTCCTCTCTATGGCAGCCCCTCAAATATTAGAAGACTGCTATAATGTCTCCCCTGGTCCTTCTCTTTACTAGACTAGCCAAGCCCAGTTCCTGCAACTGTTCATTGTATGTTTTAGCCTCCAGCCCCCTAATCATCCTGGTTTCTCTTCTCTGTACTTTTTCTAGAGTCTCAACATCTTTTTTATAATGTGGTGAACAAAAAGGATGCAGTACTCTCGGTGTGGTCTTACTAAGGTTTTATCGAGTGGGATTAGTACTTCCCTTGATCTTGATTGTATCCCTCTGTTAATACAATTTAGGATTGCATTAGCTTTTTTGGCTGCTGCTGCACACTGCTGGCTCATATTTAGCTGGTTGTCCACTAAGATTGTCCTGAATGGTTCAAGTGGTTTACAATATTGACACGAGATTGTTTAAATCCATGAAAACAAAATAACAGATTAAGGTTGAAATTTTAGACCTAGACAACCTAGAACTACGCCGCTTTTGGTCCAACCTAAATATAGTACATAAAATTATCTATTGCAATGTCCTACCCATCAATGACTACTTCAGCTTCAACCATAACAATACAAGAGCACACAATAGATACAAACTCAAGGTAAACCGCACCAAACTTCATTGCAGGAAATACAACTTCAGCAACAGAGTGGTCAATGTCTGGAATACTCTACCTGACTCTGTGGTTCCTTCCCCAAAGCCCAAAATCTTTAACCTTAGACTGTCTACTATTGACCTCACCCCTTTCCTAAGAGGTCTGTAAGGGGGTTGCATAAGCTCACTAACATACCTACCGTCCCTATCCTATTGTTTCTTTTTATTCATATCCATTTCATGTGTTCATAACCATGTTTATATTTATACCTGTTATCTAATATTTGATTGACAAATAAAGTAATATAAAATAAATAAATAAATGCCAATATAAATTCAAAATCATTCATGCTTCAAAAAATATTAAAAAGCCCACTCAGATGGAATATTAAGGCCTTTCTTAATGGCATATACAAAAAGTATAGGAGCTCCTGGGCATTTCATTATTTACATCAAACCAAGGGTGTTTATACAAGTCCTGCTCCCTTGATGGAAGCAAAATCTAGTCATAATGTAATTTAATACAATCTGCAATCCAAATAAGTTTGATAATAGAGTTTGAAATAGAGCTAATCCACTGTATTCTTACAAGTCTTATAAAAACTTAAACTGGATCCTAATTCTTTTATTACACCATGTAATTTTATTTATTTATCTCTGACAGTCTTCTGAAGATTTTCAAAACTCACACAGCTTTAATAGATAGTAGCAAACATTAGGGACAGGATGAAATCTCGAAGCATTGCATGACAGACACATGAGCTATAAATAGTACCACAACTGGTCTCTTTCCTGAAAAAGAGCAGTAATCCTCAGAACATGCAGCTTCTAAGCTTTGTTTCAACAAACATGTACCAAAAGGGCTTTCCTTTTCTGTCCATCTCCCAGTGAAGGTCATGAAAGCAAGGCACCAAGCTGAATCCAATGGAACAAATATAAAAAATAATTATCACCCTAAAATGTCTGGAGATGAAACTGTTTAGTATTTTATCTAAAAACAAGGAATCTGACAGGAGTGTTTCTCTATTCAAATCTAGGGTATCTACATTTATTTTCTTTAAATGGGATTGAACCTGCCTTTTAGAAAAATAAATAGATGCCACCCAACCTCAGAATCCAGTCTGATAATTCAGAGTCAGATGCATTTAATAACCAAAAAAAAAAAAAGATTCAGAGAGCAGATGGTAGAATTCAGGGAAACAGAAAATAATCAAGCAAATAAATGTACTTATGTGTATACACACACGAGAGCAATGCTTCTACCATCTGGATAACACGGATAGAATATAGTAATACCCTTTAGAACATGGACTATTGCTGAAGTCTTTGAAACAGGTGCTTCAGAAGGTGCTAGAATATTACTAATTCAAACCAGTCTGCCCTTAAGACTATTGGGTTAGTACTTTGTCTGAAGAATCAACGCTACGTAAGATCAATAGATTTTCATCTGCTTTTTGTCTCCTCCCTTTCCTGTTTTTGAGTTTACATTTCCTTAAGTTACATCCTATAAACAGCATGTCCTCCTGATCAGTCAAATTATTCCTAACTATTCATTGTTTACAGCAAGGGAACATGTGCTTTGTGTCCCTGTCAATCAAAGCAATTGAATTAATCATAGAGACTCCAAAATTAATGGAATTAATAAATGAAGGTGAGAAGCAGGATCGTGATTTTTGTAGAGTAATGAAAAATTACAATGAACATTTTTTTGTATTAAAAATGAACTTTTACCCAAGTAAGACCTACTGGACTTTGTTCTGTTTCTCCTGCTTTCCCAAAAGGTTTCCTAAAATGATTTACAGGGGCAAAAGAATAAATTGGTAACTTCCTCTTGTACTAAAGAAATGATAATTTATTACTCAAAAAAAATCCCTTAATGACAGTTTCTGTCTTTCTTTCTGAAGACTCATTCCACTATCTGGGATAGACCAAGACCTTAACCCAGCTAAATAAATGATCTCAGAATGAAATGAATGTTAGCTCCTCTTCTGCTTCCACCTGATAGCATCTATCCACAAATAAAATATGTGCCCAAATTAACAACCAAGGGTAAGCATAGATGCCATCATAAAGCTAGAGATAATTCAAACCTTACTTCATGGCAAAACTAGGATCAGGTGAAGACAGCAAAGGGTACAAATAAAATCAGTGTTGCATGTTGATTGTTTATGTAATACTCATGAAAATAAATGTCATGCTAAAGGGACTGCCGTCAATGCTAGTGACTGGTACAATATATTTCTGTTGCACAATAACAACTACTACAAAATTTTGCCACTCCTTAAACTTGATTCACTTCCCAATGGCCAGCAACAGTTTACAGATAGGTTTGTCTACCTGCTTATTTTCTTCCAGTTGTGATCTTCAAAAGCTTAGTTTAAAGTCCCTTTAATAAGTCAATAAAACAAGACTCCAGCTCAGCCACATGTCTGAGGAAGCTCTCTATGGCACCAGCGTATTTTAAAATAGATGGGGAGGAATTAAAATTAAAACTTGAATGTTCCCTGGCAAGGGTTAAACTATCATTGGCTTGTTTCACTTTTGTAACAGATAAAAGGACAAAACATGATACACTGACATTGGGTAATATAAAGCAAAAACATGCCTACACAAGTGGTTTTTCAAAAAAATATTGGTCGGATAAGCAGTGGGAGGATTATGTAGGGTTTGCTACTCCTAACTGGAACACAAAGTCAGATTTATCATCTAATTCTGCCTCCATGTCTTAGCTGACCTCTCAGTATTTTCCTTGGTTGCCATGCCAATTTCAATGTTTATCTGGTTCTGTTCATATTTATATGAAGAAGGCAATATATTTTCTCTATGAAAGATAAAAACCCTTTGTGCTAAGTTCATATGCTGTACTCCTCCTCAGGCTTTCACTCTCTAGTATGCGCACATGGTTTCAAAGAAACCTTGAATTGTGGCTTGTACAATTGTGAATGAAAAGATTTCTTCTATACCAGGTTTATACCAGGTTTTTATCCCAGTTGCTGATACAGTTCTACAGGGGAATGATTGAGTCTTTCATTTGTACTTCTATAACTGTCTGTTTGGGTACAGAAATTAAACAAGACAAGTATACACTTTAATTGATAGTTGGCACTGCAGAAACAAACAATTGCAATCACCCTGCCTTCCATTGAGGATCTGTATATTGCATGGGTCAGAAAGAGAGCTGAGAAAATATCTACAAACCCCTTCTGTCCTGGTATAAACTGTTTCAACTCCTCCCCTCAGGGCGCCACGATAGGGCATTGCATTCCAAAACAACTAGAGACAGAGATAGTTTTTTCTCCCGTGCCATCACTATGCTAAACACCTAATTCCCACAGCACTCTTTTATGCTTAAATATATTTTCCCATGTAATGGGCTATATTGCTATTATTCTTTTCATCTTTCCTATTACCTTCTCCTATTGGTATCTTATAATTCATCACTTTGTTGTTAGTAGTTTATGATTTATGGTTGTATTTTATGATTTATGATTTATCACTTTGTTGTTTGTATGTACACTAAGAGTTTATGCATTGGAAACAAATTCCTTATGTGTCCAATCACACCTGGCCAATATAGAATATTCTCTTCTCTTCTCTTCTCTTCTCTTCTCTTCTCTTCTCTTCTCTTCTCTTCTCTTCTCTTCTCTTCTCTTCTCTTCTCTTCT
>BLBF01000003.1:10267056-10294721 GCA_015471245.1 Laticauda colubrina
GTTTGGGGAAGAAACCACAAAGTCAGGTAGAGTATTCCAGACATTGACCACTCTGCTGCTGAAGTTGTATTTCCTGCAATGAAGTTTGGTGCAGTTAACCTTGAGTTTGTGTCTACTGTGTGCTCTTGTGTTGTTATAGTTGAAGCTGAAGTATTCATTGACAGGTAAGTCATTGCAATGTTTGATTTTATATACCATACTTAGTTCAGACAGAAGATGATGTAATTCAAAGTTTTCTAGGTCTAGAATTTCAAGTCTGGTGGCATAAGGTATTCTACAAAAGTAGAGGAGTGGAGAACTCTTTTTGTGAAATATCTCTGGACTTTCTCAACTGTGCTAACATCACATATCTAATGTGTGTTCCAGACTGATGAGCTGTATTTGAGTATTGATGAAGCAAATGTTTTGTATGCTCTAGTTAAGCCCCTGTCACACAGCACCAACGGATGGAAAGAGGATGTAAAACAGAAAGAAACACTTGCCATCCATTGGTTAACGCGATACTTCCGTTCTGTACTCACTGTGTCCGTTTTTCATACTCTCTATCTGTCCAGCATCCGTCCACTGACATTTCATCCACTCAAAAAAGTTTTGAGCTGCACAAAACATTTTGAGCGGAAAATGTATCCAACGCGTCCGTTAGACATCCGCTACGCATACGGGGAACATCCGTTAGACATCCGTCGTCATCCGTTACGTGTCCGCTATATCTGCTAGGCATCCACTGCGCATCCATGCAACTCGCATCTGCTCCAGCGGAAAACGGACACAGGGAGGAAGCGAAACGGATGCGGAACGGACACAAAGCATTAGTAGCATGGACGGAGAAAGGATGAAAGCGGATGCAGCTCGCATACAAAGCATTAAAACGGAAAAAACGTTCGCAGAGGGGACCTATCTCGGATATTAAGGATGTCTAGAGGATGCCTACAGGATGCAAAAGGACACCCAGTGGAAAACCTATATTGCCTATAAAAAGGGGGAGCAATTCACCTGGATCTCACTTTCAGTCCAGCAGCCCTGCTGTGCAGACCTCTTCAGCCTTCATCTGGCTCTTGCTCTTCCACAGCATCCAGTCATCTCCACCATGGATCGTCACACACTCCTTTTGGTAGCCACCATCATTCTGCAACAGTGCGAAGCCATCTACAGGCTTTTTCACCTGTCTACGCGAAGAAAAGGAGGCGTCCAAGAAATGTCTGGGTCCAAAGATGGATCACCAGAAGAGCAGAGTACGGACTGTATAACAAGCTGATGGTTGAGCTGAGGAACGAAGACCCTCGTGCATTCCAGAATTTCATGAGAATGCCTCCAGCCATGTTTGACGAAGTTGTGCAGCGGCTGACACCCAGGTTGACCAAGCAGAGCACCAACTTCCGGCCCAGCCTGGACCCTGGACTCAAGGTGGCACTGACTCTGCACCACCTGGCCTCAGGGACCACGTACAGGAATATGCAGTATGGCTGGAGGGTGCCACACAACACCATGAGCATTGTGGTCAGAGAAGTGGTGCAGGCCATCATCAAAGAATACATGGAGGAGCTCCTCCAGTGCCCCTCCACTGAAGAAGGCTGGAAGAAAGTTGCAGAGCAGTGGTATCAGAAGTGGAAATTCCCGCACACCGTTGGAGCCATAGATGGCAAGCACTTGGCCTGCAAAGCACCAGCCAAGTCAGAGTCCACTTATCACAACTACAAGAGCTTCTTCAGCATCATCCTCTTCGCCATGGTCGACGCTGACTACAAGTTCATGTACATCGATGCTTCAGGCAATGGGTCATCTTCAGATGCCCAGGTATACAACTCCAGTCACCTCAAGGAGGGGCTGGAACGCAACCTCATCATGGGCTTCCCAGATCCAGACCCGCTGCCCAACGACAAGCAAGATGTGCCCTACTTCATCGTGGGGGATGACGCCTTCTCCCTCACAACCTACCTCATAAAGCCCTAAACATCCAGATGCCTCACCTGTGAAGAGAGGATCTTCAAATACAGGCTGTCCAGGGCAAGGCGGGTGATGGAGAACGCTTTTGGCATCCTGGCCAACAGGTTCCAGGTACTTCTCACCACCATGCAGCATCTCCCACAGACCGTGAGAAGGATCGTGGAAGCTTGCTGCATCCTGCACAATCTCATACACACCCGCTACCCAGTCTTGCAGAACAGGCTCGTGGACCTCCAACAAGGCAATGGGGACATGGAGCCTGGTGAATGGAGGCAAGGGCAAAACCTGACAGATACTATGGATGTGCAAGGCCCCAACAGAGCTTCACGTAAAGGGAAGAAGCAGCGCAACCTCCTGAAACACTGGTGCAACTCCCCAGCTGGAGCAGGGGAGTGGCAAGACAGGATGATAGATGCTTAATGGATGTTTCCTTCAGCCTGTCTCATCACACGGATGAGATTGTGCCATGCATTCTGAGTGGCCCTACAATGAACAGGGCATTTAATAAAGAGTTGTGTTTATGAATTAATGTGTTGATGAATTATTAAATTGTTATTGATAATAAAGGGCCCTAGGTGTGGCACCTGGGAGGGTGGACCATACAGTCCCACTATGCTTTATCTGGAGGTTTATCTCCAGCTATTACCCATCCCACAGGTACCCCTGCCCATACCACTGCTATTACCCATCCAACAGTTATCCCTGTCCATCCCACAGCTATTACCCATCCCAAAGGTATCCCTGCCCATCTGACAGCTATTACCCATCCCAAAGATATCCCTGCCCACCCACAGCTATTACCCATCCCAAAGGTATCCCTGCCCATCCCACAGCTATTACCCATTCCAAAGGTATCCTTGCCCATCCCACAGCTATCCTTACCCATCCCACAAGCATGCAAAGGCTTAAACCATTTCTAAATGTTTCCACCAAGACTTGATTTAATAAAATAAATGAAGCAAGTGTGTGAAGCAAAGATAATCTTTATTAATAACAAGCTGTAAAAGCAAAATGACCCAAGTGTCCCAAGCAAAGATAAAGTCAACAGGTAGCCACCCAGTCTCTGGCACTCTTCTCAGTCACTCTGAGGCATGCCCATAGTCTCAGGGGTGAATGGTCCAGGTGCTTTGGAGGTGGCTGCTGCTGGAGTGCTGGTCTGAGGCACCATTGGGGTGCCTGGCCCCAAGAGGACATCAGGGGATGGTGTGTAGAGGAAGCTCTCAGAGAGCTGGCTCAGTCCTGTGATGTTGAGAGCCCCTTCCTCCAGGACATGGGGTGTCAGCCCCAATACCGATGACGGATGTTCTGAGGCTGGGCTTGGCTGTGGGGGTGGAGGAAGGAGGAGTGTAGTGGGGATGTCTGGTCTGCAGGTGAGTGAGGTGAGGCGTGGGTGGCATCTGTGGCATCTGTGGCGTGGGTGGCGTGGGTGGCATCGGTGGCTACAGTGGCATCAGTGGCATCGGTGTCACTGGTGGCGTACAATGAAACTGTACCTGGACTGGGAAGGGCTGCCTGTGCTGCTGGAGCTGTAGCCTTGGTAGGTGAGGGCCTGTGGGAAGCCTTGGAAAGGCTGTGTCATCACCTGGGGTGGAAGAGCAGACCTGGACTGGGTGGGAGCAGGTTCAGCTGGGTCTGGATGGTTGTGAAGAAGAGCAGTGATCCTGTCCTTGATCACCTGGTACTGTGATTTGGACATGTCCATGAAGGTCTGGTTGACGTAGGTGAGGAAGGGCTTGCGATTGGAGGATGGTATGTTGGTGTGTACCAGCTGAGAGAGGAGATCTACGCTGCTTCTGATGGTGTCCCTGATCTCCAGCAGGACAGTGTGTCTCTGCCCCTCCGGTCTGCCTCTCTGCCTGCTTTCTGTGGAGGTGGAGCTGGGTGTGGGTGTGGGTTGGTCTCTGGTGGAAGTGCCCTCTCCTTGCTCCCACTGCATCAGGGGGTCCTCCATGCGCTCCACAATGGAGAGTGCAGCTGTCGGGGGGGGGTCTCCATCATGGGACGCTCCACAGATACCTGCCTGGAAACAGGAGCTGACTCTTGGCCAGAAGAGGACTGGCTCTCTGTGGGCTGCCGGAGAGAGACGGTTGTGAGAGGGGCTGCTCCTTGGTGGTGGATCTCACCCTCCAAGAAGCTGCACTTGGCCATCACGTAGATCTCTCGGTCCATCAGCTTGACCGTGGCCTGGCCAGATTTCTTGAGGTGCAGCTTCCCGAACCAGGTGTGCATGTGCTTCCACCAGCTGAGGAGCACCTCCGAAGTGTAGCCCAGGCTCTCTGCCTTCTCTCTCCAAGCAGCCTGCTTCCTTTTGGTGTCTCGATAGAGCCTGTGTCCCTTCCGCCAAAGATACTCGTTCTTCCTCAGCCATTCCAGCACCTCATCCTCATGTTCCTCTTCGATGGAGTATTGCCTCCTCTCCCATTCTCGTTCACATGTATGCCTCTTCCTCCCTCTGGCAGGGCCATCTGGGACCTCATCAGAGGGGCTTCGAGGTTGTAGGGGCTGCTCCACCACACCAGCAGCAGCAGCAGCAACAACAGTAGCAACAAAAGCAGGACCAGCAGGACCAGCAGCACCAACAGCACCAGCAGCACCAGGAGCCCCAGCAGGACCAGTAGGACCAGGATCAGCAGCAGCAAAGTAAGCACCAGCAGGACCACCAGCACCAGCAGGACCATGATGAGCAGTAGCAGAGTAAGCACCAGCAGCACCAGCAGGACCAGCAGGACCAGGAGCAACAGCAGGACCAGCAGGACCAGCAGGACCAGCAGGACCAGCAGGACCAGGAGCAGCGCCAGCAGAGTAAGCACCAGCAGAAGCACCAGCACCAGGAGCAGCGCCAGCAGAGTAAGCACCAGCAGAAGCACCAGCACCAGGAGCAGCGCCAGCAGAGTAAGCACCAGCAGGAGCACCAGCACCAGGAGCAGTGCCAGCAGAGTAAGCAGCAGCAGAAGCACCAGCACCAGGAGCAGCGCCAGCAGAAGCTCCAGCACCAGAAGAGTCAGCCCGAGCAGCAGAAGCCCCAGCAGAAGCAGAGTCAGGGCCAGGGGTGGGATGGTGGCCCTGTCCTTCTTGCCAGGGCTGGCAGCAGATGGCAGAGGCTTTCTCTTCTTCCCCATGGATGTTGGGTTGTTGGCTGGCTGGCTGGCTGGCTGGCTGGAGCTGTGTCTGGCAGCAGGTCTTTCCTCTGAATGGTGACCTGCTTACGAGCTGCTTCCCTTTATATCCGCGGGGCTGACGCAATGCATCCTCCCCACATGCACAATGAATGCTTTGCTTCCACTAGGCATCTGCAAGGCATCCGCTAGGCTTCCGCTCTGCCTCCGCTTCATCCGCTTGGCATCCGCTCTGCATCCATTCCTTCTGCTGCGCGTCCACTTCGCTGTGCTCCCCCTGAAGCCCTGCGGATGTGCCATCCGCTTCCATCAGCTTCCATCCGCTAGGCTTCCGTGTAGCATCCACTTTACATCCTGGCTACATCCTCCCCCCGTCCATTCCTTTCCATTGTTGTCCGCTCTGTTTATGCAAATTCGGGGCACTTTTAAGAGCGGATAACAACGGATGGAACATTTTCTTGTCTGCTGTGTCCTTTTTACATATGTTTTGCATCTGTCGGCCTATGTGACAGGCCCTTTAGTAGTGTGATATTACCACAGAAAAAGCTATGCAGGATCAGGTTAACAACTCTTAATGCCTTTTTGGCTATGTAGTTACATGGGCTCTTGATCATTGGAGATCAGTACTCCAAGGTCCTTGACAGAGTTTGAATCATCAACAAGGCCTTGACTATTCAGTTTGTATTTTCTTTTCTTTTTTTTTTTTTTTGTCAATATGTAAGACAGAGCATTTAATTGTTGAGATTTGAAGTTGCCATTTGTTTGACCATTCTGATACATAGTCAAGATCTTTTTGAAGGGTAGCAGTATTGTCTGTGGTTTTGAATAGCTTGACATCATCAGCGAAGAGAACGCAGTTGCTCTTAATATGATCACAGAAGTCATTTATGTAGAGTATGAATAGAGTTGGTCCTAGAACACTGCCTTGAGGGACACCACTATTGACAGGTACAGAATTTGATAGGACACTCCCAATTTTGACCATTTGTTGTCTGTTTGACAGGAGTACTTCTATCCAGTTATGTGGTTGTCCAGAGATAATGTAAGATTTTAGTTTTAGGAGTAGTTTGTCGTGTACCACTGAATCAAAGGCTTTACAAAAGTCTATGTAGATTGCGTCTATTATTTTGCCCTGATCAAGTTGTGTAGTCCATATGTTTTTGCCGTGTAAGAGTTGCAGATTACAGGATAGTTTTTTTCTGAAACTAAATTGATCTGACTCTCCTTCCTAGGCTGAGAGAGAGAGATTGGTCCATCTTAAAGCAAGACTAGAATTCATAGTCTCCTGGTTTACCATCTGATGCCTTAACCACTGCATCAAACTGGCTATATTCCATTCTACATCACTGGAGGCTTTCAGGAAGAGATTGGACTGCCATTTATTGGAAATGGTATTGGGTCTTCTGCTTGGGCGGGGATTGGACAAGATCTCTTTCAACTCTGTTAATCTGTTCTGTTCTGTTCTGTTCCGTCCATTCCATTCCTTGTACTCCTTAAACCAAAGCAATATGAAGACATGAATAAGACAGGCAACTCTGTTAAAGTTCAAACCCGGGAAAAAGAAATCAAGGGACAAGAGGAATAAAATGTCAAAAGTTGATGATATGAATGTATTTTGCATCTCACATTTGATGTAGTGGTGAAAGCATCAGGCTAGAGACTAGAAACCAGTAATTTCTAATCCCTCCTTAAGCACGAAGCCAGTTAGGTGACTTTGGACCACTCAAACCCTCTTAGACTCTTAGGAATCGGACAATGACAAACCACTTCTGAAATCTTGCTAACAACACTGCAGGGACTAGTGAAGGCACATACACATGCACAGTACATACAGTTACATACAGGAAAGAAGTAGCAACAGGCTACCTTACTTGAATTGCAAAAATCCACTACTAGTTGGCAACAGAAATATTTAATAAAAATCTCTCTCCTGTCATCTAGTTGTCTCCAAAATGTTTACAGTCCTAATACAGTAGCCCTCAAACAGAAAACCAAAGGGGACATCAAGTCACAATTCTTCTCTAGACAGACTAGGGAAAAAACTATAATAACACCAAAAGTTTAGAAATATTGCTGAGAAGATTTCTAAATCCTAATGCAACAGAAAAAAAAAAAACCACACACACGCACAAAAACACACACATTTTCTGATCCTCTGGACTAGATTTGAATTCAGGACAATTTGCCAATCTAATTTCAATTTAGCCGTGTCTTACTATTTTAGTCACATAGGATTTATTTTTTAAAATTGCTACCTAAAAACTGCAACCTCTGGAGATCCTTAACTTCATCTAACTGTAGGCCCAAATTTGTGCATGAATTGATGTGTGTTCTTAAAGGAGATGTAAGACTAAATGGAGGAGTTTTGAAATAACATCTTAATGATAGACAGGAAAACATCTAAATCTGTAGTGGGTTAAAGTTCAAAGCAGTGAAAGCAAACAAGCAAGCAGCAGAAATAATACATGATAAATGGGATTTTGAGAGAGGATTAGTAGTTGAAAACTGAAGAGGGCAAAATATAAAAGAGAAGGAAAAATGAAAGACAGCAGAGACTAAAGCAAATTTGTCATGATATATTAATAATATATATCCTATGTCACCTGTAATAATGATGATAAATGAATTGCTATGAGAGGACGATGCCCTTATAAGATCCATCTGTATAAACCACAATTCTTGTAATTTTTTCAAACACAAAGTGACACTGCTAAATTTCCCCCCCATCCTTGGCTTCCTTCTTATTATTTTTATATTCAGAATCTACTGAAGAAAAAAAGTGTGTCAGAAGTTTAATTAATTTCCCAAATTATACCACAGCAGACTATGATTTGCATCTTAAGCCCCTGTCACACTGCACCAACGGATGGAAAGAGGATGTAAAATGGAGAAAAACACTTACCATCCATTGGTTAACACGATGCTTCCATTCTGTACTCACTGCCTCCGTTTTGCTTCCTCTCTATCCGTCCAGCATCCGTCTATTGACGTTTCATCTGCTCAGAGGGTTTTGAGCTGCTCAAAACTTTTGCACGGAAAATGTATCCAATGCGTCCGTTCTGCATCCGCTAGGCATCCGCTAGGCATCCGTTCTGCATCTGCTATATCCGTTAGGCATCTGCTAGGCATCCGCGCAACTCGATCCGCTCTAGCGGTAAACGGACGCAGGGAGGAAGCAAAACGGATGCGGAATGGATGCAGAATGGATGCAGAACGGATGGAGAAAGGATGAAAGTGGATGCAGCTTGCAAAGAAAGCATTTAAAACGGAAAAAACGTTCGCAGAGGGGACCTATCTCGGATATTAAGGATGTCTAGAGGATGCCAAGAGGATTCAAAGGGACACGTAGTGGAAAACCTATATTGCCTATAAAAAGGGGGAGCAACTCACCTGGATCTCACTTTCAGACCAGTAGCCCAGCTGTGCAGACCTCTGCAGCCTTCATCTGCCTCTTGCTCTTCCACAGCATCCAGTCATGTCCACCATGGATCGTAACACAGTCCTTTTGATAGCCACCATCATTCTGCAACAGTGCGAAGCCATCTACAGGCTCTGTGAACTCTACTACAGGAAGAAAAGGAGGCGTCCAAGAAGTGTCTGGGTCCAAAGATGGATCGGGAGAAGAGCAGAGTACGGACTGTACAACAAGCTGATGGTGGAGCTCAGGAACGAAGACACTCGTGCATTACAAAACTTCATGAGGATGCCTCCAGCCATGTTTGACGAAGTTGTGCAGTGGCTGACACCCAGGTTGACCAAGACAAACACCAACTTCCTGCCCAGCCTGGAACCTGGGCTCAAGGTGGCACTCACTCTGCACCACCTGGCCTCAGGGACCACCTACAGGAGCATGTAGTACGGCTGGAGGGTGCCACACAACTCCATCAGCATTGTGGTCAGAGAAGTGGTGCAGGCCATCATCGAAGAATACCTGGAGGAGCTCCTCCAGTGCCCCACCACTGAAGAAGGATGGAAGAAAGTTGCAGAGCAGTGGTATTAGAAGTGGAACTTCCCCCACACTGTTGGAGCCATAGATGGCAAGCACGTGGTCTGCAAAGCTCCAGCCAAGTCGGGGTCCACTTATTTCAACTACAAGGGCTTCTTCAGCATCATCCTCTTCACCATGGTCGATGCTGACTACAAGTTCATGTACATCGATGCTTCAGACAACAGCTCAGCTTCAGATGCCCACGTATACAACTCCAGTCACCTCAAGGAGGGGCTGGAACGCAACCTCATCGTGGGCTTCCCAGATCCAGACCCGCTGCCCAACGACAAGCAAGATGTGCCCTACTTCATCATGGGGGATGACGCCTTCTCCCTCACAACCTACCTCATGAAGCCCTACACTTCCAGACTCCTGACCCGTGAAGAGAGGATCTTCAAATACAGGCTGTCCAGGGCAAGGCGGGTGGTGGAGAACGTCTTTGGCATCCTGGTCAACAGGTTCCAGGTACTTCTCACCACCATGCAGCATCACCCAGAGACCGTGAGGAGGATTGTGGAAGCTTGCTGCATCCTGCACAATCTCATGCGCACCCACTGCCCAGTGTTGCAGAACAGGCTCATGGACCTCCAACAAGGCAATTGGGTCATGGAGCCTGGGGAATGGAGGCAAGGGCAAAACCTGATAGACACTTAGGATATGCAAGGCCCCAACAGAGCCTCACATGAAGGGAAGAAGCAGCGCAACCTCCTGGAACACTGGTGCAACTCCCCAGCTGGAGCAGTCGAGTTGCAAGACAGGATGGTAGATGCTGAATGGATGCTTCCTTCAGCCTGTCTCATCACACTGATGAGATTGTGCCATGTATGTTGGGTGGGCCTACAATGAACAGGGCGTTTAATAAAGAGTTGTGTTTATGTTGACATGTGTGGATGATTATTACATTATTATTGATAATAAAGGGCCATAGGTGTGGCATCTGGGAGGGTGGACCATACAGTCCCACTATACTTGCACTGGAGGCTTATCTATCCCATAGCTATTACCCATCCCAAAGGTATCCCTGCTCATTCCACAGGTATTCCTGCCCATCCCACTGCTATCTTAACCCATCCCACAGATATCCTAACCCATCCCAAAGGTATCCCTGCCCATCCCACAGCTATTACCCATGCCAAAGGTATCCCTGCCCACTGCACTGCTATCTTAACCCATCCCACAAGCATGCAAAGGCTTAAACCATTTATAAAAGTTTCCACCAAGACTTTATTAAAAAAAAGAAATGAAGCAAGTGTGTGAATCAAAGATAGACTTTATTAAGAACAAGCTGTAAAAGAAAAATGACCCAAGTCAAGTGTCCAAATAAAGTCCACAGGTAGCCAGCCAGCCAGTCTCTGGCACTCTTCTTAGTCACTCGGAGGTTTGCCCAGTCTCCGGGGTGAAGGGTCCAGGTGCTGTGGAGGTGGCTGGTGCTGGAGTGCTTGTCTGAAGCGCCATTGGGGTGCCTGGCCCTGAGAGGACAACAGGTGATGGTGTGTTGAGAAAGCTCTTGGACAGCTGGCTCAGATCAGACCCGTGATGTTGAGAGCTCCTTCCTCCATGCCATGGGGTGTCAGCCCCAGTACCGACGACAGATGTACTGAGGCCGGGCTTGGCTGTGGGGTGGAGGAAGGAGCAGTGTAGTGGGGCTGTCTGGTCTGCAGCTGGGTGAGGACTGGCGTGGGTGGCATCAGTGTCATGGGTGGCATCGGTGGCATCAGTGGCATGGGTGGCATCGGTGGCATCAGTGGAACCGGTGGCAACGGTATCGTCCGATGACTCTGTGCCTGGACTGGGAAGGGCTGCTGCCTGTGCTGCTGGACCTCCTGGTAGCCGTAGCCCTGGTAGGTGAGGGCCTGTGGAAAGCCTTGGAATGGGAGGGACATCACCTGGGTTGGAGGAGCAGACTTGGACTGGTTGGGAGCAGGTTCCTCTGGGTCTGGAGGGTTGTGAAGCAGCTCAGTGATCCAGTCCTTCACCACCTGGTACTGGGGTTCCTCCATGTCTGTGAGGGTCTGGTTCACATAGGTGAGGAAGGGCTTGCAGTTGGAGGTTGAGGAGTCGGTGTGTACCAGCTGAGAGAGGAGATCTGTGCTGCTCTGGATGGTGTCCCTGATCTCCAGCAGGACAGTGTGGCTCTGCCCCTCCGGTCTGCCTCTGTGCCTTTCTGTGGAGGTGGAGCTGGGGGTGGATGCAGGTAGGGCTGTGGTGGAAGTGCCATCTTCTTTCTCCCAGTGCACCAGGGAGTCCTCCACGTGCTCTGCCACGGTTAAAACACCTGTCCGCGTGTTCTCCGCCATGGCACGCTCCACAGAAACCTGCCTGGAGACAGGAGCTGACTCTCAGCCAGAAGAGGACTGGGTCTCAGCAGGCTGCCGGAGAGATAGGGTCGTGATAGGGGCTGCTGCTGCTCCTCCTTGGTGGATCTCACCCTCCAGGAAGCTGCACCTGGCCATGACGTAGGTCTCTCTGTCCGTCAGCTTAACCGTGGCCTGGCCAGATTTCTTGAGGTGCAGCTTCCCGTACCAGGTGTGCATGTGCTTCCACCAGCCGAGGAGCACATCCGATGTGTAGCCCAGACTCTCCGCCTTCTTTCTCCAAGCAGCATGCTTCCGCTTGGTGTCCCTATAGAGACGGTGTCCCTTCCGCCACAGATCGTCACTCTCTCTCAGCCACTCCAGCACCTCATCCTCGTGTTCCTCCTCAATGGAGTATTGCCTCCTCTCCCGTCCCCGCATATGCCTCTTCCTCCCTTTGGCAGGACCAGATGGGCCCTCATCAGAGGGGCTCCCAGGTAGTAGAGGCTGCTACTCCACACCACCAGCAGCAGCAGCACCAGCAGGATCATCATCATCATCATCATCACCAGCAGGATCATAATCATCATCATCATCATCATCATCAGCAGCAGCAGCAGCAGGATCATCATCATCATCATTGTCATCAACATCAGCAGCAGCAGCAGCAGGACCAGCAGGACCAGGATCATCATCAGCAGAGTAAGCACCAGCAGTGCCAGCAAGACCAGGAGCACAAGCAGGACCAGAAGCACAAGCAGGACGAGCAGGACAAGCAAAACCAGGAGCACCAGCAGGACGAGCAAGTCCAGGAGTACGAGCAGGACCAGCAGGACAAGGAGCAGCTTCAGCAGGGTACGCAGCAGCAGAAGCACCACCGCCAGGAGCAGCTTCAGCAGAGTAAGCACGAGCAGAAGCACCACCGCCAGGAGCAGCCTCAGCAGAGTAAGCACGAGCAGAAGCACGACCGCCAGAAGCAGCAGCATCAGCTCCTCCAGAAGCAGAAGCAGCAGAAGCCCCAGCAGAATCCCAGCTGGCAGCAAGGCTTGCAGGCAGGCATGCAGGCAGGGCAGGCAAGGCAGTCAATGTGTCCGGCAGCAGGTCTTTCCTCCGAATGGTGACCTCTTTCCGAGCTGCTTCCCTTTATATCCGCGGGGCTTACGCAATGCATCCCCCCCGCATGCGTAATTAATGCTCGGCATCCGTTAGGCTTCCGCTGTGCATCCACTAGGCTTCCACTCTGCATCTGCTTCATCCGCTGTGCATCTGCTGTGCATCCGCTGTGCATCCGCTTCATCCGTTCTACGTCCGCTTTGCTGAGGTCCCCCGGAAGCCTTGCAGATATGTCATCCGCTCTCATCCACTTCCATCCGCTAGGCTTCCATTCCGCATCCGCTTTCCATCCACTCTGCGTCCTTTCTGTGTCCGTTCCTTTCCATGTTATCCGCTCTGGTTATGCAAATTTTTGCCCCTTTTGAGAGCGGATAACAACGGATGGAACATTTTGCTCGTCCATTGTGTCATTTTTACTAACGTTTTGCATTCGTTGGGCAGTGTGACAGGGCCTTTAATAATCTGTCGACAAACACGTAATTGCTTGATTTAAAAAAACATACAAAATCAAATCCAAACAAACCATGATGTGGTCTATACAACTTGACAGAAACAGTTCTGATGATGAAATTCTAAAGATCATAATCGTCCTTGAGGATTTTCAACTCTGGTTAAACAACGTACTGACAAATAAAGAGATCTGCTTGATTTTGGCTAAATCCTGATTTCATTAACTTATTCTTCGATACAGATAAAGATTAACAGAGTTGGAAGGGACCTTGTAGTCATCTAGTCCAACCCCCACCCAAGCAGACTTTACTCCATTTTTTATAGATGGCAGTCCAGTCTCTTTTTAAAAGCTTCCTGTGATGAAGCTCCCACAACTTCTGCATTAAAAAGATGTAAACAGTTTGCTATAATGTCTGAACCCATTCTGTGTGTTCAGATTATAAATCTAGCTGAGGTTATTACAAGGAGCCATGACTTTGGACTCAGCATGATTGCTAATGAATCCAACCAGTGAGAGTTTATTTAGTTCATTAGAGTAATATGTAAACTCAGCAAATGCTTGAAAGCAGTGAGAATTATCTTCTTTAATTGTGTCCAGTTGCTATTTTTTTCTTGGTTTTGCTTTTTTAACAAGAACTTCAATATCAGACTGTAAATCTTCAGAACTACTAATTGTTAGTGAGATAGCTCTCGATTATGATAATTGCACCAGGTTGTAGAGATTCCCCTGAGGTTTATGGTGCATTTGAAGCTTGCATTTTCAACCAATCACAGCAATATGGTGTAGCCCTGAAGAGGGGGAGGACAAAGCAGAAATGGTGGAATCTAACAATTTCGGTTTCTTGTATGATTGGTTCATAGTGTTGGAAGAAATATCCATCTGGTTCAGTTCCAAGCCAGGAGAAAGACACTGGAAACATGGAGGTTGTCTGGAACGATGGTTTAATAATGAAGCAGAACCACATGGGTTCTGGGCAGCTGACCACATACAGTTGAAAGTGGGTAGCTTTTATAGCCTTTTTGGGCCCTGTGTTCATAAAATTACATCAGTCATGTTATGACCCACTTTGTGGCCATTCTGACTTACGACTATAACAGGTGGGATATATTATTGTAGGCTACCTAGAGTACCTGCACAGTCAGATAGACAGCAAATAAATTTAACAAGCAAACAAACAAATAAATATCCATTTTTGTAGATTTCCCGAAGACACATTTTTAAAATGGGTGAATTACATCAAAAAAAATCCTCAGAAAACAAATCTGAATAAATACATTTAAATTCCACTATCACCGCTACTACCAGCACCTGGTCTTATATTTTGCTTTGTATAATAATGTCTGGACAGTAGGAGTCATTTGATAAAGTACAGAAAATAAGGTGTTGAGCTATATCTTTCAGCCTATCTTTTTTCACAAATTTGTGAGGTAAAACTGGAGGGGGGAGATGTTGCCTGAGATGCTGGATGGCAGACTAATATAAAACAAAATGAACAAAGAAAGTAATTTTTAGTAAGTTCGTCACAGAATTTAGCTGACTAATCAGCAGGCCTAATTTGGAGAAATCAAAATGGCCGCTCAATCCAAAACTTCCCTTTGACTGTATTGTTATTACTTCCATCTTTACTTTTTTTCAACCAACACTTCAGACCCCCCTGCTGACCAACATTATTTTCAATGAGCAACTCTGGAGGAAGGGAAGCTTCAGAAAATCCACACACCTTGGGAGCTATAGTAGCACAAATTGTGCTTCAGAAGTTTGCTGGGTTCCATCCCCTCCTGTTCCTCTTTTTTCTGATTGTCCGGATGCGAGCATTTGAAGTGAAGCCATATGGAAGATCCTGCGGTTGCCATAGCTCCTGGCGGCTGCTTTCAAACGCACCATTTCATTCAGAAAAATCCCCATACAAAGCCAGTGAGATTGTTTACCCATGGCTGACCCCTAATGTGGCACAGCAGGCTTGGCAGCTAATTCCTCAATCACACTTTCACTCCTTACAAGCAAAGTGGCTGAGGAGGGGAATGGGGCATCAGCAGGGAAGAAGTCCCTGTGTGCTGGACAGGTGATGTGCATTAAACCTTCCCTGGTGCATAACCCCTGGGATTTCTTCCCCTGACTGGCAGAGGGGTAAAAGAGTCAGGGTGGAGGGAATGCAGAGGAAAATCAACAGAGGAGAAATTTCCCTTCTTCCACTGTGGCAAATCAACCACAAATGCCTAGAAGGGAACTGTGGAGCCATTGATGCTCTCTGAACTTTCATGCAGATGTTTGAAGCGATAGCTATTCTCTTCTATTGATATAGGAGGGACTGCTCTGTTTATCACCCAGTCATGATCCCAGCTATAAAACCATTTGAGGTGACTGGTTTTGTGGGTGTTGCTATCACTGTAAGTTAATGGCCAGCTTTCCACTATAGGGGCAGGAACCAGATTCCTCCCAAGGATCTAAATGCTCCCAAGCATTGGTGATGCCATGATATATGCTCTATTCATCCCATTTCCTGGGGACACTTCTCATTTTAACCCAAACCCTGTGCAAAATAGCTCTTTGTGTCTGAACAAATGCCCTTCCTTGTATCCCTCCCTCCCTCCCTTTCTTTCCTCCTTTCCTTCCTTCCTTCCCACCTTCCTTCCCTTCTCCTCCTCTTCCTCTTCCCCCTCTCCTCCTCCTGTTCCCCTTCCTTCCTTCCTTTCTTCCCTCCCTCCCTCCCTCCTTCCTTCCTTCCTTCCCACTATTCATTGAAGCTGGCCTAAAGAGCTGCTCCAAGGTTTGTCATGGCTGCTTTGAGGCCTTCTGAGGTCTTCTGGAACTTCATGGCCTCCTCCTTTGATTTCATTGCTTTTAGGTTGTAAGAAGTAGAAGCTTGACTGCATTATTTAAAGACTGAACTCTTCCAAGGACAATTTTCAACTGAAAAAGTCTCAATGTAAGTAAAGAGTCCCCTTTGCCATTTGCCTTTTGTCTTTCAGATGATAAACAGCATGACCCGACATGCCTGTTCTCTTTTATGACCTCAAGAAAAACTGGCATTGAAAGCTCCTAAGGAGCTAGAAAGGCTCCTTGCTCTGGGAGGGAACTCCTCTTGTAGGGCATCTTAAAGGCTGTAGAATGGCTGCCTTTACTTCTATGTACAGTCTTCCTTACTATTTACTATTAAATGTACAGTGCATGTACAAAGATACTAGAAACATTCAGTAAATTATAGCTTATGTGACATTTATTGTTCTACAGCTATTTTAAAAACATTTTGCAGGACAAACAAGGCTAGAATCCAGGTCAAACAAGGCTAGAACTGATGGGTAGAAGTAGCAACTCCCTTTTTTCTAAGATGAAAGTTTCCCAACCTTACTGGGAGGTGATCTCCAGAACTGTAAAGCCTACAAACTTGAAATTTGGCACATATCTTGGCTTCTAGGTACTCACTAAGAAAGGGTTTTTCAAAATGACCATCAGAGCATTAGTATTTTGTATATTATTATTAACACGCTCTGATGCTAAGGAGTTCTACTCCCTCTCCCTGCCTGAAAAGAAATCTGTTCCAAATACAAAACACAAGCACAGGAGAGAGTTTCAGTTTCACAGCAGCAAGAAGCTTTAGTACAGAACAGTTGAGCTAAGCCATGCCCAGGCTCCTTGCTGTTTCCTTCTTGCTCACACAGCAAATACTGTTTCAATTTCCAAACAGCCCTCAACTCTCTGACACACTGACAGGACACTAATCAGATGAATACTGGTGGATACTGGTAGGCAGAGGCATATTTTTCCCCTTATTTTCCTCCCCAAAAACTAAGCCCAATCACATAATTTCATAGTATCGAGCTAATTATATATAAAAAGACACATTCATGGAAAAAAAACACCTATATAAGATGGGTCCCATAGTTGCATGATGTAACATTCTTACAGAGGTTGCAGCTAAGAATGCCTTAACGCATGAACAGACAAAGAGAAGCATAAGACAAGGACAACAAAGTGAAAAGCTATAAAACACAAATAAAGCCAGCGGAAGAAATTAGATACCCACGATCACCTGAAAAACAAAGATATAAATACTAGCACTACTATGTCTATTTCTGCAACAGTAGGAATATACTGTAGAAATAGTGCAACAATTTTGAGAACTTTACTTAGGCATGGGGTTTTATTATACTAAGCTGCACAACATTTTTGTGTTTATTTTCTCTACTTTAATATTTTAACCATTCATCCGGACAAGTAAAAATCTTAAAAATAACCCTAATCCAGACATGTTTTGTTGGAAAGGACAATATTTTGAAAAGCTATTATGGCAATAAACTGGAAAACATGACATAGAACTCTTTTTATAACAAATGTATTGATGAAAAGCTGTGATGCAAAGGAAAAAAAATTGAATTTATTCAATTGAAATTATTCCTCAATTTATGTCCAATTGGGTTGGAAATGAACAATATTTTAATTTATTTGGTTACCTTTCTCCAAAGCAGAGCTTCTTTGCTTTTCTCCATCTCTGTTTGACTTTCTAGCTCATGGCCAGCACAATTTCTGGGTGAGATTCTCTTCTCCCCAACCACTGGCTGGAATTGGCCTCAGAAAAAGAACTAGCACAACACTGTGCTGTTCACCTCCAATCACTGAGCTAGTACAGAAGGATATGCTGGTTGATGATATTGAAAGTTTCAGAGAGTTCAAAGGATGGACGCACAACCCACATACCACCCTCCCAGAAATAATCTAAAAAGGGACCAATGCAGCTTCCATCCAATAGCCAGGCTTGAATGCTAACTGAAAGGGACTGAGATAATCTGCTATATCAAAAGTCCTCTGAAGATGCTGCACAACCACCTTGGGATTGAGGGAGATTAGATACTGAAATTGTCCAGCATAGTGGGGTCTGGCAATGGCATCTTGAGGAGGATGTCTCCTTAACCAGTGCTTCCTTAACAGGTGAAAAAACAACCTGTAAGTCAAGGACACATTAGCCTCCATAGAACCCACTCATGTGAAGCCCCGCCCCCATCTCAGGGCAGTTTTGCCAGCCAGGAGGAGCATGGATCTAAGGAGCAGGGAGATGAGCTCACAGCTCCAAAGACCCTGCCAGTATCTATCTGAGAACTAATCCAAGTATTTATTTGACATATGCTGGAAAATTTTTTCCACACACCCCTCTACAAAGGTTTCCTGAGCTCATGTCACCTGAAACAAGACAATGGGACAACTATATGTGGATGGAATGAGAACAGAGGAGTAATGGTGCTTCATCATCCTTGTTGTTGTTGTTAGTCGTGCAGTCATACCCGACCCATCGCGACACCATGGATACTGTTCCTCCAAGCCTTCCTCTCCTCTACCATTCCCTGGAGTCCATTTAAGCTCACGCTGACTGCTTCAGTGACTTCATCCAGCCACCTCATTCTCTGTCATCTCTTTCTTCTTTTTCCCTCAATCGTTCCCAGCATTAGGCTCTTCTCCAGTGAGTTCTTCCTTCTCATTAGATGGTCAAATTATTTGAGTTTCATCTTCAGGATCTGGCCTTCCAAAGAGCAGCCAGGGTTGATCTCCTCTAGGACTGACTGGTTTGATCACCTTGCAGTCCAAGGGATTCCCAGTAGTCTTCTCCAGAACCTCTAGGTAGGCTTCATAGCACTTAGACTTATATACTGCTCCATAGTGCTTTTACAGCCCTCTCAAAGCAGTTTACAGTCAGCATATTTCCCTCAACAATCTGAATCCTTATTTTACCAACCTCAAAAGGATGGAAGGCTGATTCAACCTTGAACTGGTCATAATCGAATTCCAGACAGTGAACAGTGAATTAGCCTGCAATACCGCATTCTAACCACTGTGTCACCATGGCCTATGTGTTTGGTCAAGTTCACCTTTCATGAAGTGGCAACAGCATTTTAGATGCTCTTCCCTCACTTCATCACCCCCAGAAGAAAGTTAAGAAAATACACCTTGTTGTATTGCAAGGTAACAGGCTACGTTCAGGAGAAACAGAGTAGGCTATGCATGGCACACAACCAAAATTAAGGGCAGCTCTAGGCTTGGATAATGTAAATTTTGCAGATGATGTATATGAGAGAATTGTTATCAGCTCTGACCCCTGAGTCCGTATTAAATATTCTCAGTTGATTCGAATGTAAATGAAAAAATACAAATGAAGCCTCTAAGTTTGCACCTTTGCAGCTCCTTAGAACAGAGTGTTGTTACTGTTTTAAGCCCCTGTCACACTGCACCAACGGATGCAAAGAGGAAGTAAAATGGACAAAAAAGCTTGCCATCCATTCTAAAACGCGATGTACTCACTGCCTCCGTTTGGCTTCCTCTCGATCCGTCCGGCATCCGTTTATGGACGTTTCATCCGCTCAAAAAGTTTTAGGCTGCTTAAAACTTTTGCGCGGAAAATGTATCCAGTTTGTCCGTTCTGCATCCGCTACGCATCCGTTATGCATCCGCTATATCTGCTAGGCATCCATTCCGCATCCGCGCAACTCGCATCCGCCTGGACGCAGGGAGGAAGAGGAACGGACGCAGAACGGCTGCAGAATGGATGCAGAACGGATGCAGAACGGATGCAGAACGGAAACAAAGCATTTAAAGCGGAAAAAACGTTAGCAGAGGGGACCTATCTCGGATATTAAGGATGTCTAGAGGATGCCTAGAGGATGCCTAGAGGATGCCTAGCGGAAAACGTACACTGCCTATAAAAAGGGGGAGCAACTCGCCTGCTTCGCACTTTCAGCCCAGCAGCCCAGCGGTGTAGACCTCTGCAGCCTTCATCTGCCTCTTCCTCTTCCACAGCATCCAGTCATGTCCACCGTGGATTGCGAAAAAATCCTTTCGGCAGCCAACATCCTTCTGCAACACTGCGAAACCATCTACAGTCTCTGTGAACAGTACTACGGGAAGAAAAGGAGGCACCCAAAAAAGTCTGGCTCCGAAGATGGTTCGCCAGAAGAGCGCAGTACGTACTTTACGACAAGCTGATGGTGGAGCTCAGGAGCGAAGACCCTCGGGCATTCCAGAACTTCATGAGGATGCCTCCAGCCATGTTTGACGAAGTTGTGCAGCGCCTGACACCCAGGTTGACCAAGACAAACACCAACTTCCCGCCCAACCTGGACCCTGGGCTCAAGGTGGCACTCACTCTGCGCCACCTGGCCTCAGGGACCACCTACAGGAGCATGCAGTACGGCTGGAGGGTGCCACACAACACCATCAACTTTGTTGTCAGAGAAGTGGTGCAGGCCATCATCGAAGAATACAAGGAGGAGCTCCTCCAGTGCCCCTCCACTGAAGAAGGATGGAAGAAAGTTGCAGAGCAGTGGTATCAGAAGTGGAACTTCCCCCACACCGTTGGAGCCATCGATGGCAAGCACGTGGCCTGCAAAGCTCCAGCCAACTTAGGGTCCACTTATCACAACTACAAGGGCTTCTTCAGCATCATCCTCTTCCCCATGGTCGATGCAGACTACAAGTTCATGTACATCGATGTTTCAGGCAACGGCATCCTGGCCAACAGGTTCCAGGTACTTCTCACCACCATGCAGCATTGCCCAGAAACCGTGAGGAGGATCGTGGAAGCTTGCTGCTTCCTGCACAATCTCATGCGCACCCGCTACCCAGTCTTGCAGAACAGGCTCGTGGACCTCCAACAAGGCAACGGGGACATGGAGCCTGGTGAATGGAGGCAAGGGCGAAACCTGATCGACACCGAGGATGTGCAAGGGCCCAACAGAGCCTCACGTGAGGTGAAGAAGCAGCGCAACCTCCTGAAACACTGGTGCAACTCCCCAGCTGGAGTGGTGGAGTGGCAAGACAGGATGATAGATGCTTAATGGATGCTTCCTTTAGACTGTCTCATCACAAGGATGAGATTGTGCCATGTATGTTTGGTTGGCCTACAATGAACAGGGCATTTAATAAAGAGTTGTGTTTATGTTGACATGTGTGGATAATTATTACATTATTATTGAGAATGAAGGGCCATATGTGTGGCACCAGGGAGGGTGGACCATACAGTCCCACTATGCTTGCACTGGAGGTTTATCTATCCCACAGCTATTACCTATCCCAAAGGTATCCCTTCCCATCCCACAGGAATCCCTTCCCATCCCACAGCTATCTTAACCCATCCCACAGCTATCTTAACCCATCCCACAGGTATCCCTTCCCATACCACAGCTATCTTAACCCATCCCACAGGTATCCCTTCCCATCCCACAGGTATCCCTTCCCATCCCACAGCTATCTTAACCCATCCCACAGGTATCCCTTCCCATCCCACAGCTATCTTAACCCATCTCACAGCTATCTTAACCCATCCCACAAACATGCAAAGGCTAAACCATTTCTAAAAGTTTCCACCAAGACTTTATAGAAAGAAATTAATGAAGCAAGTGTGTGAAACAAAGATAAACTTTATTGAACAACAAACTGTAAAATAAACATGACCCAAGTCAAGTGTCCAAATAAAGTCCACAAATATCCAGGCAGCCAGTCTCTGGCACTCCTCTTGGTCACTCGGAGGTGTGTGCCCAGGCTAAGATTTTAGGAAGCAGGTGCTGTGGAGGTGGGTGCTGCTGCAGTGCTGGTCTGAGGTGTTGTTGGAGTGCCTAGCCCCGAGAGGACAACAGGGGACGGTGTGTTGAGGAAGGTGTCGGACAGCTGGCTCAGCCCCGCGATGCTGAGAGGCCCTTCCTCCATGCCATGGGGTGTCAGCCCCAGTACTGAGGACAGATGTACTGAGGCCGGGCTTGGCTGTGGGATGGAGGAAGGAGTAGTGTAGTGGGGCTGCCTGCTCTGCAGCGGGGTGAGGACTGTCGAGGTTGGCATCGGTGGCATCATTGGAACCGGTGGCAACGGTGTCACCCGATGACTCTGTGCCTGCCTCTGTAAGGGCTGCTGTCTGTGCTGCTGGACCTCGGGGTAGCTGTAGCCCTGGTAGGTGAGGGGGTGTGGGAAGCCTTGGTATGGGAGGGACATCACCTGGGGTGGAGGAGCAGACCTGGACTGGGTGGGAGCAGGTGCCTCTGGGTCTGGAGGGTTGTTAAGCAGCGTGGTGATCCTCTCCTTCACCACCTGGTACTGGGGATCCGGCATCTCCTTGAGGGTCTGGTTGACATAATTGAGGAAGGGCTTGCGGTTGGAGGAGGAGGATTTGATGGGGACCAGCTGAGAGAGGAGACCTATGCTGGTGCGGATGGTGTCCCTGATCTCCACCAGGACCTTGTGGCTCTGCCCCTCCTGCGGTCCGGCTCTCTGCCTTACTGTGGTGGCGGAGGTATGCGGTGGCGGAGGTATGCGGTTTCAGCAGCGGTGGACTCGATGTCTCCTTTCTCCCACCGCACCAGGGAGTCCTCCTCGCTCTCCACCATGCTTTCAACACCTGCCCAGGGGTTCTCCGCTGTGGCACGCACCACAGAAATCTGCATGGAGACAGGGACTGACTCTCGGCCACCAGAGGACTGGGTCCCAGCAGGCTGCCGGAGAGAGAGGGTAGACAGAGGGGCTCCTGGTGCTCCTCGGTGGCGGACCTCACCCTCCAGGAAGCTGCACTTGGCCATGACGTACTTCTCTCTGTCAGCTTAACCGTGGCCTGGCCAGATTTTTTGCGGTGCAGCTTCCTGTACCAGGTGTGCATGTGCTTCCACCAGCTGACGACCACATCCGATGTGTAGCCCAGACTCTCCGCCCTCTCTCTCCAAGCAGCCTGCTTCCGCTTGGTTTCCCTGTACAGCCGGTGTCCCTTCCACCACAGATAGTCGTTCTCTCTCAGCCACTCCAGCACCTCATCCTCGTGTTCCTCCTCAATGAAGTATTGCCTCCTCTCCCTTTCACGCATCTGCCTCTTCCTCCCTCTGGCAGGGCCATATGGGCCCTCATCAGAGGGACTTTGAGGTTGTATGGGCTGCTCCTCCACACCAACAGCACCATCATCATCATCATCATCATCATCATCAGCAGCAGCAGCAGCATCAGCATCAGCATCCTCACCAGCAGGATCATAATCAGCATCATCATCATCATCAACAGCATAATCACCAGCAGGATCATAAGCAGCAGCAGCAGCAGCAGGATCATCATCATCATCATCATCATCATCAGCAGCAGCAGCAGCAGCAGCAAGACCAGGATGAGCAGCAGCAGAGTAAGCACCAGCAGCAGGGTCAGCAAGACCAGGAGCACGAGCAGAACGAGCAGGACCAGCAGGACCAGGAGCAGCTTCAGCAGAGTATGCAGCAGAAGCACCACCGCCAGGAGCAGCTACAGCAGAAGCTCCAGCACCAGAAGAGCGAGCCCAAGCAGCAGAAGCCCCAGCAGAAGCAGAGTCAGGGACATGGGGCAGGAGGGTGGCCCTGTCCCTCTTGCCAGGGATGGCGGCAGGTTGCTGAGACTTTCGCTTCTTGCCCATGGTTGTGGGGTTGCTGGCTGGCAGGAAGGCTTGCAGGAAGGCTGGCTGGCAGGAAGGCTTGCAGGAAGGCTGGCACCAAGGCTGGCAGGAAGCCTGGCAGGAAGCCTGGCAGGAAGCCTGGCAGGAAGGCAGGCACCAAGGCTGGCAGGAAGCCTGGCAGGAAGGCAGGCACCAAGGCTGGCAGACAGACTGGCTGGCAGGGAGGCTGGAAGGCAGGGAGGCTGGAAGGCAGGCTGGCAGCAAGGCTGGCAGGGAGGCTGGAAGGCAGGCTGGCAGCAAGGCTGGCAGGGAGGCTGGAAGGCAGGCTGGCAGCAATGCTGGCAGGGAGGCTGGAAGGCAGGCTGCCAGCAAGGCTGGAAGGGAGGCTGGAAGGCAGGCTGGCAGCAAGGCTGGCAGGGAGGCTGCCCAGGAGGCTGGGAGGCAGGCTTGGAGGGAGGCTGGCAGCAAGGCTTGCAGGCAGACATGCAGGCAAGGAACTCGAAGTGTCCAGCAGCAGGTCTTTCCTCTGAATGGTGACCTGCTTCCGAGCTGCTTCCCTTTATATCCGGGGGCCTTGCGCAATGCATCCCGCCCTCATGCGCAATTAACGCCAGGCATCTGCTCGGCTTCCGCTGTGCATCCGCTGTGCTTCTGCTGTGCATCCGCTTCTTCCGCTGTGCATCCGTTCTGCATTCGCTTTTTCCATTCCGCGTCCGCTTCGCTGAGGCCCCCCGGAAGCCTAGCGGACGCGCCATCCGCTGTGCTTCCGTTCCGCATCCGCTTTGCATCCGCCCTGCGTCCTCCCTGCGTCCGTGTTGTCCGCTCCAATTATGCTAATTTTCGTCCCATTTGAGTGCGGATACAACGGATGTAACATTTTTCTCTTCCGTTGTGTCCGTTTTGCATCCATTGGGCAGTGTGACATGGGCTTTAGTAACTGTTACTGTTTTAGTAACTGTTACTGTTTTATTCCGAAAGAGGAATAAAAGTAATGATTCACATGCAATCTTTATACTACAAAGAACAAAGAAAAAATGCACAACATATTGTCTAGGGGGAGCATTGTCTGATTTATTTCAGTCTTCTCAACACAGAATGATAGCTGCTTTATGGGGTTTAAGATGATTATCCAGTCCTTCCTGCCATGTAGCATGATTCCTTTATTTTTAAATGTCCTGTACTGGATTTAGGATTGTAATAATATGCATTTATTATTACCTAGATGCAAGCCTCATAGAACTCGGTGAGATCTAATTCCAAATAAACTACATGCCTGTTTGGTTGATTTCAGAAGTCAGATTTTGATTAAGAAAGAAGAGCCGACTTGCATTAAAACAAAACAAAACAAAAAAATAGCTCTGTTAAGAATGAGAATGACATCAAATCTACTGTTTGCTTAATAACCAGCTGAAATGTTTATCTTTCTGTTTGCAGAAGGTAATAAAAAGAATAAAACTTATCTTCTAGCAAAACCAGGTCAGTTCAACATAAGAGTTGTGCCTGCAGAAAGGTCATACCACTTGTGTCTGTAAAAGTCTTTCTGTGAAAGACACAACAGTGCACTCCGAAAAGGTCTGTTTTTTGGTTCAGAAAGACACAGTAATCTTTATTTGAGCTATGCAGTGATCCAGACTGAAAACAGAAACAGCGACATAAAGCAAGCGTGGGCAAGCATGTCGCCCTTTTTGGCAAGTCCTTAAAGAAGCTGTGTCTTTTCTTCAGCTTGCATGGCTACCCTAGGAAAAGAAGAGTTTGATTTCAGGAAGTGTCACCAGATGTGACATGCGTCTTTTATTTTCCTCCGTCAAATCTAAGCTGCTTGCATAACATGTACTCTGTAAGTTATTTTATAGTATCCATCACTTTAAAAATAAGAAGACCTGTTTTATGTAAAATGGGAAAGATCCTTCTACACTTCTAAGATATTTTTTTGACTGGTGAGTTTAAATCATAGCCCTGGAATATCTTCATGGCACCCCCAAAGTTGGCTTGCTTTTGTTCCCTGCTGAAGAACCAGGAGAAACTGGAGCAAGGAGTCTTCCAGTTGCCTATTAGTACCTGGGTAGCCAGAGTTACCTGTTGTAGACACCTGGTCCCACCTGATATGGGATGAATTATTTTTATTTAGAGAATCACAATTTACCTCACTTAACATTGATAAATGTAACATTGTATTTGCTAGCTTTGTGCACTTTTCTTAATATTAGTTTTAAAATAGTAAAATACAAAGGAAACAAAATCTATGTTAGATAATGAGTAGAGTAAAACAAAGAGAAACAGCTACTAAACATATATAAAAATTTGATAGTGACACAGTCTCCCCTCCCCACTTCTTCTCTTCTCTTTCCGTCTGCTTCCCTTCCCTTCCCTTTCCCTTCCCCAACCTAGATAATTAGTGACCAACATTTTGGCTTGCTTAGGCCGCATTAAGTGAAGAGGAATTGTCTTGGGCTGCAGATAAATATATGTAGTGTAGTTAATGTATAAAAATTGCACAATAATGTTAAAAGTTTATGATCTTGTGGGGCTGCATTACTGTCTAGGGCCACATGTGGCCTACAGGCTGTGAGTTGAACATGCCTGATCCAAATACTTATACTTTGCACTAAATATTAAAGATTATTGCTGGAATCTATTAAAGTCCTTGGATATATTATTTATATCTGATCTCATAACTCCCTTCTAAATGTCTAAATTTGCCCTGAAGTGCAATCTTTTGTACATAAGAGAGCCATTCTTGTTTAAATTTGCTTAAACTTTTATTATGGATATATACTGTCAGTTTTATCATTGATGCATGGACTTTCCCAATCTGATATTGTTGGCAAGATTCTTCTTTTCCAAAGTTATGATATATTTGTTTTTGCAGCTCTCGGTATATATATGTTAATAAATTGTGATGTGTTTCCATTTATGTTTTCTGGGAGCATACCTAACAAAAATAGCTGTGGTTTCAGTTCACATTTTATATTTAGGCTTTTCTGAATGTTTTGATGTATATCTTTTCAGTACTTTTAAGGCATTTTTTTTCATAAGCACTGCATATGATAAAATGTTCTTTGTTATGTCAATTGCAGCATTTATTATTATATAATTTCTCTAACTTTGTAATTATGCACCATCTGTAAAACATTTTGTACCAATTTTCCTTTAAATTATAACTTAGAAAACATTGTATTGATTTTCCTTAAATGTTCACATTGTTACATTCTGATTATTTCTTTGAGTTTTGCATCCACTTTATGATATAACTTTTAATTTGTTCTATTGTTTTATTATACCATATTTCAATAAAAATTTATATACAGGCAGTCCTTGACTTACATCAGTTCATTTAGTAACCATTCAAAGTTAAAGCAGCACTGAAAAAAGTGAGTTATGACCATTTTTTACACTTATGGCGATTGCAACTCCCTCAAAGTCATGTGATCAAAAATTAGTCACTTGGCAACTGATTCATATTTATGACAGTTGCAGTGTCTTGGTGTCATGTGATCATCTTTTGAGACTTTCTGACAAGCAAAGTCAATGCGAAACTCAGATTCAGTGGTGGGATTCTACTGGTTCTGTATGGCTCTGTAGAACCGGTAACTCTGAAGAGCAGCAGACATAGAACCGGTTCTATGTCTGCTGCTGTTTTGCCCACCCACCTGCCCGGGCTCTTACCTGACCTTTATTTCCTGCTTTTTCAACCTCAGCTGCTTTGCACGGCACAGCTGCGTTTGAAAAAATCAGGAAAAAAGTGCTTTTTCAACTGTTGCACACCTGCATGCAGCACTGCTCAGCTGTCCAGGCAGCAAACTGATGAAGATTCACATGCACATGCAGCGTGCATGCACATGCAAATCACAAATTACCAAGCCAGTAGTTACATCGGTTGGATCCCACCCCTGCCCAGATTCACTTCACAATCATGTCATTAACTTAACAACTTCAGTAATTCACTTAACAACTATGGCAAGAAAGATCGTAAAATGGGGCAAAATTAACTTAACAAATATCTCACTCAGCAACAGAAATTTTGGGCTCAATTGTGGTTGGATGTCAAGAACTACACATATACTGTATATATAAATCTATACATGTCCTGAAACTGATATTGGTTGTATTTAAATGTTTCAAATCCTGCCATTTCTGAAAGTCCCTCTTTAGGAAGGAAAGAAAGAAGGAGGGACAATAATTTTAGGCTAATAGGTGCAGAATAGGTGCACACATCTTGCACCCATTCTGAATACCATACCTTAACTTAAACTAATCTCACTTCAGGATGAAGCAGAGAGGGGGGAAGAGCAAGCAAGCGAGAGAGGGAGAGAGAGAGAGGGAGAGCGAGGGAGAGCGAGAGCAAGCAAGCAAGAGAGGGAGAGGGAGAGCATACAAGCATGAG
>BLBF01000003.1:10299462-10329650 GCA_015471245.1 Laticauda colubrina
ATGATGATGATGATGATGATGATGATGATGATGATGATGATGATGATGATGATGATTTTATTCATTAGACATGAAAGTCAGTCAACTGAACATTTAAAAATGTATCACAAATATCATTCACTGGCACTGATGGTTGATACGGGTTGCTGCCATCATCCTATGTATTAAACAAGCATCTTTTAAAAATGTACGATGTTCTGAGTAGCATAGTTTTTTGCAGTTCCGCTGATGTTATTGCAGGAAACTGCAATTTCTTGATGTTTTTTGTAAAATTCTTGGACATGGTGCCAAGTGCCCTGATGACAATGGGTATCATTGTTACTGTACATGTTTCATCCTTAATCTCATTGTTTCGATGGCCAGGTCACGATATTTCATGCCTTTTTCCAGTTCTTTTTCTTCAACTCTGGCCTCTCCTGGTACAGCAATATCAATAAATTGTGCACTTTGGTTTTCGACAACTGTGTTATCTGGCATGTTGTGTTCCAAATGACGATCTGTCTGTATTTGAAAGTCTCACAAATTAATTTGTGTAATTCCAGACATTGATGGGATATGACTCCCAGCAGCCTCCTACTGGGGAACCCTGACAGCTAGCATAGCATAGCATAGCAAATAGTGGAGGAAGTTGGGAGTTATACTTCAACAACATTTGGAATGACAGAGATTGCTTACCTCAGTTATATATAGATTTGATTACAGTAAATAGAAATTGCTCAACTTTACCTTCTTTGTGTTTTACTATCAGGACTTTGATTTATTGTGCCTCTGAATATATCACTTCAAATGGCCAGATACATGGAAAAACAACACTATTCATGGTAGGGTTATATTTCCCTCCCCCCCAAAAATAACATCCGGTTACTTAATAATTCCCTTTATTTTTTAGTCCTGACCTCTTTGAACTTTGGAATCTACCTTATCAGCTTCTACCAGGGCCAGGAGGTGAAGAAAGATCCTTTTTTCCTTCTGAGTTTGTCTTGTCAGGAAAAGAGCCTATATGAGTCACATTAACATTTTTAATCTATTTACTTGAGCAAAGTGAAAACCACATGAAAAAGTATGCTGTAACTGCTGGATCTATTCAAAATATGGTTATGAGGAACAGATAAGAGCAAGAAAGAAATCAGCACAGTTTAATTGCACAGAACAGGAAGTTCTTATGAAATTGGTTTACTTGATACTACGTGTTTGATGGCAACATATGTTTAGCAAGACTTTTGAAAGAAGGAGTGTGATTGCTAGATAAAACACTTTTAAGCCCTCACATCAGAAGAGGTTATTGTTGACCCACTTCAGTCTGTAGCTTGTCAGAGCTTTTAGAGGTGCAATAAAATCTAACAAATTTGAGGGACATCTTTTCTCTGTCCATTCCAGAGCTGATATTCAGCAGATTCTGATCAGTTCTGGAGAACTGGTAGCGGAAATTTTGAGTCGTTCAGAGAACTGGCAAATACCACCTCTGACTGGAGATTTTACAGTATCCTTCCCCTGCCATGCCCACAGAACTGGTAGTAAAAAAAATTGAATCCCATCATTGGTCCATTCCCATGGCTTTTGAAGGAGAGAAGCATCCAGTCTGATAGTATCACAATTCAGTTTGTCATCTTGCTTATATACCCCAAACGTCCGAACATCTGAAATCTTGGAGACTGTCAGGGTTCCCCCACTCCTTCTTATGAAAACTTGAGAGCAAGCCAGGAATGCTTTACAATAGTGGTGGGATTCAAATTTTATTTACTACCTGCTCTGTGGGCATGGTTTGGTGGACATGGGAGGGGAAGGATACTGTTAAACCTCCAGTCAGAGGTGGTATTTGCTGGTTCTCTGAACTACTCAAAATTCCCGCTACTGGTTCTCCAGAACTGGTCAGAACCTGCTGAAATACCACCTCTGCTTTACAAGTTGATAGAGACTCTGTAATCTGGAAATCCAAATCCAAGGAGCTCAGAAACAATTCAGTTTTTAATGCAGTTTCTTCAAAGCATGGTAATTTAAACAACCTTACTTGTCCTATATTACCTATTTTCAACTTTCACTAAAATAAAAGGAAGGTCATTGATCAGCTGCCAAATCACAATTTTAAACCATTCCAGTCACTGCAAGAGGATAACTTATAAAGTGTTGAATGCCATCCAGATAATTTGTGAAATGGTGGCACGTGCCATTGAAGCTTTTATTGATTTCACAAGGTAATTCACACTAAAAATTCCTACATTGTTGTGATGTGTTTTAGATGATTCTGGTTCCATGGGTGTGTGTTAGTGTAGAACAAAGAGCAAGAATATTCTGTATTAACAAATCAACAGTTACAGATGCTAAAAGTTTTTGCTTATGATCCCAAGATTTGATTTGATTTTTATATTACTCTATCTCAGATCGGCTCTAAGAGGCTTACAAGAAATGCATTGAAAACAATAAGAACAACAAGAGACAAAAGAAATACTATAATAAAAGCACCATCCATTGTGGGCAGCCCCTAATGTATCTTCCCTGAAGTCATTATCAAATAGTTAACTTTTTACAGCTCTGTAAAAAACAAGCAAGGAGGAGGAGATTAAACAAAACCTTCAACAAAAGGTTATTTTTTTTGTACTTACTATATAACCCAGATAATGTTTACAGGAGATTGGCTGTCAACTTCATTATGTTAGAAGTGCAAAATGAATAAGAGGACATTGAGTCATATGATATGAGCTTATTCTACCATTGTCTCAGTTTATTTAATTATTCATAAATTTCTCAACATATTGTTACCAAGATTAATATAGTTTACAGATGTGAATGTAGTTTTGGATTATATACAGTTTTGGAACTCTTTATTATTTGAAGAATTGCTGATGCATCAGGCATGAATGGCAGCAAAAAATATTGGTTCTAGAAAAACAAGATTATCTTAAGTTTACAGTCTTGGATGACCTATATCTGTTTGCATTCTGCTTACAAAGTGATTCTCTGTCCATGTAATGAGAAGACCGATCAGTATTATTCTAAGAGATCAAATGTGTTCAAAAATTAGATGGAAGGATTTCTTATATCTATTCATAATGTGATTTTATTGTCTGTTTTCTGTGCTTTTTCCTCCCTCCTTCCATCTTTTCTTTCTTTCTTTTCTTTTTCCTTTCTTTCTTTCTCTCTCTCTCTTTCTCCTCCCTCCCTCCCTATAAGAACATGTATTAATCATAAAAACAACTAAGGCAACTTTTTTTTTTAAAAAAAAATGATAATGGCTCATTTTTTTGGCATAGTTCAAGGGTCCTGTCTATTGTGCTGATGGTTTCTTCCTTATTTCTTTAATATTTGACTTCTTGTCTGAAATCAAAATGATGTCATTCTCTAAAATCAGCTATTGTATATCTGCATTCATAGAGGCTTTTGATGCTGGACTCTCTTTAGGGCATTCAAAATAAATAGCATCATCACTGAACTTGTGAATCTGGAATTTCTGAAAAAAGCATCAAATCTGAAAATGCCGATTTTGCCTTTCTAAAGTTCCTTCAACCATTTCACACATCAGAAAGTAGACCCAGATTTAGGTTTGTGGCTCTAAAGCTTTTGCTGCGAATCTATTTTATGTATATAATCAGCAAATGCTGTTTAGAGCTAAGTTTCAAAGATTTATGGAGAAAGAACTCCCCCCACCCCAAGAGCTAACCCATTTCTTTAGAGGAAAGAAGCTTGAGCCTGCAAATCAAATCTGAAATCAAATTTTCTCTCTGCTCAACTTATTTCTTTACCAGTCTGAGGGTTTATCAAGACTGCTATTTGAGGTAATTGCCAATTGAGCTATATAGCATGGTGGAATCAAATCTTGTTGTATGTGAATGATTGAACCATCCAGATATATCTTACTATTTTGATGGTGACCTTGGGATACAGAAAGGGAGCTGGGACTGAATGTGCTCATGGAGCATAGATTCTCATCCTTGATACAAGAGGTCATTGACTTACGATGAGTCTAACTTTTCTGTGGCTAAGCAAGAGTTGTTAAGTGAGTTGTGTTCCATTTTATGACCTTTTTGCTATAGTTGTTAAATGAATCACTGCAGTTGCTAAGTGAATCATACAATTGTTTACTGAATTTTACTTTCCCCATTGATTTGGTTTTGGGAAGCAAGCTGGGAAGGTTACAAATGGTGATCATATGAGCCTGGAACAGTGCAACTATCATAAGTACCTGCCAGTTGCCAAATGCCCGAATTTTGATCGCATGACTATAAGGATGCTGCAACTGTCATAAATGTGAAAACTGGTCATAAGTCACTTTTTTCAGTGCTGTTGTAACTTTGATAGGTGAATATATGTTTGTAGGCAGTTGCCTGTATATGGTCTATAATAATTATCCAATAGCCATCCCTTCTCCACTGTATGAACATGTGTCTATGATGCCAGCATTGCTACAGGTATCAATTACAAAATGGTATCAAGATTTGTGTGTATATGGATCAATTGCCCAGACTATTTCAGCACCTTTTGAAAGAAAGCCATTGACTGCAGCCAGATGCTACTGATTATGAGTATGACTAAGATGCACATGTTTATAATATATAATAATACTTATAAACATCTCTCTTGCAATTAAGGTATGTTCTGGTTGTTAGCATCAATGAAAAGTAGTCAGTTATTCCAAATAATTATTTTATTTATTCATTCTGTTTCTTTGGCTATGTCAAGTTAAATTATCTTGATAAGGCTATCCTGTGATATGGGTTGCATTTTTATTATTATTTTTAATTAAAAATATATATCGTATATACTGTAGATACGTATGAGGAAGGGGCATGTGTCATAAATGCCTGCAATTTCTACATTCCTTCCGTTTCTCTGTCATTCACAACATACTGATATTGCAACTGCTTTCCTGAATGGCCATGTTCTTCCAAGGCTTACTGATCATTAAGTTAGATATCAGACTAACTGTCCTCGCAAGACAAGGGAAATATTATTTTTAAAAAGCTCATCTTACTAATGGTCAAATAGGTTTTTCAGAATAGAAATGTAAACATGGAATTTGTTGCATTGCACAGATTCTGTAAGGCCACACTTGGAATACTACATCCAGTTTTGGTTGCCATGATGTAAAAAGGATGTTTAGACTCTAGAAAGAGGGCAGAAAAGAACAACAAAGATGATTAGGAGACTGGAGGCTAAAACATATGAAGAACAGTTGCAGGAACTGGATATGTCTAGTTTGACAAAAAGAAGGACTGGGGTGACATGATAGTAGTGTTCCAATATCTGAGGGGCTGCTACAAAGAAGAGGGAGTTAAGCTATTCTCCAAAGCACCTGAGGGTAGGACAAAAAGCAATGGGTGGAAACTAATCAAGGAGAGAAGCAACATAGAACTAAGGAGAAATTTACTGACAGTTGTAACAATTAACCAGTGGAACAACTTGTCTCCAGAAGTTGTGAATGTTCCAACACTGGAGTTGCTAAGTGAATCATACAATTGAAGTTGCTGGAGTTGGTAAGTGAATCATCTCTAACACTGAAGTTTTTAAGAAGAGATTGGATAACTATTTTTCTGAAATAGTATAAGGTTTTCTGCCTAAACAGGGAGTTGGACTAGAAGACCTCCAAGATCCCTTCCAACTCTGCTATTCTATTCTATTCTATTCTATTCTATTCTATTCTATTCTATTCTATTCTATTCTATTCTATTCCATTCCATCCCATCCCATCCCATCCCATCCCATTCTATTCCTAAAAGATGAGAAGCAAACAAATGCCAGTGATTTCACCTTTAAGTATTCTTTTTGTAATCAATTTTCTTGTTAAATCCAACTTGAACATCAGGCATGAACCTTTCCACATAGGGTTTTAATTTGGATTGGATAATCCTAAATGTTATTTTGTTATGTGAAATTAAGGATTTTTGTATGATAGTTTGCACATTCTGCTAAGCCTCCTTTTATGTAAAGTGTCCTCTTCCAACATGTTAACTGCAATGTTTTTCTCCAAATTTGATGGAATTATTTGGTGAGAACCTTGATAATTTATCTTCTTTGCTTACTGTATTTCTGTAACTATTTTATCATTCCAGTAACCTACCAATGTGGTAATAACTAGAGTGTTGATCTAATTTCATATGCTAGTACAAGAGGTTCTTGTAAATAAGAACCTTTTATAATCTTCTTAGAATGAATATCTTCTAAGGGATCTTGGATGGTGACATATCTTCATTGGTTTCTTTTAGCATACCAGTTCAAGGCTGAAACCTCCTTTTTTAATTTAAAGATCCTTTGGAAGATCTTCCTTGCTTCCTTGCTATCTGTTTCCATTTTCGATGTCTTCACAGAAATTGTTGTAATATTGTCTCCTGTCTCTTCTAACTATTCTCTGACATTTTTGTTACGTTCTTTCTTGAGATCTTTATTTTTCTTGGCTCCGTCTTCTCTTCTTGGCAATTTCCATGGTTTGTTCTAACATCCAGCTTGTTTTCTTCTGTTTGTTGATCTTTGGCAGTTTCTTTTCATATTCATCCTTAACAACGCCTTTGATTTCATTCCATAATTCCTCTGATTCCCTTATCAATGAGATTCAGAATTCCAAAGCAATGATGATGTTATCTTGAATAAATTGTGGGTATATGCTCAAAACCATATTGTAGCAATTGGTTCACTTTTTTGTTCTGCTTCAGCTTCTCTTGGAACACAATCATTTTATGATCTGTTCTATGGGGTGCTGCTGACCACATTTTTGCTGCTATAACTGAAAATTTCCACTCTTTCAAACAATAGTACAACTGATTTAATTTCTGTGTATTCCTTTATATGAGGACCATGTATATAGGTGCTGCTTTGTTTGCTGGAAGATTATGTTAGCAATGAAGAAATAATTGGCATAGCAGAAGTTGCTGTCATTTTCTACCTAAAGCCCATGTCACACTCCACCAATGGATGGAAAGAGGATGTAAAATGGAGAAAAACACTTGCCATCCGTTGGTTAACGCGATGCATCCATTGTGTACTCACTGCATACGTTTTTCATACTCTCTATCCGTACAGCATCCGTCTACTGACATTTCATCCACTCAAAAAGTTTTGAGCTGCACAAAACTTTTTGAGCGGATGAAGTATCCAACGCGTCCATTCTACATCCGCTACGCATATGGGGAACATCCGTTATATGTCCGTTGCCATCCATTATGCATCCGCTATATCCGCCAGGCATCCGCTGCACATCCGCACAACTCACATCCGCTCCAGTGGAAAACGGACACAGGGAGGAAGCGAAACGGATGCGGAACGGACACACAGCTTTAGTAGCATGGACGAAGAAAGGATGAAAGCAGATGCAGCTCAGATATAAAGCATTAAAATGGAAAAAATGTTCGTATAGGGGACGTATCTCGGATATTTAGGATGTCTGGAGGATGTCTAGAGGATGTGGAAGGACACCTAGCGGAAAAACTTTATTTCCTATAAAAAGGGGGAGGAAATCACCTGGATCTCACTTTCAGTCCAGCAGCCCTGGTGTGCAGACCTCTTCAGCCTTGATCTTGCTCTTGTTCTTCCACAGCATCCAGTCATCTCCACCATGGATCGTCGCACACTCCTTTTGGTAGCCGCCATCATTCTACAACAGTGCGAAGCCCTCTACAGGCTCTTTCACCTGTTCTACGGGAAGAAAAGGAGGCGGCCAAGAAGCGTCTGGGTCCAAAGATGGATCGCGAGAAGAGCCGAGTACGGACTGTATGACAAGCTGATGGTGGAACTGAGGAACGAAGACCCTCGTGCATTCCAGCACTTCATGAGGATGCCACCAGCCATGTTTGACGAAGTTGTGGAGCGGCTGAGACCCAGGTTGACCAAGGCAAACACCAACTTCTGGCCCAGCCTGGAACCTGGGCTGAAGGTGGCACTAACTCTGTGCCACCTGGCCTCCGGGACCACATACAGGAACATGCAGTACGGCTGGAGGGTGCCACACAACACCATCAGCATTGTGGTCAGAGAAGTGGTGCAGGCCATCATCGAAGAATACCTGGAGGAGTTCCTCCAGTGCCCCTCCACTGAAGAAGGCTGGAAGAAAGTTGCAGAGCAGTGGTATCAGATGTGGAACTTCCCCCACACTGTTGGAGCCATAGATGGGAAGCACGTGGCCTGCAAAGCTCCAGCCAACTCAGGGTCCAATCATTTCAACTACAAGGGCTTCTTCAGCATCATCCTCTTTGCCATGGTCGATGCTGACTACAAGTTCATGTACATCGATGCTTCAGGCAATGGGTCATGTTCAGATGCCCAGGTATACAATGCCAGTCACCTCAAGGAGGGGCTGGAACGCAACCTCATCATGGGCTTCCCAGATCCGGACCCCCTGCCCAATGACACACAAGATCATGGGGGATGATGCCTTCTCCCTCACAACCTACCTCATGAAGCCCTACACTTCCAGATGCCTCACCCGTAAAGAGAGGATCTTCAACTACAGGCTGTCCAGGGCAAGGCGGGTGGTCGAGAACGCCTTTGGCATCCTGGTCAACAGGTTCCAGGAACTTCTCACCAACATGCAGCATTGCCGATGAGGAACATGACCATGAGGAACATCGTGGAAGCTTGCTGCATCCTGCACAATCTCATGCGTACCCGCTACCCAGTCTTGCAGAACAGGCTTGTGGACCTCCAACAAGGCAATGGGGACATGGAGCCTGGTGAATGGAGGCAAGGAGTAAACCTGATAGACACTGTGGATGTGCAAGGCCCCAACAGAGCTTCATGTGAAGAGAAGAAGCAGCGCAACCTCCTGAAACACTGGTGCAACTTCCCGGCTGGAGCAGTGGAGTGGCAAGACAGGATGGTAGATGCTTAATGGATGCTTCCTTCAGCCTGTCTCATCACACGGATGAGATTGTGCCATGTATGTTGAGTGGCCCTACAATGAACAGGGCATTTAATAAAGAGTTGTGTTTATGAATTAATGTGTTGATGAATGATTAAATTGTTATTGATAATAAAGGGCCATAGGTGTGGCACCTGGGAGGGTGGACCATACAGTCCCACTATGCTTGCACTGGAGGTTTATCTATCCCACTGCTATCCTTACCCATCCCACAGCTATTACCCATTCCATAGGTATCCCTGCCCATCCCACTGCTATCCTTATCCATCCCACAAGCATGCAAAGGCTTAAACCATTTCTAAAAGTTTCCACCAAGACTTTATTTACTAAAAGATCAAAACCAAGTGTGTGAAGCAAAGATAAACTTTATTAATAACAAACTGTAAAAGCAAAATGACCCAAGTAAAATGTCCCAAGCAAAGATAAAGTCAACAGGTAGCAACCCAGTCTCTGGACTTTTCTCAGTCACTCTGAGGCATGCCCATGGTTTCAGGGGTGAAGGGTCCAGGTGCTGTGGAGGTGGCAGTGGCTGGAGTGCTGGTCTGAGGCGCCATTGGGGTGCCTGGCCCCGAGAGGACAACAGGGGATGGTGTGTGGAGGAAGCTCTCATAGAGCTGGCTAAGTCCCATGATGTTGAGAGCCCCTTCCTCCATGACATGGGATGTCAATCCCAAGACCGATGACAGATGTTCTGAGGACGGGCTTGGCTGTGGGGTGGAGGAAGGAGGAGTGTAGTGGGGCTGTCTGGTCTGCAGCTGAGCGAGGTGAGGCATGGGTGGCATCTGTGGCGTGGGTGGCGTGGGCGGCATCTGTGGCATCTGTGGCGTGGATGGCATCTGTGGTGTCGGTGGCATCTGTGGCATCGGTGGTAACGGTGGCACCTCTGGCAGGTGAGGAACCTGTGCCTGGACTGGGAAGGGCTGCCTGTGCTGCTGGAACTCCTGGTAGCCGTAGTCTTGGTAGGTGAGGGCCTGTGGAAAGCCTTGGAAGGGCTGTGACATCACCTGGGATGGAGGAGCAGATCTGGAGTGGGTCACAGCAGGTTCAGCTGGGCCTGGAAGTGATGCAGAAGACCTGTGATCCTCTCCTTGATCACCTGGTACTGGGATTCGGGCATTTCCATGAGGGTCTGGTTGACATAGGTGAGGAAGGACTTTCTGTTAGAGGATGGTATGTCAGACTGTACCAGCTGATAGAGGAGATCTACGCTGCTCTTGATTGTGTCCCTGATCTCCAAGAGGACAGTGTGGCTCTGTCCCTCTGGTCTGGATCTCTGCCTGCTTTCTGTGGAGGTGGAGCTGGGGGTGGGGGTGGGTTGGTCTCTGGTGGCAGCGGCTTCTTCTTGCTCCCACTGCATCAGGGGGTCTTCCATGTGCTCCGCCACGGGGAGTGCAGCTGTCGGGGGGGGGGGGTATCCATCATGGGGCGCTCCACAGACACCTGCCTGGACACAGGAACTGACTCTTGGCCAGAAGAGGACTGGCTCTCTGTGGGCTGCCTGAGAGTGAGGGTAGACAGAGGGGCTGCTCCTCACTGGCGGATCTCACCCTCCAAAAATCTGCACTTGGCCATCACGTAGGTCTCCCGGTCGGTGAGCTTGACCGCGGCCTGGCCAGACTTCTTCAGGTGCAGCTTCCCATACCAGGTGTGCATGTGCTTCCACCACCCGAGGAGGACATCCGAAGTGTAGCCCAGGCTCTCCGCCTTCTCTCTCCAAGCCGCCTGCTTCTGCTTGGTGTCTCGATCGAGCCTGTGTCCTTTCCTTCAGAGGTACTCTTTCTCCCTCAGCCATTCGAACACCTCATCCTCATGTTCCTCTTCGATGGAGTACTGTCTCCTCTCCCCCTTATCTCGCGAATGCCTCTTCCTCCCTCTGGCAGGGCCTTCTGGGCCCTCATCAGTTGGGCTTTGAGGTTCTAGGGGCTGGCCCACCACACCACCACCACCACCAGCAGCAGCAGCAGCAGCAGGAGCAGCAGCACCAGCAGCACCCGCAGCACCAGCAGCAACAGGAGCACCAGCAGTAGCACGAGCAGCAGCAGCACCAGCAGTACAAGCAGCAGCACTAGCAGAGTCAGCACTAGCAGAGTAAGCACCAGCAGAAGCACCAGCACCAGGAGCAGCACCAACAGAGTAAGCACCAGCAGAAGCACCAGCACCAGGAGCAGCACCAGCAGAAGCACCAGCACCAACAGAGTCAGCACCAGCAGCAGAAGCCCCAGCAGAAGCAGAGTCAGCACCAGGGGGTGGGATGGTGCTCCTGTCCTTCTTGCCAGGGCTGGTAGGAGTAGGCACAGGCTTCCTCTTCTTCCCCATGGTTGTTGGCTGAAGATGTGTCTGGCAGCAGGTCTTTCCTCTGAATGGTGACCTGCTTGCGAGCTGCATCCTTTTATATTCGCGGGGCTGACGCAATGCATCCTCCCCGCATGCGCAGTGAACACTTTGCATCCGCTATGCATCCGCTATGCATCCGCTAGGCGTCTGTGATGCATCTGCGTCATCTGCTCGGCATCCGCTCTGCATCCGTTCTTTCCGCTGCGCATCCGCTTCGGTGTTCTCTCTGGGAAGCCCTGCGGATGTGCCTTCCACTTCCATCCGCTAGGCTTCCGTTCAGCATCCTCTTAACATCCTGGCTACATCCTCTCCCCGTCCATTCCTTTCCGTTTTTGTCCGCTCTGTTTATGCAAATTTGGGGCACTTTTGAGAGCGGATAACATCGGATGGAAAATTTGCTCGTCTGCTGTGTCCTTTTTACATACGTTTTGCATCCATCGGCCAATGTGACCTAGCCTTTAATTTCTGTTCTCTAGGTCAATATATTTTCTTCCTTTATATTTCCAACTCTGGCATTTCCGACTCCAACACGGCTGGATATCTTGCCTACCTAATGGGCTGATTTCAGCTGAACTTGACCATGACATCTGCCAATCTCCTTTTCTACTTCACCAATAGCTGTATCTTGGATAATCATCATATTAAAGAGTTTCCACAAGCTCTAATTGATATCTTTCATTGTCTGCAGTGCACTCAAATATTGTCTTTGCTAATTCCTTTTTAACTATGAAAGCAGCACTGTTTCTTCTTTGTTTTTCAGGTTGCGAATTGTGAACCTCTGAGTGATACCAGTCCATTTCAAATGGATGATGGCTGAGATGTCAATGTGCAGTTGATTGATTTCATCTTTCATGGTTGAGCTTCCTACGTTCATATTTCTTACATTCCAGGCTCCCACTGTAATTCTATAAGATTTTCTTGCATGGTCACATCAGCAACTAGACATTCCAAAGGTCATGTCATAAACATCATTCATACTCAGAAAGACCCTCAGTCCTTCTAAAGCACTTGTTGACTGCCATCTAACCTGAGGGGCCCATCTTCTGGCACTGTATCATCTGTCAATTTATATTGTCTGTCCCTGTGGTTTTCTTCATAAAATATAGTACAAATACTTCTCTTGGGCAGTATGAATTCCTGCCTTCTCTGTTGTCACTAAAGTGACCATCTTGTTCTAGCATCTTCCTATAAAACTGCTATTCAATATGAATATTGTTTCTTTTCGCTGGGCAGTTGGGATGACCTTCATCATTTGGATGGCTGTACTAGGATACCCCTATCATACATTGCTGACATTTTCATTAGGATCGAAACACTGCTCCACCTTGATGAAGCATCATGAAGCCCTTCCAATTGGGGGGGGGGGCTTACTGAGACTGTGCAACTTTTCTTCAGAGTAATTTGCATCTTGGAGAGTTGAACAAAGTGTCTTCTTCAAGCATCTCCTCAAGGCAAGTAATACCTTGCATCTAATCACTAGAGTAGACGGAATGCTTTGCTCAACAACAATAGCTTTTGTGAAGTATTTGCAACTATATAAAAGAGCAGCTGGTAAAGGACATAATTTGTTGCACTAAAGTAGTGTGAGGTGTCTTCACAAGATAAAACCTTCTTAAAGCCCATGTCACACTGAACCAACGGATGCAAAGAGGATGTAAAACGGACAAAAAACCTTGCCATCCGTTCGAAAATGCGATGTACTCACTTCCTCCGTTTGGCTTCCTCTCTATCTGTCCAGCATCCGTTTATGTACGTTTCATCCGCACCGAAAGTTTTGGGCTGCCCAAAACTCTTGTGTGGAAAATGTATCCAGTTCATCTGTTCTGCATCCGCTACGCATCCGCTACGCATCCGTTATGCATCCGCTATATCCGCTTGGCGTCCGCTGAGCATCTGCGCAACTTGCATCCACCCGGACGCAGGGAGGAAGCGGAACGGATGCGGAACGGATGCAGAACGGATGTAGAACGGATGCAGAATGGATGCAGCACAGAAACAAAGCATTTAAAGCGGAAAAAACGTTCGCAGAGGGGACCTATCTCAGATATTAAGGATGTCTAGAGGATGCCTAGAGGATGCCTAGAGGATGCAAAGGGACACCTATACTGCCTATAAAAAGGGGGAGCAACTCGCCTGCATCTCACTTTCACAACAGCAGCCAAGCTGTGCAGACCTCTGCAGCCTTCATCTGACTCTTCCTCTTCCACAGCATCCAGTCATGTCCACCGTGGATTGTGACAAAGTCCTTTCAGCAGCCACCATCCTTCTGCAACAGTGCGAAACCATCTACAGGCTCTGTGAACTCTACTACGGGAAGAAAAGGAGGCACCCAAAAAAAGTCTGGGTCCAAAGATGGTTCGCCAGAAGAGGAGAGGACGGACTGTACAACAAGCTGATGGTGGAGCTAAGGAGCGAAGACACTCAGGCGTTCCAGAACTTCATGAGGATGCCTCCAGCCATGTTTGACGAAGTTGTGCAGCGGCTGACACCCAGGTTGACCAAGACAAACACCAACTTCCCGCCCAGCCTGGAACCTGGGCTCAAGGTGGCACTCACTCTGCGCCACCTGGCCTCAGGGACCACCTAGAGGAGCATGCAGTACGGCTGGAGGGTGCCACCCAACACCATCAGCATTGTGGTCAGAGAAGTGGTGCAGGCCATCATTGAAGAATACAAGGAGGAGCTCCTCCAGTACCCCTCCACTGAAGAAGGATGGAAGAAAGTTGCAGAGCAGTGGTATCAGAAGTGGAACTTCCCCCACACCGTTGGAGCCATAGATGGCAAGCACGTGGCCTGCAAAGCTCCAGCCAACTTAGGGTCCACTGATCACAACTACAAGGGCTTCTTCAGCATCATCCTCTTCGCCATGGTCGATGCTGACTACAAGTTCATGTACATCGATGCTTCAGGCAACGGCTCATCTTCAGATGCCCAGGTATACAATGCCAGTCACCTCAAGGAGGGGCTGGAAGGCAACCTCATGGTGGGCTTCCCAGATCCAGACCCACTGCCCAATGACAAGCAAGATGTGCCCTACTTCATCGTGGGGGATGACGCCTTCTCCCTCACAACCTACCTCATGAAGCCCTACACCTCCAAATACCTCACCCGTGAAGAGAGGATCTTCAACTACAGGATGTTCAGGGCAAGGCGGGTGGTGGAGAACGCCTTTGGCATCTTGGCCAAAAGGTTCCAGGTACTTTTCACCAACATGCAGCATAGCCCAGAGACCATGAGGAGGATCGTGGAAGCTTGCTGCATCCTGCACAATCTCATGCGCACCTGCTACCCAGTTTTGCAGAACAGGCTTGTGGACCGTCAACAAGGCAATGGGGACATGGAGCCTGGGGAATGGAGGCAAGGGCGAAACCTGATCGACACTGAGGATGTGCAAGGCCCCAACAGAGCCTCACATGAAGCGAAGAAGCAGCACAACCTCCTGAGACACTGGTGCAACTCCCCAGCTGGAGCAGTGGAGTGGCAAGACAGGATGGTAAATGCTTAATGGATGCTTCCTTCAGCCTGTCTCATCACACGGATGAGATTGGGCCATGTATGTTTGGTTGGCCTACAATGAACAGGGCGTTTAATAAAGAGTTGTGTTTATGTTGACATGTGTGGATGATTGATTACATCGTTACTGATAATAAAGGGCCATAGGTGTGGCACCTGGGAGGGTGGACCATACAGTCCCACTATGCTTGCACTGGAGGTTTATCTATCCCACTGCTATCCTAACCCATCCCACAGCAATTACCTATCCCACAGGTATCCTAACCCATCCCAAAGCTATCCTTACCCATCCCAAAAGCAAGCAAAGGCTTAAACCATTTCTAAAAGTTTCCACCAAGACTTTATTAAAAAAAAGAAATGAAACAAGTGTGTGAATCATAAATAGACTTTATTAACAAGCTATAAGACAAAAATGAGTCTCTGGCACTCCTCTTGGTCGCTCAGTCTCAGGGGTGAAGGGTGCAGGTGCTATGGAGGTGGCTGGTGCTGGAGTGCTTGTCATCAGCTCCTCCAGAAGCAGAAGCAGCAGAAGCCCCAGCCCCAGAAGAATGAGCCCGTGCTGCAGAAGCCCCAGCAGAACCAGAGTGAGGGCCAGGGGGTGGGATGGTAGCCCTGTCCCTCTTGCAAGGGCTGGCAGCAGATGGCTGAGGCTTGCTGTGCTTCCGCATGGTTGTGGGGTTGCTGGCTGGCAGGGAGGCTGGCAGGAACCAAGGCTGGCAGGGAGGCTTGCAGGGAGGCAGGCACCAAGGCTGGCAGGACGGCTGGTACCAAGGCTGGCAGCAAGGCTTGCAGGCAACATGCAGGCAGGGCAGGCAAGGCAGCCAATCCGTCCGGCAGCAGGTCTTTCTTCTGAATGGTGACCTGCTTCCAAGCTGCTTCCGTTATATCTGTGGGGCTGACGCAATGCATCCTCCCCACATGCGCAATTAATGCCAGGCATCCATTAGGCTTCCACTGTGCATCCGCTGTGCATCCGCTTCATCCGCTCGGCGCCCACTCTGCATCCGCTCTTTCTGTTCTGCGTCCGCTTTGCTGAGACCCCCTGGAAGCCCTGCGGATGTGCCATCTGCTCCCATCCGCTTCCATCCGCTAGGCTTCCGTTCCACATCTGCTTTGCATCCGCTCTGCGTCCTCCATGCGTCCGTGTTATCCGCTCCGGTTATGCAAATTTTTGCCCCTTTTGAGAGTGGATAACAATGGATGGAAAATTTTATTCGTCTGCTGTGTCCTTTTTGCATCCGTTGGGCAGTGTGACATGGGCTTAAACAGCAACTAGATGGTCTAAAACCCCTCCCCCCAAATAAAGTTAAGAAATCATAGCATTTGCAAGCAAATTTTGCAAGTATTATTGGGATAGCAAATGCAGCAGTTAAAACAAAAGCAGCTAGTATAGTTGCTAGCATTTTCTTTTGCAAATATTACATATTGGCAGGCAGTATCAAAATCAGCAGGTGGAAGGAAAGATTTTACTGTCACCCATAGCCACAAGAACATAGAAGGCATCTTTCCATTCTCAGAATTTCAAAACAGGAAGTACACATATAGGTTTTTAAATTTTATTATTTAGGTATTCTTTTTCTTTTACCTTGTTTTTGTTTTCATGTATTGTACATTGACTGGAATCACTTCATTAGGTGAGGAATCTTGTAAAATGAGGAAAATAAATATTTACTCTTATAGGAATATGTCCCAGTTACAAAGCATCCCTCAGGATACCAAAAGTGTATTGATTCCAAAAACAGAATTGATGATAGTTTGATTAATTGTTTTTAAATGATGAATATTTAAATGATTTAAAATTGACTTAGAAATGTCTACAGTTTACCAACCTGCTGGACGTCATAGGCTGGTTTAGTTGCTAAAGTTGAATACATTAAAAAATGAACCCACCCTGAAAAGAATATTGAATTCAATCAACTGCAGTCTTCAAATACTTTTTCCAATAGGCTTTGCAACTGCATTTGCAGACTTGCAACACGTTTCTCAAGAGCAAACATAGCACTGCTTGATAATTAAACTGGCTTGAAAACATGAGAAAGGAAAACATCAGATGGATATATGCTATTCTTGAAACATACCACACATGTGATACCTATGTGTCAAGTTCAGATTTCTGTAGACTGCTGATGCTTGCTAATATCTACATCATTCACATAAAGAAATAAGCTGATCAGGAATATTTATGCTATATTTTGGCATCTTTCCAAAAACTGTTTATATTGGTAACTCTTTAAAGTATAATTTTTCAGAGCAACATTGTTCTACTCAGGGAATAACATACTATCTAGCTGTACCCACATTAATCTCTTTTTCAAATAATTTAATTAAGATTACAATTTAAAAAGTAAAATTAAAAAAGCTACCAAAATATAAAAAGAAAAATAAAAAGGGAAAAAAAGAAAAAAGTAACTTCCCTTTTTATCAAAAAAATTGTAGTCAATTGTCATCATTTTTAAGTTATAACAAATACAATTTTCCCCATAGCTCATCTCTTAACTATTAACAAAATTTAAAGACTTGCCATTCATTCTTGATAACAGAAGTTTTATTAAGGGCTACCAGAAATAACTACATAACTTTTTTTTAACCTTGATCAAATAATCTGACTCTATATTCCTTCCCTGTACTTTGGACAATATTAGGTTTTGATCCCTTAAAATGATGTCCTAAAACTTGTTTTCTTTTGGTCTTCTTTTTTCTCCTCTTAGGAAACCCTTCTGTTTTGACAGATCTCTTTTGTACACCCTATTAAAAATTATTGAAATCACTCTTCTGAATTAATACTTGTATCATTTTTCAAGACACTGGTCATTTTCATTTGTACTGTGTGTTATCTTTTTGCATATCAGTTTCATAGCTTGTTATATTTAAATCAACATTAAAATCAGTTTCAATTTTATCTGGCATTATTTGTTCTTTTTCTGTAGCTGTGTTTGTCCATCACCTATCAATAACATTAGATATTCTTAAAATTATTTTCTCAGTTCATAAGTCCCAAATGTTCACAAAAGCATTTGTTGTAAATTTTTTTAGTTCTATTAACATATCTGAGTGTTCTTCTTTAAGTAATCTCCAATTTCCCCTGGTTCCCTCTAGTGTCCAACATTCAAAATTCATTATTATTGTATTATCTTTCCAGAAAACCCAAGCAAACAATGTTTCCCACAGAAAGGGTCATTATATTTAATTACAAATTTTCACTTCAAAACCATCTAGATTCTTAATTCATTTTTAATTTTTCAAAATCATCATTTTGAACCCCCTTTTGCTGATTATGCCACCAAAAAGAAAAACAATTTTTCCAAATCCTTAAACTCATGTAAACCTATTTCACAAAGAAAGAAACACACCGTGAATGCATTAAAGACTTGCCATTCTAAAGATTTTTTTAACATTTATAAACCAGCAAAAATTAATTCCAAAATATTTAAGAGACAAATCAAGTTTTTTGTCCATAAAAATGACATTGTTATGAATATGAATTAAGATGGAATCCCTGACTCCCGGCCATTCAATTAGAAGCTAATTGCAAAAAATCTGTTCCTATTATCTACTCATCTATAGATGTACACATGGGTTATCTGAAGCTCTTGCTCTGGAGAGACTTTGTTGGTCCCGATCCTACAGTGTCCAGCAATATCTAAAAGGCCAACCTGGTTGTTGAGGCCTAAGTGATGGTGCAAATACTTGGGGAAGTCCTTCCCTCTTTAAACTATGTTTTCTCCCTCATCCAGCTTGGAAAGAATTTGAGATTACTATGGGAAAAGGACACATCCAGTGAGTATTTAGGGTGAGCTAGATGTGCTTTTTGAACAAGACAGTCTCTAAACTGGGATTGCAGCTGATTGCAGATATCAATCACCCTTTACTGGTGGTAGATTGACAAAATTCAACATCAGGAGATCCATATTTCTTTTTTAATTGGAAGGGGGAAAAAAGAAAACAAAACTCTTGGCCACTTCCTTCTACTTCTAATGTAACTTCTTCCAAAGTTCCCGAATGTTTATTTTATATTTTCACAACACATTTTCTTATGAGGGTGTTGGAGGAAGTTGCTGGAGATGAGTAGAGATTTAGCAACCTTTAAACTTTGGAAACACCATTTTTGGAGGATCCATATGTGGTAGCATTGTAAGAATGCTCTATTGTCTTCCCTAAAAATAATCATTTATATTTTAAATGTCTTATATCAAAATCAAATAAACATAATTTTAATATTTATAAAACTTTGTCTATTTTAACTGAACAGATTGGCTTTCATATATGCACTTTAAACATATTGCTTATGCTCTTCTCCAAATCCCCCAAAGTAGGAATTATATATGCAGTAGACCATTAAATAAGTCAATGTGTCTACTTATCAGATACTGAGAAAGTGAAGAAACAGCTACAGTGTCAATCCAAGGGGCATCTTTTATCTATGAATAAATTGTGTTCCCTTAAACAAGCATCCTGGGTGCTTCTAGCATTACATGATTTAGTTGGTAATCAAAGACTTGTTCAGCAAAAAATGCAAAGCTGAAAGTTAACACTATGGCAACCAGCTGAGGCAAGGATTTGCTGGAAACAACAAATGTGAGAGTTCATCCAGTGTTTGGGGATGCTGACAGCCCCAGTGTTCCTAAAACCACAAATAAATCCTCTCAGAGATCATGCGATTGACATGAAGTTGCAAGACAAAAGGAGTGAGGTGCCTTCACTTTGAACTGGTCTTTCTTCAAAGCTCAAGGCAAATGCTGTACAAAGCAATTACTGCTGGCCATTTCCCACCCCTGCACCCATTTGCAGGGACTTCTGAAATGGTTAAACATGTTAATAGCTGTATTGAGCTGTTGTTTGAGGATTAACAAGCACTTCAGAGAGTTTTAACCTGTCTCTAGTTTTCCTCTCAGCTCTTGGCTACCACAGTGGTCATTAATAGCTGTGGAAGAATCACAGCCTGGTTTCCTAGGATTACATCAGCAGTAATTAAAAAGCCTAACTGCTACAAACAATGGCAGGCTAAATTACACTAATTTATCTTTCCAGTCCCCTGAAAAGGCCTCAAATAAGTGGACAACAAAGAAAAGGGATAAACCCACTGAATGAAATGCTATTTTCTGAAGATGAACTGCAGCAATGAAAATTGAGAATTTTCTAAGGATGAGACATTCTTTTTGTGTAATATTTGCAGTATTGGGTAATTTGTAGTGAACTTGGTGCAGAAAACTTGGGAATTGTGACAAAAATATACATAAAAACCAAAGTCTTCCAAGTAAAAAGGATTTAAAAAAATACTGAAAAAAAAGAAAAACAAAGAAAAACAAAGTGAGAACTGTTTAAAACAAATGGGGGGGGGGGGGGGGAAACGGGACAGAAGCATTTCTTCATTGGTTAAACTGCCAAGCACTGTTTCATAACATGCAGTCAAATAACTGCTGTATATCATTATAAAGAAATAGTGATTATTTAGGGTGCTTGTTTGTGGGCATCCATCTTACTCATGACTGCAATTAATTATATAATTATTGGAGCCATTTGACAAATATTTTAATCAGTCTTCTCTACTTTCTGGCTGAGCTAACTTCATGAGGTTCCTGGGGTGCTAAAATGGAGATGAAATGAGAGGAATAATCAATTATTATGAATGAAAAAAAAATGTTAATATGAAGGAGAAGGAGGAACTCTCACCTTGTCAAACATTTAAAACATGGCCAGGGTTGAATTCCTGAATTATTTTGTCCTGCTTTATTCTGCTTTACTTTCATACTGCATGAAAAGAAGTAAAGTCTTCTGAATTATTTGCAACTGTCTATGCTGAAGAACATGGTTTAAAATAGTGTGGAAAAGAACTGGCAGCTCTAAATGTCTACTGTGCATTAAGGCAGGAACAAGTAGCCCATTTATTTGGAATTGGGCGGCCTAGAAATTTGAAACGTAAACAAGCAAACAAATAAATTTCCTATAACTACTAGAGCTTAGCAGAAAGTCTTTCATGAACGCATATCATGGTTGCAAGCATGTGGCCTAAAAATTAAATATACCTAAATGAGCTGAACTTGATATCCTATGTTTGAATAGAGATTAAAAAAACTATTTAATATCATTTTTCCTTTTCTGGACTTCTAAGTTCCTCCCAACCTTCTGCTTCACTGTCGGGTGTAATCTTAATTGTTTTTTTGACTGCCTAGCCTTATGATCTGGTATTCTGGGAAACGCAACTCCATGCAACATTCTTTTAAACAATTCATCAAGCATATGGACCACATAGCTCCTTGAAAACTCTCGTCTCTGTGGGTCAAAACTCACAAAGCCTTTGAAATGGTAAAATGTAAAAATATCCATAATCAGGTAAACATCTCTCAATTACATTACTCATTCAGGTTCTGTTCCTAATTATTTAATCTGCATGATTAAGTATGTATATGCAAAGTCTACATGATGAAGAGCCCCAGTGGATACATTTTTGTTTGAAAAGCAATTTGTACTTCTGACATATGTGAATGTGAACATATTGAGAATGATGCCAAGAAAATATACCTTATTTTCTAATTGAAATACTACAGAAAGGAACAAAATGGTGTAATGCATTCTCTTTCATTAAAAAGAAAATTATTCATAAATTTGAAACTTTTCCCCCTCAGGTTAGTACAAACTTCTTATAATCTTTTCCTTTTTTACCCTGTAAAATAAGACATAGCTATCATCATCAAATGATATTTCCCCAATGTTTTTTGTTGTTATTATATCTCCCATAATTCCAAGCAACATGACCTATTATCAGAGAACATCAAAACTATAGTCCAAAATATCTGGAAGGGCTATCAGATAAGGAAGATGAATGCAAAGAAGTTAATTCAGTTCCCGTGGATAGGTAACGTGTTGTCAAAATTAATGCTTAGGATTGCAAAAACATAGAGCCCTATTGGAAAGGATGATGCCAGGTATCCAAGGCTTTAGAAAAGGTCAAGGGAAGAAGAACATTATTGTTGATACATGTCAGATAATTGAGATAGCCAAAGAATACAAAAAAAGAAAAAAGAAAAAAAAAGAAATCAAAATAGCTTTCATTGATTGTAGAAAGATCCTTAATTGTGTCAATTCTGTCAAAGTATGAAATATGTTTAGGAAAATGGGACTGTCAGAACATATCATTGTCTTCAAAGTGAAGGACAGTTCATATGGAACATATTGAAACAGACTGGCTTCAGTTTTGCAAGGGAAATGAAATAAAACTGTATAGTCTTTTATTCATTAAACCTAAGCTGAAGGAAGCTGTTTGGATGAATCTGATTCAACAGAATCTGGAATAAACAGCAGTAACCTGTATTATTCTAACCACACTATTCACACAGCTGAAAATACAAATGAAAGTCAAGTAAATGAAAGTCAAGGGCAGCAATGAAAAATGTAAATGTGTGTGCATTGTCTTTGAAGACAATGCATTGTCTTTGAAGACAATGCATTGTCTTTGAAGACAATGATTGTCTTTGAAGACAATGATGTGTGTGCATATGCGTGTGTGTGTACACCCACCCACACACATAATATAATATTAATATAATATAAAAAAGACCAAACTAATCTTTACGATCAAACATCAAGCCTGAAAGAACCATCAGTCATGATATACACTGAAGACTAACACTTAATAGAACATCAATGAAGGCCTTGGAAAAGACATTCTGAGGTCATGTTGTGACCATATATACAAAAATTACTATTGTACAGACAATAGTTTTCTCTGTAATACTTCACTGAAGCAAAAGTTGGACTTCAAGGAAGCAGGATAGAGGAAGCCTTTATCTGTTGGTATTGGTAGATTCCTGACAATGATATGGATAGCCCAAAAATAGCAACAAAAGGATCATATAACAAACAATCCAGAACGCTCAATTGACATATAAATGGCCAAGTTCAAATTATCACCATCACATTAATTTGGACACATAATATGAAGATGTAGCACTCTAGGTAAGTATATAATGTTGGGGAAGATAGAAGAAAATAGAAAAAAGGGCAATTAGCAGCAAGGTGACATGTGATCCATTGGAAAACCTGAAGGGGCAAATTGGAGACAGGTTGTCTTGGGAAAAAAAATCTACCTTTGTGGCCCTAACAGCCAACACCTACTTGATGGCAATAAGCAATCAATCAAAGAAACAAACAAATGATGTGAATATGAATATGATTTAGATGAATTTAAAAGATGATTATATACATAGAGGGTAGATCTATAAATGGTTCTTCATCAGAAAGAACCATTTTATAAGCAAGAAACATTTGACAGAGAGCTTCAAGACTCAGAAAAAAGTTATCACAGGTCTATAAATTTGGAAAAACAAGAATGAGCAGCTCAGAAATTGAACTTGAAGACCAACATACATATACAATATTTTTAATGCTAATTACAGAATTCTCTCAATAGTTTCCTAATTGAGAGGGCTCTGAGCTTGTGGGTTGGTTTCTGAATGTTTAGTTACCAAGCTAGTTAACATCTTCAGCAGAATTTAGGGAATGTTAGTGTTGATATTCTGCTTATAAGGGCTTTGTGTGGTCAGTAGTTGTTGTATTGGGAGGATCATGTGATGGGTCTAGTGATGGGTCTTGTGAGATGTCAGTGCTCCAAAACTGACCACATAGAGCTACATAGATGTTATGTAGCCTGTTAATGAAATATTCAAAAACCAAACCTATAAGCTTGGAGAATGAACTCTCATCCAACTCCCCAGCTATAGATATTCAGCACTATTGCAAAATTTCCTAATTATCTACAATAAAACTATGTTTAACAGTTTTGTGTCTTTTTGGGCATGCAGAGCTCAGAAAGAAAAAGGGTTGCATGTTATGAAACATTTACATTACTTTACATAATATTACATTATTATTTGTAATGTAATAACAATTTAAAATACCCAGCTGGCCACTCTTGGAAAGAGGTTACTGAATTAATTTCATGATAGATGGGCTGTTTGTTTTGTTTTGGGGGATTTTTGGTTTTTTTGTCTTTCTTTTTACTTTCCATTTTTTAAAAAGTTGATCAAAATATAAAATATAAAAGAAAATAAAAATAGTGGGAATTGTTGAGGTATTCCCCATTAGGATAATGAGTGCACTCAGGGGAACATAGTGAAAGTGGTGTTGAATAACACACAACCAGCATACAGATACACTGAATAGTAAAATGCAGGTTTTACTTCCAGTAAATGGGTAAACAAAGTCCAACAAACAGTTCAAATCATACACAGTTAAAGCAGGTAGTATTCAATACAATCAGTCCAGGGATAATCCAAAAACGAAGTCCAGTATCATAAACAAAGTTCAGTAAACAGAGTTTGCTGACACTTTGCAAGATTCACAGCAATCCAAGCAGAATGACAATCAGGCAAAAGGCAACAAGGAAATGCAAGAAGAGAGCAAACCAGGTTTCTGGCTCCATCTTATGGCCAATGGAGGAACCTCAGCTAATCATACTTACAACATACTCTTAAAGATACAGTATTAAATTACGATCCTGGTTTATATATTGCCAACCCAACTGTTAGGTGACTATCATTCCTAACATTCTCCCCTTTGGGTATATAAAACCTTACAGTTTAAGTCCATATTCCTCACAGCAAACCTTATGTTTTACAGTGCCTTGGGCTTTTGTAAAATGATCTGCAATGTTATTATCTGATATGCAGTACTCCAGTATAGACATTTTACTTTGAACACATTGTCTCACATTTAGATATTGTAGATCCTGTGTTTTGATCTTGTCTTTACAGCGAGATTGGAAGCCATCTGAATTGTTGATTGGTTGTCTTCATATACAACTATAGGTTCATTTACATTACTTCCTATGTCTATCATTAGTTGTTTATAACATACTAAGTCCGTACATAAAAGAGACAAACATGAAAATTCAGCCTCCATTGTTGATAAGCTTAGATGTTTTTGTTGAATAAACCACCATCCAATTAACACCTTTCCTAATAATACTATAGCACCTGATGTTGATTTATGTGTAGGTACGTTTGTAGTGAAACTTGTATCGGCATATGCAGTAAAACTTATTTCATCCTTAGGCTCCAAATACAATGCATAATGCATCATTTGTTTAAGATATCTCAACACACGCTTAGCAGCTTGCCAGTGCCTTTCAGTTGGCTCGGTATTAAATCTCGCTAATTGATTAACACTGTATGCTATGTCTGGCCTTGACCAGTTACTGATATAGGATAAACTACCAATCAATGATTGATAAATGACTTTATAAAAAACAGGACTTTGCACATCACTGTGGCTAAACTCCTGGCTCACTGGTATTTTAGCCAGTTTACAAAGTTCCATTTTAAAGTTCTTCAGTCATTGGTTAATTTTATCTGCCTGTGAGATTTTGTAGCCTCCCTTAGTTTTCTCTATTTTCAAACCAAGATACTGTTTGATCTCACCTAAATATTTTATTTTAAATTTCTTTTCTAACAGTGAAATAATCTCAGTAGCTTCTTGATCAGTCTTAGTGATTAATGCTTTGTCATCAGTGAACAATAGCAACAATGAAATTACACCACCACTTTCTTTTTTGAATAAACATGGATCAGCCATGCTAGCTACAAAACCTATCATTGTTAATTCTTTCACTATGCACTGGTTCCATTCATAGCCTGATTGCTTCAAGCCATAAAGACTCTTTTTTAATCACCAGCAATCAGTTTTGTTATCAGTTTTTATCCCCAAAGGCTTCTTTAAATATACAGTATGTTGCAACGATGCATGCAGATATGCTGTCTCAATGTCTAAATGGTTTAATATGTATTTGTTCTTAGCTGCCCACACTAATGCTGCTCATAATGTGGTAGCTTTCAGACTAGGTGTAAACAGCTCGTTGTAGTCATTGGCTGACTAAACGAACCCTTGTGCTACTAGTCTGGCTTTATGGGAAACAGCCCCATCCACACCTGTCTTAATTTTATAAATCCACTTACACCCTATGGCATGCTCACCCGATGGTAACCTGACATTTTCATATACCTCCAACCTTTGTGAGGATTTCAGTTCCTTATCCATTGATTCCTGCCAAGCAGCCTGATCTTTAGCAGCTTTCAGCTCATTATAGTTAGTAGAAACTATATTTACTTGGCATACTATACTAGCCTGATATCTATCTGGTGGTCATGTTACACAGGTTGAACGTCTAGGCAACTCAGGGCTTACTGGTGGACTCTCCTGTTCCACTTGCTCCTGTTCTTCTGTCTCCTCCTGTGCCTGTTCTTCTACTTCCTCCTGTTCTTCCTCTGTAATGGCTATTGATGGTTTAACTATCTCATCATTAGGGACTATTTGGGTGTCGATAACAACATCATTGTTGGATTCCTGTTCTAGTTTATGCCATCTAACGTGCTGAAGAAATTTAGCACTAGCGCTACAGTAAATATTAGCTGTCCCTGGAGCCCAGAATCTAAACGGTCTATGGTTGGCCTAGTAACCTATGAAAAATAATTTCCTAGCTCTATGTTGCTCTTTGAGACTTACTTGTGAGGGAATATGCACCCATGCTGGAGCTCCAAATGTGTGTAGATAACTTAAATTTGGTTTTCTGCCATGCCAATGAGTGAATGGCAATTCACCAGTTGTGCTCACCACATTGTTTAACACATTGTTGCTACATATTATGGCTTCACTCTACAGTATTTCAGGCAAACCTGAATCAGATAACATAGTGCGAGCCATGGCTTGTAACGCTTGCCCTCTTCATTCCATAAACCAATTATGCTGTGGCTTGTAAGGTGCAGAATGCTTATGCTTGATACCAGCCAATTTCAACATAGTTTGGAATTTATTATTAATAAACTCAGTCCTATTATCTGTAACTAAAGTAATTACCTTATGTCTCATTTTCCTTTCTGCAAATCTTAGCTAATTAAAGAAATGTTGGAACTTTTATGTTTTTTGTTTTTCATTAGATAGCAGAAACCATATCATGAGTAATGGTCCATTGTACTCAAAACATAGCAGGCACCTCCCAAACTGGGTTTCTTAGGACCAGTTATGTCAGCAAACACAACCTCTAAGGTTCTTTGGTCTTAAACCCATTCAGTCTGTTTGCTGGAGTAACCTTGCTTTTCTCCTGGTTACATGCATTACAGTTTAAGTACTTGATACAGGGTTTTAATTTTACTCCCTCTGACAATTAGACAGTTTGTTTCAGCATTTTGAAATTAATGTGCCCCAGATGTCTATGCAGTAAATGTACACATTTGTCATGTGGCTTAACATTGTTATAAACTGAGTTAGCCATCTGCAACTGGTCATCATGTATAACATATAAATCATTCCCTAAAGTAGCAGTAACACTTTTACCCTCTTTCTCTATTATACAGTTATCTCCCCTAAAGGTTACTACATTGCCAATATTAACTAAAGCCCTTACTAATAACAAATTAAATTTCAGTTTAGGTACATATAACATAGGTAAATGCTCATTTATACATGAACAACATGCAGTACCTTCATCAGATGTTTTCATCTTCCATCCATTTGCCAATGATACATGAATTGCTGGACATAGCTAAATTAACATTCTTCTTAGCCTTCTTACCAGTATTTTGTTTTTGATTACCAGTATTTTGTTGCTTTCCCTTCTTACAGAATCTAACTATATGTCCCCAAGCCCCACAAGAAAAACATTTCCTAACAGTATAGGCAGTTGAAAACAAATCCTCTTCTTGTGTTTCTTTCTCTCTCAGTTGGACTCCATCCAGCCTTCTTCTTGCCTCTTCTAACAATCGTCCTGTTATGCCAGTCAATGTCAGATCATTTCTGCTCAGGACTTCCAGTGAAGATACATAATCATCATAACTTTCATCCAATGAGGAAAGAATGATGTAAACCTGATGCACTTCTGAAAAAATCAGTTCCTTTTCATGTAGCTCTTGAAAACTTATTTTCATGAAGTTCAAATGAGCTAAGATATCTCCACCTTTCAGAAGATGTGCTCTCAACAGTTTACGTGTAAGATGTATGTGTGCACCTTCACTGTCACGAACATAAGTCCTCTTCAAATTCTAGCAGCAGACTATTCTCCATGAATATGGACTAACTGCTGGTTATCAGTGTTTGTCCAATTATAAAAAGAGCTCATTCGTTGTTCCATTTAAAGTCAGCTAACTTTTTGGCATCATCCTTATTATTTGGATCCCAAGAATTTACATCTGGTGGATCCTGAAATGCAGCCCATAACCCTTCCTCACACAGAAGTAGACTGCACTTCATAGACATAGTTTGTTCCATCAAACTGGGTTAGATTTGTTGATGAATCTGGTGCCATCTTCACTAGGACAGTAATCCACAAAGAAGCAGTAAACAGCTGTCTGTATATGGTACTGTGTATTCACACTAACTCTCAGTTATCTGAGGCTGGTATGTTCTGGGCCCATAACCAGTGTTGAGGTATTCCCCATTTGGAGAATGAATGCACTCAGGGAAACGTAGTGAGAGTGGTGTTGAATAACACACAACCAGCATACAGATACACTGAATAGTAAAATGCAGGTTTTACTTCCAGTAAATGGGTAAACAAAGTCCAACAAACTGTCCAAATCATACACAGTTAAAGCAAGTAGTATTCAATACAATTAGTCCAGAGATAATCCCAAAATGAAGTCCAGTATCATAAACAAAGTTCAGAAAATTGAGTTTACTAATAGTTTGCAAGACTCACAGCAATCCAAGCAGAATGACAATCAGGAAAAAGGCAACAAGGAAATGCAAGAAGAGAGCAAATCAGGTTTCTGGCTCCATCTTATGGCCATTGGAGGAACCTCAGCCAATCACACTTACAACATTCTCTTAAACAGTATGAAATTATGAACCTGGTTTATATATTGCCAACCCAACTGGTAGGTGACTATCACTCCTAACAGGAATATGGGGGAAGAAAAGGGAAGGGGAAAAAGCATAGGGTAAAGGGGGAAAAAGAAAGTAAACATTGACTTCTGACTTTTTGTTAGTGCTGTAGAATAGGACAATAACTTTACAGCCTCAGCTTTTATGTACTAGTCATTTCTATAACACGAAACATATCTAAAGGCCCTGTCACACTGCCCAACGGATGCAAAACGGACACAACAGACTAGAAAAATGTTCCATCTGTTGTTATCCGCTCTCAGAAGGAGCAAAAATTTGCATAACCGGAGCAGATAACACGGACGCGGGGAGGACGCAGGGCGGATGGAAAGCGGATGCGGAACGGAAGCCCAGCAGATGGAAGCAGATGGGAGCGGATGGCACATCTGCTAGGCTTCCGGGGGGGCACAACAAAGCGGATGCGGAACGGATACAGTGAATGCAGAACGGATGCACAGCGGAAGCCTAGCGGATGCCGAGCATTAATTGCGCATCCGGGGAGGATGCATTGCGTCAGCCCCGCGGATATAACGGAAGCAGCTCGGAAGCAGGTCGCCATTCAGAGGAAAGACCTGCTTCCAGACACATCGACTGCCTTGCCTGTCCTGTCTGCATGTCTGCCTGCAAGCCTTGCTGCCAGTCTTGCTGCCAGCCTTGCTGCCAGCCTCCCTGCCAGCCTCCCTGCCAGCCTTGCTGTCAGCCTTGCTGTCTGCCTGCCTGCCAGCCTCCCTGCCAGCCTTGCTGTCTGCCTGCCTGCCAGCCTTGCTGCCAGCCAGTCTGCCTGCCAGGCTTGTTGCCTGCCTGCCTGCCAGCCTTGGTTCATGCCTGCCTGCCAACCTTGGTGCCTGCATGCCTGCCAGCCTTCCTTCCAGCCTTAGTGCCAACCTCTCTGCCAGCCTTCCTGCCAGCCTTGGTGCCTGCCTGCATGCCTGCCAGCCTTCCTGCCAGCCTTGGTGCCTTCCTGCATGACAGCCTTGGTGCCTGCCTACCTGCCAGCCTTCCTGCCAGCATTAGTGACTGCCTCTCTGCCAGCCTTGGTTCCTGCCAGCCTCCCTGCCAGCCAGCAACCCCACAACCATGCTGAAGCACAGCAAGCCTTAGCCATCTGCTGCCAGCCCTTGCAAGAGGGACAGGGCTACCATCCCGCCCCCTGGCCCTCACTTTGGTTCTGCTAGGGCTTCTGCAGCACGGGCTTGCTCTTCTGGGGCTGGGGCTTCTGCTGCTTCTGCTTCTGGAGGAGCTGATGACAAGCACTCCAGCACCAGCCACCTCCATAGCACCTGGACCCTTTACCCCTGAGACTGAGTGACCAAGAGGAGTGCCAGAGACTCATTTTTGTTCAATAGTTTTTTGTTAATAAAGTCTATTTTTGATTCATACACTTGCTTCATTTCTTTTTTTTAATAAAGTCTTGGTGGAAACTTTTAGAAATGGTTTAAGCCTTTGCATGCTTGTGGGATGGGTAAGGATAGCTTTGGGATGGGTTAGGATACCTGTGGGATGGGTAATAGCTGTGGGATGGGTTAGGATAGCAGTGGGATAGATAAACCTCCAGTGCAAGCATAGTGGGACTGTATGGTCCACCCTCCCAGGTGCCACACCTATGGCCCTTTATTATCAATAATAATGA
>BLBF01000003.1:10339650-10357526 GCA_015471245.1 Laticauda colubrina
TCATCAGGCTTGGTGTTGTGTTCATCTGTGAGTCAGGCTTTCACAGCCGTTTCCGTTTTAAATTTGGTGCTAGCCTACTGCTGAAAAAAACCATTCAAACACAGCAGTAGGCTAGCACCAAATTTAAAACAGAAACAGCTGTGAAAGCCTGACTCACAGATGAACACAACACCAAGCCTGATGATGGCAGATGAGATTCTGCTGAAACATTACTACAACTTTAAATGCATAACTCTAATGACGTGGGAAAATACCCGAATAGAGCTGAATACCATACTATATATATTCATATATAAACCCATCTGCAGATAAGTTGAACCTGTTTGGGGGATATATTTTGGCACCTGAAATTCTTGGCTTATCTGTAAGTTATATACAGTAATGCAAATGTTGTAAATGTAATATACTTTAACATCATTGTAAGTTTGCCTTATCTGGGCTACTTCAGATGTGATGGATTTGTCCATTATTTTAGAGGAATGTCCAGGTGGCAATTCTCTCAGTTATACCCAGAGTTCACTAAATGGAGTTCCATTTAACCAAAGTTTTATTTTCTAAACTTAAGTCAAGGAATCTTCAATCTTTCTTTTTCTCTCATGATTAAAAAGGTCGAACATACTTAGAACCTACTTAAATGCAGTTTGGTCTAGTGGTTAAGGCACCAGGTTAGGGCTAGAAACCAGGAGATTGTGAGTTCTAGTCCCATTTTAACCATGAAAGCCAGCTTAGTGAATCTCTTTCACTTAGCCAGCCACTCTCTTTCAGCCCAACCCACCTCACAGAGTTGTTGGTGTTGGGACAGGAGGAGGAGGAAGTTGTGCTGGATATATTCACTGCCTTGAGTTGAGAAAATGAGAAAAGAAGCATACATACATGTTGTGTCCCCAATTCCCGAGCCTATGTTGTCAGAGGAAGAGGACCTGGAAGATGAGGAGGAGGAACTGGGAATGCCTTCCTCCCCAGGACCTTCCTCTCTGGCAATGCCTTCCTCCCCAGGACCTTCCTCCCTGATAATGCCTCAGGTTCCATCAGACAACCGAGAGGAACAGCCTGAGATTAATCAGGAGGAAGGCATATCGGAGCAGCCCCTGACAGGAAGAGGAAGACCCTAAAGAGGAACCCCTAAAGAGGAAGAGTGTTGGCTCGATCCTAAGCAGTGTCGTAGGAAGAAAAGTGAACAGCAACGTAGGAGGCGTGGGAAGGTCAGAGAGTGAGCTGAGTCATTGCACCACACCTCACAGGGGATAAAAGTGGGTGTGTTTTCTCCTGAAACTTTGTACGGGACAAAGTTTAACCTTACTTCAGATTTTCTTCATGAATGATTATTTTTGTGGACTGCCTTGTGATTTTCTGTGAGTAAAACTTTATTTGTTATCAGTTTGGACTTGGCAGGCAGGACATGTTGGAATGCCAAGAATATTATCAGTTCCAAAGAATTAACTCTGTAAAGTCCGAGCCAGCTTGCCTGCCTGTGTTTGTGTGAGTTTGTACTCTTTCATTTTTTGAGAAAGAGGAAAGGCAAGACAGAACACATACATGTAAATAAATAATTTTAAAAACACAGACTTCTTCCCTTTCTGATGCTTGATTTCCAGACAGACTTGGTAATCATACAATTTTAAGTAGGTTTTTTGACTAATATCCTGTAGAGAAGAATTTTTAGAAGTAACTGTTAAAGAACTTGGAAAATTGCTTGTTTCTAAGCCCAAGGTCTTTGTCTTTTTGACATTCATTTCTAAATATAGAGTTCAGAGGTCGTATTCAACAGGTTCTGACCAGTTCTGGAGAACTGGTAGCAGAATTTTTGAGCAGTTTGGACAACCGACAAATATCACCTCTGACTGGCCATGCCCACATCTATTCTCTACCTCCTGAGTCCCAGCTGATTGGCTGGTTCTTCTTTTGTTTCCCTGCACAGGAGAATGGAGCTGGAAAGCAGGTTAGTGGGGGTGGGGTGGGGAATGGACATTTTACAGTATTCTTCCCCTGCCATGCCCACCAAGCCATGCCCCCCAAACCCACCAAGCCAAGCCACACCCACCATGCCATGCCATGCCCACCAAGCCATATAATTTTTTTTTAATCCCACCACTGATACAATTACTTTAGATTTTGCTGAAAGTTTCAAGATGATCACTTCCCAACTGAAAAATGAAAAAAGGTGGCATTGTTTATTTATAGAATAGAATAGAATTCTTTATTGGCCAAGTGTGATTGTATGTACAAGGAATTTGTCCCCAGTGCATAAGCTCTCAAGTGAACAGACAAGCAAAAAGGGATAAATTATGATTATAATCATAAAATACAATCATCATAAATGATAAGATACAACACAGTAATAGTTATAGGATACTAAATAAGCAATCAACATAAATCATATTAGGATACTTAATAATAAAACAATTAATATAAATTGTAAGATACAAGCAACAATGTTATAGTCATAAGGAGATAAAGAATAGGTAATAGAAAAGATGAGACGGTTAATTGTAATACAACCCTATAAGGTCATTTGACAGTGTTGTGGGAATGTGTGATGGCATGGGGGGGGGACTGTCCTTGTGTCTAGTTCTTTTGGTGTGCAATGCCCTATAGCATCATCTTGAGGGAAAACATTGAAACTGTTTATGTCTAGGATGTGAGGGGTCTGTAGATATTTTCATAGCCCTCTTTCTGGCTTATGCAGGAAACAGGTCCTCAATGGAAGGCAGGCTGGTACTAATTGTTTTTTCTGAAGTTCTAACTACCTGTTGAAGCCTTTGTCTGTCTTGTTGGGTTACAGAATCAAACTAGACAGTTATAGACTTGCAGATGACAGATTCAATAATTCCTTTGTAGAACTGTATCAGCAGCTCTTTAGGCAGTTTGAGCTTTCTGAGTTGGCACAGAAAGAACATTCTTTGTTGTGCTTTTTTGATGACATTTTTGATATTAGGTGTCCATTTTAAGTCTTGAGACATCATAGAACCTAGAAAATTGAAGATCTCTATCTTTAAAAGTTTTATAAATTAATTCACCAACTTTTTTAATGTGGTCCTTAGAATCATTCGTTCAGGATGGGGTTTGATATCATCAAAAAACCTCAAGATCCCAGGACTTCCGGTTTGCAAGGCTTTGGCAGCGGCAGGAATCTGTGATCGTGCGTGGTTCCTGCTGCGCTCGCTGCTGGAGTGCCCCTGATCCAGTTGGATTTGGGGGCTATAGTTACCCCATAGAGGTAACTGAAGATAGGGGAAACTGAGCAGGGATCCAGGGGAATCGCAACCCCCCCTCCTCAGCTGGCTTAACTCCATTTTCCGAAAGTGGTGGAGCGGCGGTCAGCAATGGCCGCCACAAAGAAGCTTTCATCTGGATAAGAATGTGCAGGAAGAAGCTGAGAAAGTGAAAGGTTTTGGCTTACCAGGATGACAAGTAATATTTAAATACCCTGGAATTTAAGTTTTATTAAAGATACATCGTTCCCGACGAAGACGGAAGAAGTGATGAATGAAAGTAAAAAGGAAAAGTTTGTTTTTTCTCACTCTCCTTCCTTACGGTGATAGCAAATGAATGGAGAAATTGGAAAAACCCATTTTGGCATCAGCAGGTAATTAAATTGAAAATTGAAGCCAAGGGGACAATAAAGATTTCTGAGCATTGAAAAAAACAACAACTTTTTTTGCTATAAGTGGGAAGGGAGAGGAAATTAATATTAAGATTTTCTTGGAGGAGGCTGCTTGGAATTTATAAGATTAGAGTGAAACTGTAACAAAACTTCTAAAAGATATATTTTAATTAGAGCTTTATAAATGAACTATAACCCCAGGAAGAGAAAATATAAAAAGAAGAAAGTGCTAAATGAAACAGACTCTGTGTATTTGGATTGCTTGGTGACTTTGGGACTTTTGGAAATTATTATTTGAAAGACTAAAAATATTTGGGTTGTCTAAAAAAAACTTTTTACAATGTTGATGAACTGAAAATTGAATTGAAAAGCTAAAAGAAGAGGATCAAGAAGGGAAGGGCTCTTCTGGATCTGTTTTCCATTTTTTAGAAATGGCGATTTATACCTACCAGAAACTACAAGAAGATTGGGATGAAGAAGAAGCCATCTTTAATGAACAAACATCTTTAGCCGGGGAAGAAAAGGGAAAGAGGGGAAAGAGAATGGAGAATTTAAGACTTAAAAAAACAACCAAAAAAGGGAAAAATAAGGTGAAAAATCGATACAATTTCAGAAAGCAACAGAAAAGAGAAATACAGAAGAAGGTGGAGATCAAAAAGGTGGAGATTAAGAGACAAGGGGGTAAAAAGACAGGATTGGAGAAGAAAGGAAGGGAAAAAGGGAAGAGAAGTTACAAAAGTTTAAAACAAGATGTAAAGAAACAAGATCTATTTAGTGATACTGGGTAAAAATATGATTAAAAAAGAAAAGTACACAAGATTGTATTGTTGTATTTATATTTGAAATAATGTTAGAAAATTGGATTTAATAATACAGCTTAATTTGCTATGGATTATTGTTTTAATTATATTATAAACTTATTATTCTTTTCTATTTTATAACATAGTAAGCAGCTTCAGAATGTACTAAGTAGAATCAGAATGAAAAGTATATGTTATTCTAAGTGTTAAACTTAGGGGAAAGAATTAAAGGCATTATATTTCAATCTGTGATTACAGGAGTTACTTTGTGTTAATGAGAAAAGATAAATAGAAAACTGAAATAGAACAGATAAAAGATATACTAAGAGACAAGGGGGTAAAGGCAGGATTTGAGAAGAAAGGAAGGGAAAAAGGGAAGAGAAGTTACAAATGTTTAAAACAAGATGTAAAGAAACAAGATTTATTCAGAAATAGTGGGTAAAAATATGATTAAAAAAAGAGACTCTGCAAAAGTACATAAGATTATATTGTTGTATTTATATTTGAAATAATGTTAGACAATTGGATTTAATAATAGAGTTTAATTCGCTATGGATTATTGTTTTAATTATATTATAAACTAATTATTCTTTTTTATTTTATAATATAGTAAGTAGCTTTAGAATGTACTAAGCAGAACCAGAATGAAAAGTATATATTATTTTAAGTGTTAAATTTAGGGGAAAGTTTTAAAGGCGTCATACTTCAATCAGTGATTACAGGAAAAATTTTGTGTTAATGAGAAAAGATAATAGAAAATTGAAATAGAACAGACAAAATAAATATGCATAATGATTTAAATTGAGATGAAATAAATAAAATAGAATTAAGAGAGTGAAAAGAGGGGAGAAGCTATATAGAAAATGTAGAATGGTAAATAAGATATGAAATGGGATAAAAAGTGAGCATGAATTTTGAATTTATGTCTGTATAAAAAGATGTAACCTGGGACTAAGCCGCTTTCCAAAAAGAAGTTTTATGTTTTGATGTTTTGTGTTTTGTTCGTGTATGTTTGTTTATTGAAAACTAATAAAAAAATAAAAAAAAAAACCTCAACATCCCTTCCAACTCTGTTATCATGTTATGATTCTATATAGCTAAACAACTAAGTTTCCAGTCTTCTCTGTGATCATTTTCTCCTCTGGGATTCCAGCCAGCTCTTTCCATAGCACATTTCTTTTTCTTTGTTGACTTTCAAGGTTCAGGTAACATCTCCAGACACACAAGGTGAGCTTGTAATTTAAAAGGACAGCTGCTCCCCTTTCCCACGAATAGGTGATTCACAACTTTAAGGAGTAGGTGAACAGGAGAGTTTTTGCATAGGATCAATTGCTGCCTTTCAGGATTGTGAGGTCTTTCAGAAGGTCACTCATGCCACAGAGATGAGCAGGACACTTCCTGCTTAGCATAATGTAATGTGCTCTCCATGAGGTTGCTTTGAAGAATATTTGGAAGCTGCAGCTGGTACAAAATTAAGTAACAATGGATTATCCCAGTATATGTTGGGTGCCTACAAAACTGAAATGATTGCTGATCAGTTTTCAAATGGGGTTCAAGGGGCCACTTTAAGGCTGCTTAGAGTAAGAGGAGGTGATCTTTTGATTGCTAATGGGATTCTGAGTGCACAATTGTTTCTTGGCTAGTTTCATTTTTTGATGATGATTGATTCCCTTATGTATTTTTGTGTTTTCTCTTTTTTATTGTTATTTTATAATGGGGCTGTAAGAAAATCAAGATGTTTTGGAGGTTAAATACATTGTTATATAAATACATACAAGTTTTAGAAACAAATGTTAGGAGAAAATACAGTTTGAAGTAGATGCATCCATTTTTTTCTTCATGGTGACAACTGTAGGAAGGAATAACTGTCTTTGTCATATTGGGAAATCCCCAGGGGTGGGATGCTACTGGTTCTGCCTGGCTCTGTTGAACTGGTAGGTCTGAAGAGCAACAGATACCTAACTGGTTGTGTGTTTATTGCTGTTTGGCCCACCTGCCTGCCCAGGCTCTTACCTGTCCCTTATTTCCTGCTTTTTCAACCTCAGCTGCTTTGTGCGGCACAGCTGAGGTTTAAAAAGCAGAAGAAAAAGAAGCTTTTCAAATGCTGCGCACCTGCACACAGCACTTTTCAGCTGTCTGGGCAGCACAGCTTAAAGTTTTTTTACATGCACGCATAGCACGCATCTGGCGTGTGTGCGCACAAAGTACACACATGTGCAAAACATAGTCACTGAACCGGTAGTTTGAACCGGTAGTAACACTGGTTGAATCCCACCCTGAAAATATTGTTTAAGGTCTAACATTGCTCTAATATTATACCCCTCAGATGGCTGTAAATGCTGTCCCCACTGGCCTACTGTATTTTTAGATGGAGAAATGCTGTGGATATTACAGCAAATGTAACACAGAAAAAGATCCATGTAGGACATGTTGAAATCCTTCACTGCTTGGTGATGTCCTAGCAATAATTTTGATCAAGAGGCCTTCCCAGGACCAAACAAACCAGAGCCTTATACTAATTTTGACATGAAAAATTCTAAGCAGAAGAAGTGTCTAAAGGCTAGGTCACACTGGCCAACGGATGCAAAATGTATGCAAAAAGGACACAGCGGACGAGCAAAATTTCATGGGTGGCTCCATCCGTTGTTATCCGCTCTCAAAAGTGCCCCAAATTTGCATAAACAGAATGGACAACAACGGAAAGGAATGGACGGGGGGAGGATGTATCGGGGATTTAAAGCAGATGTTTGTAGGAAGCCTAGCGGATGAAAGCGGATGGAAGTGGATGACACATCCGCAGGGCTTCTGGGGGAGAATAGCGCAGCGGACGCGTCGTGGAAGGAGCGGATGCATAGTGGATGATGTGGATGCATCACGGATGCCTATAGGATGCATAGCGGATGCGTAGCGGATGCAAAGCGTTCACTGCACATGCGGGGAGGATGAATTGCGTAAGCTCCGCGGATATAAAAGGATGCAGCTCGCAAGCAGTCACCATTCAGAGGAAAGACCTGCTGCCAGAGACATCTTGAGAGAACACCATGGGGAAGAAGAGGAAGCCTGTGCCTACTCCTGCCAGCCCTGGCAAGAAGGACAGAACCACCCTCCCACCCCCTGGCTCTGACTCTGAAGCTGCTGGTGCTTCTGCTGCTGCTGCTGCTGTTGCTCCTGCTGCTCCTGGTGTTGCTGCTGCTGGTGCTTCTCCTGCTGGTGCTGTGGGTGTTTCTCCTGCTGGTGCTGCTGGTGTTTCTCCTACTGGTGCTGCTGGTGCTTCTCCTGCTGCTGCTGCTGGTGGTGCTTCTCCTGCTGGTGCTGCTGGTACTGCTGGTGCTGCTGGTACTGCTGGTACTGCTGGTGCTTCTCCTGCTGCTGCTGCTGGTGGTGCTTCTCCTGCTGTGGTGGACCAGCCCCAAGGCCCTCAAAGCCCTGCTGCTGAAGGCCCTGAAGGCCCTGCCAGAGAGAAGAAGAGGCAAGGCAGGGAGAAGGGAGAGAGGAAACAGTACTCCATTTCCGAAGACCATGAGGAGGAGGCGCTGGAATGGCTGAGGAAGAACAAGTACTTGTGGAGGAAGGGCCACAGGCTCTATCGTGACACCAAGAGAAGGAGGCAGCTTGGAGAGAGAAGGCAGAGAGCTTGGGCTACACACCTGGGGTGGTGGAAGCATATGCACACCTGATATGGCAAGCTGCACCTGAAGAAATCTGGGCAGGCCGCTGTCAAGCTCACTGACTGGGAGACCTGTCATGGCCAGGTGCAGCTTCCTGGAGGGTGAGATCCACCACCGAGGAGCAGCCCCTCTGTCAACCCTCTCCCTCAGATAGCCCACAGCGAGCCACTCCTCTTCCAGCCAGGAGACAGCTACAGTGTTCAGGCAGGTGTCTTTGGAGGGCCCCACGACAGAGATCCCCCCCACAACTGCACTCCCCGTGCCAGAGGACATGGAGGATCCCTGTCTCAGATGGAGCAAGAAGAAGCAGCCACCAGAGACCAACCCACACCCACACCCACACCCAGCTCCACCTCCACAGAAAGCAGGCAGAGAGGCAGACTGGAGGGACAGAGCCACACTGTCCTCTTGGAGATAAGGGACACAATCAAAGCCAGCACAGATCTCCTCTCCTAGCTGGTCCACTTCAACATACCATCCTCCAACTGCAAGCCCTTCATCACCTACATGAGCCAGACCCTCATGGATATGCCTGAGGCCCAATACCAGGCGATGAAGGAGAGGATCACAGCTCTTCTGCACCACCCTCCAGGCCTAGATGAACCTGCTGCTACACTTTCCAGGTCTGCTCCTCCACCCCAGCCGATTTCATAGCCCTTCCACAGATTTCAACAGCCCGTTGCCTACCAAGCCTACCACAACCAGGACATCCCACAGCAGAGGCAGCCCTTCCCAGTCCAGGCCCAGGTTCCTCAGACGCCACAGACGCCTCACCTCACCCAGCTGCAGACCAGACAGCCCCACTACACTCCTCCTTCCTCCACCCCACAGCCAAGCCCTTCCTCAGAACATCTGTCATCAGTCTTGGGCCTCACATCCCAGGTACTTGATGAAGGGCCTCTCAACCTCACGGGACTGAATCAGCTCTCTGAGAGCTTCCTGCACACACCATCTCATGTTGTACTCTCGGGGCCAGGCACCCCAATGGTGCCACAGACCAGCACTCAAGCAAGAGCCACCTCCACAATCCCTGGCCTCTTTACATCTGAGACCATGGGCATGCCTCAGAGTGACTGAGAAGAGTGCCAGAGACTGAGTTCTTACCTGTTCACTTTATCTTTGCTTAAGACACTTTACTTGGGTCATTTTGCTTTTTAATAAAGTCATACAGTTTGTTATTAATAAAGGTTATCTTTGCTTCACACACTTGGTTCATTTTTTTTTACTTAAAGTGTTGGGGAAAACTTTGAGAAAAGGGTTAAGCCTTTCCATGCTTGTGGAATTGGTAAAGATAGCTGTGGGATGGATAGCTGTGGGGTGGGTAATGATAGCTATGGGTAAGGATCGTGGGACTGTATGGTCCACCTTCCCAGCTGTTGAAATGTGTGGATCAATGATTAAATTGTTATTGATAATAAAGGGCCATATGTGTGGCAGCTGGGAAGGTGGACCATACAGTCCCACTATGCTTGCACTGGAGGTTTATCTATCTCACAACTATCCTTATCCCACAACTATCCTTACCCATCCCATAGCTATCATTACCTACCCCACAGCTATTCATCCCACAGCTATCCTTACCAATCCCACAAGCATGCAAAGGTTTAACCCTTTTTTCAAAGTTTTCCCCAACACTTTATTCAGTAAAAAAAAATGAACCTGGGTGTGGACTGCGAAGGGCTGCCTCTTCTGTGGGAAGTCCTGGTAGTGGTAGGCTTTGTCGGTGAGGGGCTGTTGAAATCCGTGGAAGGGCTGTGATATTGCCTGGGGTGGAGGAGCAGACCTGGAGTGGATAGCAGCAGGTTCAGCTGGGCCTGGAGGGTGGTGCAGAAGAGCTGTGATCCTCTCCTTCATCGCCTGGTACTGGGCCTCAGGCATGTCCATGAGGGTCTGGCTCACGTATGTGATGAAGGGCTTGCGGTTGGAAGATGGTATGTCAAAGTGGACCAGCTGGGAAAGGAGATCTGTGCTGGCTTTGATTGTGTCCCTGATCTCCAAGAGGACAGTGTGGTTTTGTCCCTCCGGTCTGCTTCTCTGCCCGCTTTCTGTGGAGGTGGAGCTGGGTGTGGGTTGGTCTCTTTTGGCTGCCTCTTCTTGCTCCATCTGAGACAGGGGATCCTCCACATCCTCTGGCACGGGGAGTGCAGCTGTGGGGGGGATCTCTGTCGTGGGGCCCTCCAAAGACACCTGCCTGAACACTGTAGTTGTCTCCTGGCTGGAAGAGGAGTGGCTCTCTGTGGGCTATCTGAGGGAGAGGGTTGACAGAGGGGTTGCTCCTCGGTGGCGGATCTCACCCTCCAGGAAGCTGCACCTGGCCATGACATAGGTCTCCCAGTCAGTTAGCTTGACAGCGGCCTGCCCAGATTTCTTCAGGTGCAGCTTGCCATACCAGGTGTGCATATGCTTCCACCACCCCAGGAGTACATCTGAAGTGTAGCCCAGGCTCTCCGCCTTCTCTCTCCACGCTGTCTGCTTCCACTTGGTGTCACGATAGAGCCTGTGGCCTTTTTTCCACAGGTACTCGTTCTCCCTCAGCCATTCCAGCACCTCCTCCTCATGGTCCTCAGAAATGGAGTACTGTTTCCTCTCCCCCTTCTCCTTGCCTTGCCTCTTCCTCCCTCTGGCAGGGGCTTCAGGGCCTTCAGCAGCAGGGCTTTGAGGGCCTTGGGCCTGGTCCACCACAGCAGCAGCAGCAGGAGAAGCAGCACCAGCAGCACCAGCAGCACCAGCAGCACCAGAAGCACCAGAAGCACCAGCAGGAGAAGCACCAGCACCAGCAGGAAAAGCACCAGCAGCACCAGCAGCAGCACCAGCAGGAAAAGCACCAGCAGCAGCAACACCAGGAGCAGCAGGAGCAGCAGCAGCAGCACCAGCAGCTTCAGAGTCAGCTCCAGGGGGTGGGATGGTGATTCTGTCCTTGCCAGGGCTGGCAGGAATAGGCACAGGCTTCCTCTTCTTCCCCATGGTGTTCTCTCAAGATGTCTCTGGCAGCAGGTCTTTCCTCTGAATGGTGACTGCTTGTGAGCTGCATCCTTTTATATCTACGGAGCTTATGCAATTCATCCTCCCCGCATGCGCAGTGAACGCTTTGCATTGGCTAGGCATCCACTATGCATCCTATAGGCGTCTGTGATGCATCCACATCATCCGCTACACATCTGCTATGCATCTGTTCCTTCCGTTACGCGTCCGCTTCGCTGTTCTCCCCTGGAAGCCCTGTGGATGTGTCATTCACTTCCATCCGCTTTCATCTGCTAGGCTTCCTATGAACGTCCGCTTTACATCCCCACTACATCCTCCCCATGGCCATTCCTTTCCATTGTTGTCTGCTCTGTTTATGCAAATTTTGGGCACTTTTGAGAGCAGATAACAACGGATGGAAAATTTGCTCATCCTGTGTCCTTTTTATATACGTTTTCCATCCGTCGGCCAGTGTGACCTAGCCTTAAGGAATGGAACTGTAGCTAAAAGGAACTTACTGTGAAATTTTAACAAGATTCCTCAAAGATACATTTTAATGGAAACTTGGTAACAAAATAATAGAATCCCAGGAAGAGAAAGTGAAAAAAAGCAAGAAGAAGCCTTGGGTTATTTGGATTACTTGGTGATTTTTGTTTTTTGCATCTGGATGACTAAAATTAACCAGGTGGTTGTTTAAAAGTCTTTAAAATGATATCACTCTAAGAAGAACTGAAAATGGAACAAAAAAAAAAAACATATCACAAAACATTAGATTGGAAACCTACCTGTTCTATCTGGTATTTTTGATTCCAGATACTTGATTTTATTCTGCTTAATTTGTTTTGTGGTGTCAACAGCATTGGGAACTATTTTGCTGAAAAAAAAAAACTTTAAAGAAAAAAAACCTTCTCACCCCTATGGTTGATCTATGTCTTCCTATAGCATGAGTTTTCCACCAGAGGCTTTGGAGTTTGAATGTTCTGTGCAGCATCTTGGTTCCTAGTAGCATTGCACTCATGTGGATAGAGAGCTCTGACAATATTCCTAGGCTGTGTTAGAGTTACTCTCTCAGCTTAGGAGACACATTCCCAGATGCTCCAATCAACACTGGGACTACTTGGCCTTTTTGTTAAATTGATATTTTACTGACAAAGAAATAAAGGGAGACAAAGAAATAAAATATAGATCTATTTCAAGCTATTTAGCTCTCTTCAGCAAGCCAAACCCTTTCTGGGAATTGAACCAGAAGTGGTATTCAGCAGGTTCCGACTAATTCTGGAAAACTGGAAGTGGAAATTTTGAGTAGTTTGGAGAACTGGAAAATATCACCTCTAACTGGAGATTTTACAGTATCCTACCCCTGCCATGCCCACCAGGCCACGCTGTTAGGAATTGGTAGTCACCCAACAGTTGGGTTGGAAATATATAAACCAGGATAGACATTTAATATTGTCTCTTTAAGGGAATGCTAAAACTGTAATTGGGTGTGGTTCCTCAAACATCCATAAAATGGAGCCAGAAACCTGAGTTGTTCTGTTCTGTTGTTTCTGTGAGTTGCTTGTTGCTAGATGCTCTGATGTTCGCTGTTTTGGTTCCTGCATTTTTCCTATTGACTGTTGTTGATCGTTGTTCTTCTTGGATTGCTGTGAGTCTATTTACTGAACTGTTTATGATACTGGACTTTGTTATTTGGATCCCTGGATTGAAAACTGACTGCTTCAACCATGTATGAATTGTACAATTTGTTGGACTTTGCTTAACCATTTACTGGAAGTAAAACCCTACATTTTACTGTTCAGCGTATCTGTGTGCTGGCCATGTGTTATTCAACATTACTCTCACTACCTCTCCCTGTGTGCACTTATTCTCCTAACGGGGAATTACACACACCTACCAAGCCACACCCACAGAACTGGTAGTAAAAAATGTTGAATCCCACCACTTAATCAAACCCGGGTTTTCTGGGATTTGAATCCTGGCTGATGAGAGTGAAATAGCTTGAAATAGATCTATACTGGTCTCCTTTAATTTCTTTGTCAGTAAAATATAAATTCAACACAAAAATAGTTCGTTGCGAAAGCAACTGCCTGTGAAGGCTCCTGGATTGGGGCTGAAAGGCAAAAGCGGAAACAGTATGTTCCATCCCATAGTTGTATAGACCAGGTTGCCCTGATAGACCAGTCTCACCAGAAAAAAAACTCTTATTTCGCCTTTACTATCCAAAGCTGGAAAGTAGTCTCTCCTTTAGGCTCTAATATTTCTCCACTTAATTCCTCCTCCTTCAGGCCCTAATATTTCTCCAGTTTAGTTGATTCTTTCTTCTTGATGTTGTTTTCACTTGGTACTAGGTGAGTATGTGTAGAAACATATGTGTTTGGACACACAAGGAATTTATCTGGGTTCAGATGCTCTCAGTGTACATAAAAGAAAAGATACATTCATCAAGAGTCAAGAATCATCAGGTACAACACTTAATAATAGTCATACAATAAGGGTACAATAAGCAATCAAATCATACCAGAAAAAAATCAATATAAATCATAAGAATACAAGCAACAAAGTTACAGTTATACAGTCATAAGTGGAAGGAGATGAGTGATAGGAACAATGAGAAGATTAATAGTAATAGTAATGCAGATTTAGTAAATAGTTGTTTGAGGAAATTATTTATTTAGCAGAGTGATGGCATTTGAAAAAAAACTGTTCTTGTGTCTGTGTTGTGGTGTGCAGTTGTTGTGGTGTGCAGTGCTATATAGCGTCAATTTGAGGGAAGGAGTTGAAACAGTTTATGTGCGGGATGTGAGGGGTCTGTAAATATTTTCACGGCCCTCTTTTTGACTTGTGCAGTATATAGGTCCTCAATGGAAGGCAGGTTGGAAGTAATTATTTTTTCTGCAAATTATTTTTAAAATTATTTTAAATAATTAAATAAAGTTGTTGAATTGTTCTTTGGTAAGTTTCATGTGGTGAATTGACCATGGTGAATTGTTCCATGGTGAGTTGGCTGTGGAGAGCTGGCCATGGTGAATTGGCAGCAGTGAGTTGGCCATGGCAAGATGGCCATTCCACGTCACAGTTGTCTTCTGCTACTTGTTTACTACCATGATATCTAGTTGATTGGCCAGTACCTGTCTGTCCATCTGGATCTGGAAATAAGATATGAAAGACTGTAGCACTTAGTGCTTATTCTTGTGCTGACTTTTCCAGCCACTGGTAGGATCTCCCAATGTCAGCCATCTCAGCTACTTGTTGATGATCCATGCAGGGTCTTCTCTTGTCTTGCCATGGCACTTACTCTGCTTTATCTTCCTCCTATCTTTGCTGATGCCTCAGGCATATTCTCAGCAGTTTGTCTTTGCCAGGATGCCATTTTATTGATGCATTCCTAGATTATTTTATCTGGATGGTATCTGCAATTCAAGAAGAATGGCTTCAAACCTGGGTTTAAAATCAATCATAAAGTCATATTGCAAGTAAGTGGTCACTCTAAATTTATTTTTAACCATAGCTTCTGGGACTGTCAAGCATTTTGGTTGAATCTTCGAATACTAAACTCTATAAAAATTGAGGGCAGACTTTTTTTTCTCAAAAATCAATTGTATCTGTTGGATTCTGCAGAGTTAGATGCTTGTATGCACACTGTCTGTAAAATCTGGGAAATGGTTAACTACAGTAATTACAGTATCTTTACCATAGAAGTTTATCCAGGATTGTGGAGGATGATTTTCTCATATTGATTTGGCAGTACTATTTCTCATGGGATCAAATGAAGCATTTTGGGGCCCAAGGTGAAAGCTCCCTTTCTCAAACCAGATTTTAATTTATATTTTTCCATTACTCTTCGGTCTTTCATGATTCACCGCCTGGCTTTTGTGAACTAAGAGTGTTTTGTTTAAAAATAATTATGACTGATGACCTTTGGCATCTTGAATCTAATGTAAAGGAGGCCCTCAAACAGGTGTTTGAGTACAGTGGGTCTATTGTATCTCTTTAAAAAGCTATTCATAACTAATATTGTAAAAGGTACAGTAGAGGGAAAATGTGCTTTGTAATCCATGAGCTCTATAATGAAGCGTCTCTATTGGCTGCCTTAACCAGCAGGTCAAATACCAGCTCTGCCTTGACCTAGAATACATGATTTAGCATTCTCTCCAACTGGCATATCTTATATAGGCCAAACTCTTCCTAGAACAACCATGAAGAACATTAGCTATGGAAAGGAAAAGGAAAGAATAGGAGATCTCTCTCTCTCTCCCCCCTCCCCCCCCCCCCCCCCCCCCGTGTCTTTCTCTCTCTCTCTCATCCCAAAGGTGTTTTTTTCAAGAGACAACTGGACTTCTTGGTTTTTCTTTGAAGATGGTCGCTTCTCATCCAAGAAACTTCTTTGGCTCTCAAGCTTCTTGGATGAAAAGTGAAACATCTTCAAATAACATCCAGAAAGTCCAGAAAAAGCACCTTTTTCTCTTGTTGACCTGAATGATGAAGAAACTCCAGAGACATTCATTCTCTCCCTCTCCCTCTCCCCCCCCCTCTCCTTCTCTCTCTCTGTCTCTCTCTGTCTCTCTCTCTCTGCAAGGAGTCAACTCCATTGTACAACTTGTGCTAGAGGTCAAATTGCAAATGCTATGCTGTATGCAATTTTGGCAGCCCGGGAGAGACAAATACATAATCATAGTGGTATGCAATCTGTGCAGAAGGTTGAGATCAGATAGGATTACACTGCCAGGATACAAGCAAACCCTAATTTGCAAAACCCACACACAAAAAAAGAGGTGATTGCTGCATACCTCCCATGATTTATACATGAAAACAATAATTGCTTCTTTGAAAAATGCCCCGATATTAACTGAACCATCATTGCACAAACACTAACCAGAAAAAATCACTGCCGTTCTCTTTTTTTGCTTTCACCCCCTCCCCTCATCTGAAACCCCTCCCCCCCCCCCACACTTTATAGGGATTTCTTTGTTCTGATGCCAAAGGTTTGCTATATTGAAGAACAGTTATCTTCTCTCCCATCACAGCCAAGGAGTAAGGTGATACACGCCATTGGTTTAGCTATTTTGTTATTCCCATCCCCATCCCCCCATCCCCCATTCAGATGGGCCTCCAGATGAAATGCCCTGTTGATAACACACAGATGCCTCTTCAGCAAGACAAGTCCTCCATCTGACAGAAAGGCATGGCAAAACTGGAAACCTGAAAAAAAATCCTCAGAAGGGCCTGGTTTTATGGTCTTCTAGATTTCTAACATTTGCTGCTGTAGTCTGCAAGCGAAAATATTCTGGCTTTTAATATGTAACAGATAGGAAAGAAGGGGAAAAAATAAGCTGGCAGACAAATGCTCAAACAGCAGCATGGTCCAGAAAGATTGGATTATCTGCTATGAATTCAATGATCAAATCAGAGTTCTTTGAACTTTACTTCAATCAATGAATCATTTAGAAATCAGCTAGAAATGCAATGCCATCTTTGTTCTCATCAGAGTTTTATTCTTACTTCTTGTGAGTATTGGCATATTAATTGGATTCATAAAGGACAATTTTAATTCAAGAAGTGACTAACACAGAAACTTATTTTGTAATACAAGATGTGTATTCATGGCCAGAAACAGAAATTGCTTGTAGAATTTCTTTGATAAGCAATTAATGTTTGCTATTAGGAATCTTGTAGAATTAAAGCACTGAAACTAGGTCAATGTGATATTTAAACTGCTGTTTTTCATATTTGGGAGTGTTAGATGAGATTGCACATCTTTATTTAACAATTTGTTTGCATTATTCCTAAATTACTCAGAGCCTACATCCCCACCTGACCACATTAGCTTTGATACAAATACAGAGAGAGAACTAGAGAGGCATATTTGGAAAGTTGAATGTGAGGCTCTTTTTTTGCTGAGTGGGATAACAATATATTGGGTATCTCTAAAACACACTGTTTTTCTTCTGTACTTGGTTCACCTCTCCAGATTATTGTTCTCCACAAGGGGGTTTGCTACGTTTGCCAACAACCAGTCCCTCAGCAGATAAACAGAATGACAGAGTTGGAAGGGACTTTGGAGGTCTTCTAGTCCAACCCCCCCCCCCACTATACCATTTCAGACAATTGATTATCCAATCTCTTGTTAAAAACTTCCAGTGTTGGAGCAGTCACAACTTCTGGAGGCAAGTTGTTCTGCTGATTAATTGTTCTAACTGTCAGGAAATTTCTCCTGAGAGAAATGATTAATGATTAATTTCCATCCATTGGTTCTTTTTTTTTTCTTTTTTGAAAATTTTATTTGGGTTTTCACAAAAACAAAATACAAATAAAACATCTTTTTTTGAAAATAGCAAGGTCCCAGGTTATCACTTCTTCATACAGACACAAAACGCAATTTTATGCTCATTTTTATATTCTATTCCATATCTTATTACCGTTTTATATTTTCTACATAGTTTTTCCCCTCTTTTAATTTTCTCAACTTTATTTTAATTATCTCATCTCAATTCAAATCATTTTATTTATACTTTTGTTTGTCCTGTTTCATATTATCTTTTCTTATAAAACAATTTTTTCCCTGTAGTTACCAATTGGAGTATGACACCTTTATATCTTTAAATTTTATCCATTCAAACTCTTATTTAAGCTTCAGTGAATACCTTTAAGATTATAGCATTCAATATAATACATAACTTCCAGTCGAATTCTGCTTGATACAATCTTAAAATAGACACTATATACTTAAAAAGAAAAAAAATATATATATACATATTTTATGTATATTTTATATATATTATATATATATAAAAATTATATATATGAACTACAATGACGTGGGATAATACCCGAAGGAAGCTAAAC
>BLBF01000003.1:10357926-10382252 GCA_015471245.1 Laticauda colubrina
ACGACCACGAACACGAAGCCAAACAACAAGATCACAGCTCACCAGCTCAAATCCCCCAGTAACTAAGACTAACCTGAGCACAACCAAGCCCCCACCTAAGCAGAACACACCCCCAGCCAATCAGAACACAGCCAACCCCCCTACCAATCAGAACACAGCCAAACCCCCACCCAATCAAGTCACACCCCCACTAGCAGTTAAAAGGAAGAAGCAGCTGCAAGCTCACATTACTCTGAGAAGCACAGAGCTGAAGAAACAAGCCTGAAGATGATGAATGAGACTTCATCGAAACGTTGCCTAGATACTTCCAATTCTACGCGGACGAAAACCCGAATAACCAAAGATATATATATATATATATATATATATATATATATATATATATATATATATATATATATATATGCTGTTCAGCTTCCTTCGGGTATTATCCCACATCATTGTATATATATATAAAACACACATTTCATTCCAATTCAATTTTATCATTAATATTCACATGTTAATATCTTAACATCTTTAACATTTCTTTTCAATAAAAAATTATACTTCATTGGGAACACTTATAAACTTCCCATAGTTAATTCTCTTTTTTTCCATTTTTTCCCATATTTCTCACTGTTATTTTAATAAATCATTACTAATAATTAAAAATGTTCCCATTTACTTCTCTCAATCATTTTAATTCATTTAATTATGACCAAACATTCAACTACCTTACAGTAAATATTTTATCCATCATTTTAATCACATTTTCTAAAATTATTTCTATTTGTAACATAACAATGCTGTCTTATGTACCCTTGAAGAATCCCTTTTGCAATTAAATTTTCACCCATTATCTCTAAACAAACTTATGGTTACAATCCTTGTATCTTTTCCCTGTTTCTCCATTTCTTGTTTCTGTCTTTTACAACTTCTTTTCCTTGCCTTCTTCCCCCTCTTCTTCTCCCTCCCCTTTTTACCCCCTCGTCTCTTTACTTCTAACTCTCTCATCTGTAATCCCCTCTTCTGTTGCTTTCTAATATTATACTTATCTTTTAAACTATTCTTCTTCTTTTTGGTGTTTTTTCTAGTCTTAAACCTTTCACTCTCTTTCCCCCCTTTTCTTTTTTCCCCCACTTAAAATTATTTGATCATTAAATATGGCTTCTTCTTTGTCCCAATTTTCTTGTTCTGCAAGCATTTCTTGTTGTTTCTCATAGTTCCAGATCTCCATTTCTAAGAATTGAAATACGAAGCCAAAAGAATCTCTCCCTCCTTGTGCATCTTCTTTCCATTTTTTAAGTTCCATTTTCAGTTCTTCGAAGAGTGATACCATTTTAAAAACTTTTAAACAACCACCCAGTTAATTTTAGCCATCTAGACGCAAAAACCAAGAGTCACCAAGTAATCCAAATAATCCAAGGCTGTTTCTACTTGCTTCATTTTTTCCACTTTCTCTTCCTGGGGTTCTATTATTTTGTTGTCAAGTTTCCATTAAAATGTATCTTTGAGGAATCTTGTTAAAATTTCACTGTGAGTTTCTTTTAATTACAGTTCCATTCCTTAATTCCAGGCAGTCTCCTCCATTTTTCCAGATCCTGCCCTTCTATTCTTTCTTTCTCCTTTCCAGCTTTTAAAAACTTTTAAATGTCCAGAAATCTTTATTATTCCTTTGACTGTTATTTTCAGCTTAGATGCCTATGAATGTCAAAGTGGATTTTTTTTTTCAATTTCTTGCTTAAGTCTCTTAGCTGTCGGTATAAGGAAGGGAAGAAAAAAAAACCCTAATCTTTTCCCTTCTCTCTCTCCTTCACAGCTTCAAAATTTTCTTTGGGAACAATGTTGTTAATTTTAAATTCTAGGGTACCTTATTTGTTGCTTTTGCTGTTTGACCCAGTCAACCAAAACTTTCTCTTCTTATCTTCCTCCTTCATATTCTTTTCCGGTCAAGTTCTTCTTTGTGGTGGCCATTTCTGACCACCGCTACAACCGCCTTCAGGAAAGGGAGTAATGGCCAGCTGGGGAGGAGAGATGCGGCTCTCCTCAACCCTGCAGGAAGTCTCCCCCTTCTTCACTACCTCTACAGGGTGGCTTAGCCTTGAAACCAGCCAGCTCGGGGCATTCCAGCAGCGACCATGGATCGAAGCCTCGTAGAGACGAGGTTTCGGTCTGTCGCCGAAGAAGCTCAAACCGGAAGTCCATGTTTTGTGATATGGTTTGTTTAACTTTGGTTGATAACTTCATCATACAATGTGGTGAATAAAAGATACGAAGTTGGCTGTTATGTTCTCTATTAAACCATAATATATCTTTTTCACTTTTAAGATATTTCTTATGTACCCTATCTCATGGTTCTCTGAGTAAGGTCTAATTGATTTTTAAAAAAATCAGTTAAAGCAAAACACAACTCATCAACTTGTTGACTAACTTGAATGAATAACCAGACCTTAAATCCTTCAGCAGGCTATCATGTACTATGCAGTTGTTGATAATTCCAAAAAGAGGGGGAAATCTGGCCAGAAATGATACAGTAGATCTTGATAGATGTTTTCTGCATATGGATTTATGCACTGTAGGCAGAGAGCAAATGCATGTATATTAAAATAATGAGAATAGCATGTTATTTTATGAGGAACTAGCAATATTTGGCACCAACACATAAGTGATATTACATTAGATGTCATAGAAATATGAAATACAAAGTTAGATAATAGGCTGCAGGCTTACATGTTATGATTTAATATCCTGAATGGAATTATTTAAATTTTCTGAGAGCAAGAAAAAGAAGATAAAAGAGAAGCCAAAAAGTCCTTTGTCACAACAATATTGAACAGAGTACATTAGTGTAGTTTTAAGACTCCGACTGAACTGATCCAAACTTTTTAATAAAGTAAGAATTCAATGATGCTTCCTGAAATAACAGTTTTTTTTCCTTTGACATTCAAAGCAAGAATTATTTAAATTACCCAATCGTAAGACATAAAAAAAGGAAGACCTAGGATACAAAAAATAAACCTTTGATGCAGAACACTAGTTTCCATTTGAATGAATAGTTTGGTCTGGTGTTCATTTGTATGCTGAAATTACATGGCAAGTACAATTCTGTTCTTGAATGTTGCTGTTATCTCTTCAATTGCATGAAGTTGTTGAAGTGCAGCCAGAATATTACATGACTAAATAATCCCAATCATTCATTAATAGATTGTGTCAAATCCAGTCAGAACAGCAGTGACGGAATTGTGAGATGATAAGAATGACACAAAAATATGCAAGAAGTAAGTACATTCAGAAGTATGAAGAGGATATTGTATATATTATATTAATATCTGTACACAAAACATGAACAATAATTTTTTCATCTTCAGTTTATCTTGAAAGAATCTTTAAAGTTAAATTCTTTAAGTTCTGGTATTTTAACTTTCCTCAGCAGAAGAGTGAAATATTTTGGATAGATTTCTTGAGCCAAAGGAAATGTTAGTTTTTCTGTCCTATGAGGAAAACTTTCCTATAAAAGAAGACACAATGCAAAATAATCTAAAAACTAAATCATTTTATAATGTCATTTTATAATGACCATTTTATAATGTCCAGATATATGCTAGAGTTTCCTGCACTGGGAACTTTCCTCCTGTGAAAAAGCAAATAGAAAATAGTCAGATTTTATTTGGCACCAATGGCCAAAAGAAAATGGTCAGTCTATTTCCCTACACCTTCTGATTCTTCCACACTGATATTTGTATAAATATTTCAACACAAAAAGATACATGACAATAAAATGTGTTGCTTTAGCATAGAAGATCTATAAATTTTCAGTAATCCTTCCTGTGGCAGAACGTAACAACATTTTAAACTGTAGCATGCAATATAACAGTGATAGAAGAACAATAAAATCAAACTAATAATTAAAACCAAACCACCCATGGATGCCACAGCATCCCACAAAGTCTTAACTCAGTGGGTGGGTTCATCCATTCTGGTGAGGCATGGATTTCTTTTAACCATGGTTTGTTGAATAAGCCACAAGAACTGGGTGGCTAGTGTTTAGTATACAAGTCACAATGGTTGGTTTCATACACTGTGGTATCTGTTTTAAGGCCCAGTTCTACTGGCCGACGGATGCAAAACGTATGCATAAAGGACACAATGGATGAGCAAAATTTTGGGGGTGGCTCCATCCGTTGTCATCCGCTCCAAAAAGTGGCAAAAATTTGCATAAACAGAATGGAAAAGAACGGACATGGGTAGTATGTAGCGGGGATGTTAAACAGATGTTCATAGGAAGCCTAGCGGATGAAAGCAGATGGAAGCGGATGACACCTCCGAAGGGGTTCTGGGGGAGAATTTTGAAGCTGATGCATAGCAGAAGGGGCAGATGCATAGCGGATGAAGCGGATGCATCATGGACGCCTATAGGAAACAAAGGGGATGCCGTGTGGATGTATATCGGATGCAAAGCGTTCACTGCACATGTGGGGAGTATGAATTGCATCAGCTCCACAGATATAAAAGGATGCAGCACGCACACAGTCAGCATACAGGGGAAAGACGTGCTGCTAGATACATCTTGCAGGAACACCATGGTTCATCAGTCAGACAAGAAGAGGAAGTCCATGCCTACTCGTTCAAGCCCTGGCAAGGTGAAGAAGGGCAGAACCAGCATCCCATCCCCTGGCACTGACTCTGAAGCTGCTGCTGCTGTGGTGGACCAGCCCCAAAGCTCTCAAGCCCCTCAAAGCCCTACTGCTGAAGGCCCTGTTGCCATGAGCAATCTCCAGAAGTCCCTGATGCTGAAGCCCCTGAAGGCCCTGCTGAAGCCCCTGCCAGAGGCAGGAAGAGGCAAGGGAAGGAGAAGGGAGAGAGGAAACAGTACACCGTTTCCAAGGAGCATGAGGATGAGGTGCTGGAATGGCTGAGGGAGAATGAGTACCTCTGGAGAAAGGGCCACAGACTGCATCAGGACACCAAGAAAAAGCAGGCAGCTTGGAGAGACAAGGCAGAGAGCCTGGGGTACACTGCAGAAGTACTCCTTGGATGGTGGAAGCACAAGCACATCTGGTATGGCAAGCAACACCTCAAGAAATCTGGGCAGGCCGCTGTCAAGCTCACTGACCGGGAGATGTACCTCATGGCCAAGTGCAGTTTCCTGGAGGGTGAGATCCGCCACCAAGAAGCAGCCCCTCTGAGACTCCTCTCCCTCAGACAGCCCACAGACAGCCAGTCCTCTTCCAGCCCGGAGCCAGCTAGCCTGTCCAGGCAGGTGTCTTCAGAGGGCCCCACGGCAGAGATCCCCTGATAACTGCACTCCCCATGCCGGCGGACTTGGAGGATCTCATGGAGATGACGTCCTGCTGTCACAAATGGAGGAAGAAGCAGCAGCCACCAGAGGCCAACCCGCCCCCACCCCCACCTCCATAGGATGCAGGCAAGGAGGCAGATTGGAGGGCCAGGACCACAGTGTGCTGTTGGAGATCAGGGACACAATGAAGACCAGGACAGAACTTCTCTCTCAATTGGTTGACTTGGACAGAGCATCCTCAGGCCGGAACACCTTCATCACCTACATGAGCCAGACCCTGAGGGACATGTCCAAATCACAGTACCAGGTGATCAAGGACAGGATCACCCGTCTTCTTCACAACCCTCCAGATCTAGATGAACCTGCTCCCACCCAGTCCAGGTCTGCTCCTCCACCCCAGGTGATGTCACTGCCCTTCCAAGGCTTTCCACAGGCCCTCACTTACCAAAGCTATGGCTACCAGGAGCTCCAGCAGCACAGGCAGCCCTTCCCAGTCCAGGCACAGGTACATCGGATGCCACAGACGCCTCAGCTGACCCAGCTGTAGACCAAACAGCCCCACTACATTCCTCCCAACCCTTCCTCCACCCCACATCCAAGCCCATCAACAGACAATCTGTCATCAGTATTGGGCCTGATATCTCAAGTCCTTGATGAAGGGCCTCTCAACCTCATGGGACTGAGTCAGCTCTCGGATAGCTTCCTGAACACACCACCACCTGTTGTACCCTCGGGGCCAAGCACCCCAATGGTGCCTCAGACCAGCACTCAAGCCACAGCCAGCTCCACAGTCTCTGCCCGCTTAACAGCTGAGACCATGGACATGACTCTGAGTGACTGAGAATAGTTTCAGAGACTGAGTTGTTTACTTGTTAAGTTTATCTTTGCTTAAGACACTTTACTTGGTTCATTTTGCTGATTTAATACAGTCATAAAGTTTACCTAACAAAGTTAATAAAGTTTATCTTTGCTTAAGACACTTAGTTTACTTGCTTCATTTTTTTACTTAATAAAGTGTTGGTGAAAACTTTGAAAAAATGGTTAAGTCTTTGCATGCTTGTGGGATAGATAAGGATAGTTGTGGGATAGATAAACCTCCAGTGCAAGCATAGTGGGACTGTATGGCCCACCATCCCAGCTGCCACACATATGGACCTTTATTATCAATAACAATTTATTCATTGATCAACACATTTTAAAATAAACAAAGGTCTTTATTAATGCCCTATTCATTGTAGGACCACTCAACATACATGGCATAATCTCATCAGTGTTATGAGACAGGCTCAAGGAAGCATCCATTAATCATCTATCATCCTGTCTTGCCACACCACTGCTCCAACTCGGGAGTTGCACCACTGTCTCAGTAGGTTGCGCTGCTTCTTCCCTTCATGTGAAGCTCTGTTGGGGCCTTGTACATCCACAGTGTCTATCAGGTTACGTCCTTGCCTCCATTCACCAGGCTCCATGTCCCCATTCCCTTGTTGACACTCAACAAGTCTGTTCTGCAACACTGGGTAGCGGGTGCACATGAGATTGTGCAGGATGCAGCAAGCTTCAACGATGGTCTCATGGTCTCTGGGTGATGCTGTATGGTGGTGAGAAGTATCTGGAACCTGTTGGTCAGGATGCCAAAGGCGTTCTCCAAAGGCGTCTTGCCCTGGACAGCCTGTAGTTGAAGATCCTCTCTTCACGGGTAAAGTATCTTGAAGTGTAGGGCTTCATGAGGTAGGTTCTGAGGGAGAAGGCGTCATCCCCCACGATGAAGTAGGGCACATCTTGTGTGTCATTGGGTTGGGGGTCTGGATCTGGAAAACCCATGATGAGGTTGCATTCCAACCCATCCTTGAGGTCACTTGCGTTGTATACCTGTTGCCTGAAGCATCGATGTAGATGAACCTGTAGTCAGCATCAACCATTGCAAAGAGGATGACACTGAAGAAGCCCTTGTAGTTGTAATAAGTGGACCCTGAGTTGGCTGGAGCTTTGCAGGCCATGTGCTTCCCATCTATGGCTCCAACAGTGTGGGGAAAGTTCCACCTCTGATACCACTCTTCTGCAAGTTTTCTCCAGCCTTGTTCAGTGGTGGGGCACCTGAGAAGCTCCTCCACATATTCTTCAATGATGGCCTGTACCACCTCTCTGACCACTTTGCTGATGGTGTTGTGTGGCACCCTCCATGCATACTGCATATTTCTGTATGTGGTTCCAGAGGCCAGGTGCCACAGAGTCAGTGCCACCTTCAGTCCAAGGTCCAGGTTGGGATGGAAGTTGGTGTTTGCCTTGGTCAACCTGGGTCTCAGATGCTGTACAGTTTCGTCAAACATGGCTGGTGGCATCCTCATGAAGTGCTGGAATGCACGAGGGTCTTCATTCCTCAGCTCCACCATCAACTGGTCATACAGTCCAAATTCCATTCTTCTCACGATCCATCCTCGGACCCAGACAGCTCTTGGATGTCTCCTTCTTCTCCTTCTGTGTAAAACTTGATACAGTCTGAACAGGTTTTGGTTCTGGTGATGAATGAGCACAGCAATCATACAGACTGTGTCATCATCCATGGTGGAGAACAATTGATGATGTTGAAGACCAAGACCAAGGGTGATGAGGTCTGTACACCACGGCTGCTGGACTCATACTGAGATCCAGATGATTTTCTCCCCCTTTTAATAGAAAATATCGGTTGTCCGCTAGGTGTCCTTCTACATACTCTAGACATACTCCAGACATCCTAAATATACGAGATACATCCCAGATACAAACGTTTTGTCCATTTTGAATACTTTATATACGAGATGCATACGCTTACATCCTTTCTATTTCCGTGCTACTAACGCTGTGTAGACATTCCGTGTACCTTTTGTTTTCTCCCTCTTTCCGTTTTCAGCTGCAGCAGATGTGAGTTGAGGGGATGGCCAGAGGATGCGGAGAGGATACAGCGGATGTTCAACAGTTGTTAACGGACATAGAACATTTGTTGCCCGTATATGTCACGGATGTACATTGTACGCGGCGGAAAGTTCATCTGTTCACAAAGTTTGGTGCAGCTCAAAACCTCTTGCATGGATGAAATCACAGTGGACGGATGCTCGATGGATAGAGTGTATGAAACACGTATGCAGTGAGTACACAATGGATGCATAGCGTTTTCTAACAGATGGCAAGTTTTTTTTTACGTTTTACATCCTCTTTGCATCCATAAGTGTAGTGGGACCGGGCCTTTAAGGTTTGGCATGATACACAAATGCAACCAATCATTGTGCAAGGAAACAGACAAGGCCTGTAGCAATGGGTTCAGTTTGAAAGTGGGAGCCTATTCGTGTGTTCATATAATTGCTTTTATAGAACAGCCTAATAAGAGAGTTATAGGTAATATCAAAAGCACTTATACTTATAAACTGCTTCACAGTGCTTTACAGTCTTCTCTAAGTGGTTTACAGAGTTGGCTGAATTGCCCCCAACAATCTGGGCCCTCATTTTACCCACCTCGGAAGGATGGAATCCTCAACTTTCCACAACATTGAAGCCCAAAATTATAGGTATAAAACATTGCAGTCATAAGTTGATGTATCCTGTGATCAGGCAATTTTATAATGGTCATAAAGTGATTCACCAGGCTCATTAATCAAATCACCTGGTTGTTAAGCAAATCCAGCATACTTCATGAGATTTGTTTTTGGCCAGAAATAAAAAAAAAACCAGGGAAACTGGCAATAAACATCACAAAACATGGTCATGTGACGACAAAATCTTGCAACCAGTCAGAAATGTGAGTCAATTTCCAAGAGCCCAAACTGTGATCATGTGACTGCATGTGGGGATATATATGGGGGATGGTGGGGAGTAGGAGTGTAGCAGTTGTAATTTCCATATTTATGCAATATTAGGGGTTTTCAATTCAACTGTATAGAATGTGAAGGATATGTGTTTTTGTTTTACTTTTTATAATTTTATAATATGTATGATGTACACTGAATTTTGTTGTATAAGGTGTAATGGCAATAAAGCAGGGGTCTCCAATTTTGGCAACTTTAAGTTTTGCTGACTGATGAATTCTGGGAATTGAAGTCCACAAGTCTTAAAATTGCCAAAGTTGGAGACCCTGCAGTAAAGTACTACTACTTCAAGGACAAGTCATAAATATTTTTTGAACTCCATTGTAGTTTCAAACACTCATTAATCAACTGGTCATAAATTGAGAACTACATATACCAGTGTGACTGTCAGTGCAGATTTTACTGACTCATAAACATCAGTTTATATGATATTTATAACTATTTTCTGTACATCACAGTGGTATTATTGAACAAAAGCAAACATACATGGGTGCTTGAATATAACTTTTCAAAACTCTTATACTGAATTTCAATTTAAAAATGTGAAATTACATTTTTATTTTATATATTTAGTATGTATTTGTTATTTATTTGTTTGTTTGTTAGACCACCCAACTTCAAAAAGACTACATTTTGAGGTAGGTTACCGGTACATTTTAAATCAACATCATTAGACTCAATTACAAGAGAAAATAGAGAAAGCCCAAGAAATACTAAAGAAAATGCTTACAATGGATACCTTTTTCTACTGTCATGCAGATTCTGTGCCACAATCTACAATTTCAATTAAAAGAAAAAAATAAGTACAATTTGAAAGTAAGATTATGTAAGTACTGGATTTCAAAATAATCTTTTTTCCCCAAAGAATGCCCTTGGATTCTTTATCAGGTGATCTTAGGTATTCTTAAAACATGAAAAATGGAAATTACTTCTTATATTATTTGCAAATATGCTCCCTGCAAAGAAACATTTAAAAAAATCAAGATAAGTTAGGTATGATTGAGAGTATTTTGGCAACCAGAGAGAATGGCAGGAAACTACTCATTGGTTTACCTTTTGATCAGCTGTGATAAGATAGTAGTGATTCTGGCAGCTATTTTTATGAATAGGCAAGGAACTAGTTGTTCAAAGCACTCACAACATGTTCTCTCACAACAAGCTCTTTCCTGCCAAAAAGTTGGGGACTTCAGAAGAAGGCATGTGACGAGCGCCACAGAAAAATATTCCTCTGGTTTTTATAGAGCCCCTAATCTTACATGAACAAATTTTGCTATCATTTTTTCACTGCTTGGCCTTTCCAAGTTTGGTAGTGATAAAATAGGGATCTTCCAGCTTTTGAAAAATAAAGTGGCCTTAATTTAAAATGCTCTTTTCAACATGTATTCATTATTAGACTTTGAATTTCAGGATGGCTTTTAAGGCAGAAGGAGTCAGATAGAAGGAGGCATTTTTAGGGCATAAACAGAATGTAGACCATATTGGGTTTTGGCATTAGTTTATCCCAGATTGTGGGCAAAGAATGTGGAGTGGTGCCACCACACAGCTGTTCCTCCCAGTCCAATTAAAATATTTGGAAAGGAGCTAAAACCAAACCCCAAATTAGCATGGAAAGAAAACTTTAAGATGAGAATAAAGAAGCTCTGTGTACCAGCCTTGTAAAAATATAAAGATTTATAACTAAATTAAGGATATTCCCTTTTGCAAGCTGTTTCTACTAAGTTTCCCAATGTAACCCTGATAGCAGTCAGCAACTAACAAAGCATGTTGTACTGAATCTGATCCTCCGAGAAAAAATGATCCCATTCGGTGCTTTTAGGCACAACATACTTTCAGAAGAAAATGTTCCCCTTGACTACAGTATAATTTAACACTTCTCTTAGAAAGCAGAAGGAGAGAACAAAAAGGCACAGACACAGCAGATCTGATTTGTTGTCAAGCAAAACCAATCACTAGCTCATAGAAAAGGAACATCAGCTAGCTGCAATTTGATTCCTAAAAGAGATGTAACTGTCATATTAAAAAGGGGAAATATAGTGGCAATCTGATCCTCCTCCTCTTTACAGGAATGAGATCAAGTTTCCTGCCTCTTGAGCAATCAAGTGACCTTTAGATTTTCTGAGTTACAATTGCTACAATTATTTGCCACTGGCTACTGGCTACATTTCATTTAAAAAGAAATAGAGAGACCCATTAATAGAATTCCACATAAAATTGCTTGTCTCATTCCATTGGAATTTTCTTATGGTGTCCTTGCTTCCAGAATTTATGATCCTTGGCTTTTATACTTATAAATATTGGTTTTACTTTTTTGGAGGTTCATTCCAGTTAACATCATGACCTCCTTATCAATCAAATAGCTGTATTTTTATCTGAATTTGATCTTGAATTTTATGGATAATTACAATAATCAGATTTATGCCTTTCTTTTGTTACAGAGAAGAATGTGTGTTGTTTGTCGGAGACAATGAATCACAAATATGGCTTCATAAAGGGTTCCCATGAATCGATCTTTCATTCAATACCTAATTGCTTAATTTTCAGAATGACAACTTGTCAAGGATTGTACAATAATGAAGTATATTTTCAGATTTTTACTCAGCAGAGGCAGGGAAATGATCAGTGCAGTTTATAACTTTGGAACTTAGCTACCTTGTTAAAACATTTCTGTAAATATATCAGCACATAAATTATTGTTTCAGAATAATGGTTTCTACATGAAAAAACAATGAATGTTTTCAAGTATTCTCCTTTGAATTACATTTTGCAATTAAATCTTTAAAAAAAAACTATTTCTGAACAATCTAAGAAATTCAATCTTTATCAATCTTATTCTTGTCCCTTTTACTGTTTTCCATTCCCCTATCTCTGTTGTGGTGTAGACAATGATTTTTAGAGGGACAGGCATACATACTGTCAAACCTGGAGCCACCTTGGAATGTCTTCAGTGTTGCCACAGCGAAGCTGAATAGATCTGTTCATCTGTGCTGTTATTTGGAACCTTGACACTTTAGATCTTTCTAAAATCACACCTTAGTGATGCATTGCATACTGAAAAGCTGAGATCCAAAATGATCAAATTATAGAGTCAACAAATTGAAAATGAAATGTAATAGTTCTATGAGAGCCATTTTGATGTGCTGGTGAAGATGCTGAACCAACAACTGGGAGACGAGTTTTAGTTTTCCCTTAAGCATGAAAGCACTCTTTTTCTTCTCCACCTAAAAGATACATCAAGATTAAATTGATTGTATGAACATCTGCATCGAAATATGCAATAACTGTGTGACACATGATAATGAGGTGATGGGTGATGATATGGAGATTGAAGGAGTTGCCCTTAGCATATTTTATGTTATAACTTATCACAAAATATGTTTCAGACATAGGCTGACATGCAGTCTACCATACAACCTACTTCAACCTTCTAAAATCCACTTTGCAAATATATTTGGCAAATATACGTACATAAGATGTGCCTATCTGTTATATGTTGTGGCCACCAGAATGCATAAACCAAACACCATCTTGAGATTTGCTTTGAGTGAGAATGAATGTTTGAAGTTAAGATGTCTGGAGCTGTTCAGTGGCTAGTATTAGCCTTCTTCTATGTCTTCTAATTTAGGTTAACTAGATCACATGAGATTGGATCCCCAGGCAAAAACCTTTGCCTGCTAACTTCCCAAATAATCCTGTTTCTTAGGAATAAAGCACTAGATTTTCTATATGCAAATACGGACATTTACAATTCATATTGTTTTGGATTCCTTGTCAGAAACAGCTGCCTTTAAACATTTAAGTGGTTGCCAAATAAATTAATGATGCACAGGGAAGATCCCCAATTCCTGCTTTCCTTTCTGGATGGGCTTACTCAGCATTGTTTCTCATGATGTTAATTAAACATATATTAAAAGGTTGAAGCTTAAAATCTACACACAGTACATATAGGCACAATACATTACAACTTTTTTTTCATTCTTGCATTTTGCCATAAGGTCTGTTGTATCTTCTGTTACAAGAATCTCTCAACAGAGTACCAGTTCTCAAAACTTGACTGGTACAGAGAACATTATACTTCAAAATCTCCAATAAAGTTTTTAATGACCTTGTTCTAATTCTATTCTGTTCTATTCTGTTCTATTCTGTTCTGTTCTATTCTATTCTATTCTATTCTATTCTATTCCATTCTTCTCACATTCATTAGTGCACCATTTACCATGTAATACTAATTCATTATTTCACCCTACTGCACTCTACTCCGTGACAACAATAATGTATTTTTGCCAAGTTTTAAACCACAGGTACACTTCAATGTGATAATCACAGTGCTATCACAGCACTGGTAGTAGGACTGGAACAGAGATTACAGACCAATGTAGAAGACTGTTCTGTATGCAAATTGGGTTACTCCAAAACATGCAAATCTGATTGGTCAACTAAAGTAAGCATTGGATTGGTTCACTAAGAACCAATCCAAATAAAGTAAAAAAAGGTGGTAAATTCGATCACCTGCCATTGGTTACAAGCCGGCAGGCTAGCCTGTATAAAAGGCTGCCGCTAAGTCGGCCAACCGTTCCTATTTACTGACTAGTTGAAGAATAAAGTATTTGTTGTTGGAACCCGGTCTACCTCGTGTGTTTTCCGAACAAAACACTGGCGACGAGGATGGGATCGTCCTGAACACGAAAAACTGCACGTGGTGATAAGAAGCCCAGATGACAACAAAGATGCCTGGAAACCGCCTGCACCCTTCAACCCCAACGAAGAGGATTGGGATTCCTATGCAGATCGCTTCCAAATGTATCTGGAAAGCAATGAAATGGAAGGGATTTCAGAACAACGTAAGAGAGCTGTGTTCCTAACACACTGTGGGCCAATGGTTTTTAAGATGGCAAAGGCTCTAGCGAAGCCCCAAGATGTCAAACAACTAACATGGCCAGAATTGCAACGAATTCTCAAAGCACACTACGCTCCGATGGTGTCAAACTTAATAAAGCGACACAAATTCTACAGGAGAGACCAGAGAGAGGGAGAGACCGTCACTGATTTCATTGCTGCACTTCGACAAATAGGTGGTGAGTGTGAATTCTCAAACCTCGACAAGGCAATGAGGGATCGAGTGGTGTTGGGTTTGAGAGACTTGACCACACAGAGTAAATTACTCAACAAACCCAACATCAGTGTAGCCGAAGCTATCAAGGAAGCCACAGCTGCTGAAGCCGCGAAAAAATCAGCTGTCACTATGAAGAAAATGAACACACATAGTGATGAAACGAACCCAACCAAAGACAAAAAACAATCTACCACCACCACGCATTACGAAGAGGATGGCGAAACACCTGACAGTAGCAAAGAAGACGAGGTCCACCACCCATACATTAACAGAAAAGAGCGCGAAAGAAGAAATTGGCGGGAATGCGCTGGCTGCGGAGGAAACCATCCCCGAGCCGAATGCAGATTTCTCGATGCCATCTGCAGGGTCTGCAAGAAATGAGGGCATATCGAAAAAGTCTGCAGAAACAAAAAATACTACAGCCCAACGAGATGCAGAAATTCCCCAACACGAGCTGAGCCTAAACGAGCTGAGAGAAAGTGGCAACAAGAGAAGCGAGCCAATACACACCAAACTGTCATTATAAAGAGCGCTCAGACGGAAAGTGGGAAGAAAGTTAAAGTCATTGTGGAAATCGAAGAGAAGCCCTGCAAGATGGAAGTAGACTCAGGGTCCTTTCTCTCTATGGTATCGTGGGACACAATAAAACAGCTAGTCCCAGATATCAAAACCAAAGAACTAAAGAAGCAGCACCTAATTCTCAAGGACTACCAGGGAAACCAAATCCCTGTAGTCGGCATGGGACATTTCCAAGCTACCTACAAAGAACACGTCAAAGTGCTACCGCTGACCATAGTCGACAGAGACAGACCAAGTCTCCTGGGCATCGAATGGTTCGCACCATTGGGCATCGGGATGACCGGGATCGATCGAGTGAATACAACCAGCTGGGAAGAAGACCTCATCCGGGAATTCCAGGACGTTTTTGACGGCTCACTTGGCAAGTATCGGGGAAATCCCATTTCTTTCAGTTTAAACCCCCAAATAGCCCCACGAAGAATAAAAGCCAGATGAGTTCCTTTTGCACTAAAGGCAAAAATAGAGGAACAGCTAGACAAATTAATAGCCCAAGGGGTGTTAGAACCTGTGGACCATGCCAAGTGGGAAACGCCTATAGTCACACCTATCAAACCCGATGGGTCCGTTAGAATCTGTGGTGACTATAAGGCTACCCTGAACCACGCATTACAACCAAGCGCATACCCGGTGCCAGTAGTCCAGCATTTGCATCACTCCCTGGGAAAAGGAAAGGTTTTTGCTAAACTCGACCTAGCACAAGCCTACCAACAACTCCCAGTGGACCCAGAAACTGCGGAAGCACAGACTATAGTTACCCATAAGGGCGCATTCAAATGTCACCGACTGCAATTTGGAGTAAGTGTAGCCCCAGGCGTTTTCCAGAGTCTAATGGAACGCCTCCTAAATGGCATACAAGGAGTCGTACCATACTTTGACGATGTCCTGATCTCAGCCAAAGATGAAACCCAATTAAAAAACAGACTCAAAGAAGTACTAACTAAGTTTAGAGAATCTGGCCTCAAGGTGAAAAGAGAAAAATGTTGCCTAGTTAAGAATAGCGTCGAATTCCTGGGCTATTTAATAGACAGAGAGGGTATACACCCTACAGACAAGAAAATTAAAGCTATCAATGAAGCACCAGAACCAAGAAACAAAGCCGAACTACAAGCATTTCTTGGACTGATAAATTTTTATAATGTATTCCTACCGAATAAAGCCACAATTGCAGAACCATTGCACCGTCTATTGGACAAGAAAGCAATTTGGACTTGGGGTTATAGAGAGAAGAATTCCTTCCAGAAAATTAAAAAATTGCTAACATCAACAAATGTTCTCATTCAATTTAGCAACACACTGCCATTGAGGGTGACCTGCGACGCTTCGCCATTTGGAGTCGGTGCCATCCTGAGCCACCAACTGCCTGATGGCAGAGAGGCACCCGTCGCATACTACTCAAGGACCTTGTCTAAAACCGAGAGGAATTACAGCCAACTCGACAGAGAAGCTCTAGCAATTGTCGCTGGAGTGAAACGCTTCCACGAGTACCTCTATGGGAGGACTTTTCAAATTATAACAGACCACAAACCACTAATAGGAATTTTGGTGGGAAACAAGCCAACACCAAATATCCTTTCTCCAAGAATGACCAGATGGTCAGAGTTCCTAGCAGCCTATTCCTACACTCTGACACATCGACCAGGGAAACAAATTTCCCATGCGGACGCTTTGAGCAGAGCACCCTTACCAGAAACCGAGGAATACCCGGCACCAGCGATGACAGCATTACAAATAAAGACTTGCCCCGATCTACCCATATCTGCTTATGATGTCACCAGAGCCACCGCAAAAGACTCAGTGACTTCCCGCATCCTCAGCTGGGTAGGTAAAGGCTGGCCGGAAAATCAAAAAACTGAAAACTTTAAACCTTTCCGGACCAGACAGACTGAACTTTCGATTCAAAAAGGGTGTTTATTGTGGGGTGATCGGGTAGTCATTCCTAACAAACTACAACCCAGAGTACTTGGGATGTTACATGAAGGGCAACCGGGAATTGTGAAAATGAAAAGCCTTGCAAGAAGTTATGTTTGGTGGCTGGGTATTGATAAGGACATAGAATATTGGGTAAGCTCGTGCAACAAGTGCCAGGGAATTAGACCGTCCCCGCCTAAAGCACCCATTAGAGACTGGGAAACCCCGCGAGGCCCTTGGTCAAGAATCCACATCGATTTCGCGGGTCCTACCAAGGGGCATACATTCCTGATTGTCGTTGATGCCTATTCTAATTGGCTAGAAGTAAAAATCATGCCATCAACGACAACAGAAACTTTAATCAAACAACTAGACAACCTTTTTGCCACCCATGGTCTACCAGACGTCCTCGTATCAGATAATGGGCCACAGCTAACCAGCCTACAATTCGAGCAATACCTAGCCTCCCTAGGTATCAGACATGCCCTAACCGCGCCGGCTCACCCGGCCGCAAACGGCAGGGCTGAGAGAATGGTCCGGTTTACCAAAGAGGGATTAGAAAGAATGGACACCGGTGATGTCCAACAGAAAATAAACCGATTGCTCACTCTCCAAAACATAACGCCCAGTACCACGACCAACAAGTCCCCAGCAGAATTGCTCATGGGGAGGAAATTAAGATCACACCTTGATAGGCTGCACCCAAATTTTATGCCAGAAAACCCCCCCGACTCCTCCACACGATTTAGGAAATTTGAAGTAGGCGAGTTGGTTTACGCTAAAAACTTCACCGGGGACCCTGTTTGGCTACCAGGACAAATAACGCAAATAACAGGCCCCAAATCCTACCGGTTAACAATTGACGATGGCAGGGAATGGAAGCGGCACATAGACCAGCTCCGTTCCCGAAACATAGAACGAAATACAGACATACACCCATACATGGAAAAAACCGGTGATGGACAAACCAAAGGGGGGGGGGGAAATGCAAGAAACAAATAAAGAACCAATACAAACAAAACCCAAAGAGATTAACAAACAAAAAGAGCAAATAAAAGACTCACTGTTTGAAGAGACTTGCGTGAAGAGCCCATCGGAAGAGGACAGCCAGGCCAGCTCGACCTGCCCGGAGGAAACGGGAGGGAGCGGCAAAACCGCCGGCCTAAGAAACTCAGGCGGCAGAATGGCTGACTCACCCTTCCAGACGGTTCCAGACAGAAGGACGGACGACACAGCAGCCCCATCCGAACAGGTCGAAGTCTCCGCCGAAAGTGAACTGCGCAGGTCCAGTCGAGTCAGGAAAAGCCCCGCATACCTGCGAGACTACATCACCACGTAGGACTGAACTAAGGAGGGAGGGGTGTTCTGTATGCAAATTGGGTTACTCCAAAACATGCAAATCTGATTGGTCAACTAAAGTAAGCATTGGATTGGTTCACTAAGAACCAATCCAAATAAAGTAAAAAAGGCGGTAAATTCGATCAGTTGCCATTGGTTACAAGCCGGCAGGCTAGCCTATATAAAAGGCTGCCGCTAAGTCGGCCAACCGTTCCTATTTACTGACTAGTTGAAGAATAAAGTATTTGTTGTTGGAACCTGGTCTACCTCGTGTGTTTTCCGAACAAAACAAAGACATTCCTGCATCAGTGCAGTTGCTGATCAAACTGCAGGGGATTGTTCACAGCGGGCACACTGGGCACTAATGTTTAAGCTGCCAACAGCTGGAAAACACTGTCATCAACATGGAAGTGGAAAACATGAATGAAGGTAATATTCAGGGGTGGGATTCAAAATTTTTAACAACGGGTTCTGTGGGCATGGCTTAGTTGGTGGGTGTGGCTTGCTGGTCATGTGACTGGGTGGACATGGCTTGTGGTCATGTTATTGGTTGGGCATGGCCAACTCAATATCACTCACATTGAGCATGCATCTTCTCGCTGCAGTCGTAAGTGTGAAAAATGGTCATAAATCATTTTTTTCAGTGCCATTGTAACTTTGGATGGTCACTCCGCACAAGCAAAGTACCAGCAAAGGAGGGGAAAAACCTCCAGAGAAGTTCCTGAGACAAGAAGTCTAGTCCTGCCAAGAATGTAATAAGGGTTAACAGAGAGGCAGTTTCTGTAAGCAAAACCAGAATGTTTCCTTCCTACCTTCCTTATAGGATTAGGCCAGTAATTTCTTCTAACAACTGGTTCTCCAAACTGCTTAGAATGTTAACAACCGGTTCTAGCGAATAGGTGCGAATTAGTAGAATCCCACCCCTGGTTTGGGTGCACATGCACGCATTTGCACACAGACTTTACGCGCTCGGTCCAGAAAAGGGTAGTCATCACTGCTCTAGGTCATGACTGTCAAACTCACGGCACAATGGGCTGAATGTGTCACGTGCTGGCCATACCCTCTCCTGGTTTAGCAAAGGTGGGAAAGTCACAATATGTCATATGACGATGCTGTGATGATGCGTGTTTGACACCCCTGCTCTAGGTACACAATAGTTTGAACAGAGAAAGTTCTTGGAAAAAAAATTGATAGTTGTAAGTGAAAATGGACTGACAGTATCATTAGTTCCTTGTGACATTTCTAGTCTTTAAAATCCTTCTGGTAGTAATAAATCTTAAATATTTTTCAAAGGCACTTGTTTCCAAATGTGGTTTTCTTAAACAGATGAGCTCTCAAACTATAAAGGTAACAAATCACAAGAATTCTTCATCTTCTGCTTAGAGAAGTTTTCCCTGATTTGGCACACGCTAAATGAATTGGGCTTCAATTGTCATAATACCTAAGTAGACTGGGGAATTGAAATCTGTAACATCTGGAAATCACCACTGGGATGAGTTATAATTATCAGTAAGCCCCTGGGAGAATCATAAAGGAAAAGATAAGAATTGTTCCAACTTTTTTGTTTTGTTTTTTAAGTGGAGATAATTAGATAATTTATTTCATCCTGTTTCACTTGTTCTGTCATTAAATGCTGAATGAAGGTCTGCATCTCCTTTCAAATCTGCTTAAAATATGCTTTGCATGGCCAAGTAGTACTCCGGGATCCCCTGAAGTAGAACAATCATTCAAAAAAATATTACTGGGTTCCTATTTTGTTTGTGCAAATCAAAAACAAACCCTTGATGCAACTAAAAAGAAAAAAATGACCTATACATTTATTTTTTGTACTCAGAGATTGTGGACCTGATGCAAGACTATGAAGAATGATGTGTGAGACTCAGCCGGAATAGTATTAAGTGGGGCTAAGAGAAGGCATGATGAACATATTGGTTTAGTCTGCTGAAAATGAAATACTGGGGAGGAAGTAGTATTGTGTGGAAAAAAAATAGAGAAAGATAAGATGGCTTTTCAGGAAGACCTTCTGTATACCTCTGACTTCTTTGCTTGTTCATAAATTGTTCTAAGTAGCAACAAGAGAAAATTCTTGGATCAGGATCTGAAGGTTTACAATGTGGCAAACAGGATTGGTGGTAAGTAGTGATGTAACTGAAATCTATAAGTTAGGGCCATGAGACACATAAAAGGAAGAAGGGGCATAAATACATGATATAAATGTGCTCTTCATTACATTTACAGTTTGGTATGTCACATCCCCATGCACTAGATTGCTCGATTATATACCAGTATAAATGCCATTTTACTATCATCAGCTCCTACTCTGGTCCATACAAGTCATTTAGCTGGCTCAGTATAGTTAAAACTAGCAGTGAAATATCTTCAAAGATGAGGTCCCCCTCTGATCAAAATTCAGTGGAACTGTTTGTCCATTCACTTAGGAGAGCCAAGGGACAATAGTATAATTGCAAAAAAGGTGATCAGCATTGCCAGCCCAGAAACATTAAGCACAAGGTGGGCACTACAATATAATCCACTGCACAAAGAGCTGAGGAGGAAGAAGTAATACCCTCACAGACAGAAACATACACCTACATACTGTGGAAATTCATCTCTGAATTGACCATACCTCCTGCTATTTGGCTTGTCCTATTATCCAATGAACCTGAAGGCAGGACAAGAACCTGAGTTCTGATCAACTACAGGTGACCTAGACAATAGTGGACAGTGGCATTCTAGGCTGAAAGGAATGACTGAAATAGAAGAAGGCAGTTTCTCATATTCCTAATTTAACTGATTAGATCCAAAGCAGAGATGAATATGAAGATTCATCTGAAGATGATTGGGAAGTGGAATAGATCTAGAAGTCAGAGGAGGAGTTTTATGCCTGAACTGTCCTTGCTAAAAACAAATGTGTTCTACACAAAATTGTAGATTAATGTTTATCTCAAAATAATAACTCCAGTGGCTGATTTCTTCATATTAAACATGCAAAGAAGAATCAGAAGCAACCAAACATTTGTTCTTCCTTTCATCATTTTAGCTGCATAGTCTGATATCTCTGCAAGTATGGAATATCAGCTCAAGTTCCCCTTTCCAACTTTCCATGTTATTTTATCTTCCAGGGATCATCCACACAGTCCATTTGTGGCTTTCTTCAGATGCTTTGATTATTGTCAACAACACACTGTGTAACTAAGGGGATATCTATAATCCTCTTACAAGTGTAGTACATCAATCATTCCTGAAAAGTATGACATTGTTATCCTCTACTCACACCAGCTGTATGTGAATATAACCAGGGGTGGGATTCTACCAGTTCGTACCTATTCACTAGAACTGGTTGTTAATATTCTAAGCAGTTCGGAGAACCGGTTGTTAGAAGAAATTACTGGCCTAATCCTGTAAGGAAGGCAGAAAGGAAACATTCTGGTGTTGCTTACAGAAACTGCCTCTCTGTTAACCCTTATTACATTCTTGGCAGAACTAGACTTCTCTGGAGGTTTTTCCCCTCCTTTGCTGGTACTTTGCTTGTGTGGAGTGACCATCCAAAGTTACAATGACACTGAAAAAAATGATTTATGACCATTTTTCACACTTACGACTGTTACAGCATCCCCACAATCATGAAAGGCCAGATGAGGAGATGCGTGCCTCAGTGTGAGTGATATTGAGTTGGCCATGCCCAACCAATAACATGACCACAAGCCATGTCCACCCAGTCACATCACCACCAAGCCACGCCCACTGACTAAGCCATGCCCACAGAACCAGTTATTAAAAAATTTGAATCCCACCCCTGACCCAAACCCCCAAAATGTAATGCACTGCCCCATGCACGCACCCCTGTGTATGACTCCCCACATGTGCCAGACCTCCATGTATGTGCACATATCCTTGCACTCACCAGGCCTCTGAGCATGCGCTCACACGCCCCCCCCATGCATGCACAGCAGAGACCAGAAGGCCGTTGGCTGGTGGGAGGCACACGTTTGTGCGTGTCGGAGGTGAACTGGGGGGACGGCTCACGTGCCACCAGAGAGGGTGCTGCGTGCCACCTCTGGCACGCATATGAAAGGTTCACCATCACAGACCTCAAGCATCCGAGAGTCAAGAAAGTCAACTTCTTGGTGGTGGCTTCCTGCTTCTAATACTCTTTGATAATAGAGGCTGGTCTATTTCGTTCTGTGGCATCTTTCAGCCAGAATCAGAATTTAAGCTTGTGAGGCTGACTCTGCTATATTATTTGCATGTTATTTTGCTATTTTTGTATCTGTTTTATTTTACTTTTTAATGTATTTTTTAAGTAATAATACCACCATTGGTATTATTTTGTTCCCTGTTTTATATTAAGGAAAAGTTGCTGTTTAGTGTAACATAGAAGCATAACAATTTTTCTTTGCTTGTTTAACAATTTGTCTTGAATTCAAATAAAAGACTGAGGAAGCAGGAGCCATACAATTTGGCTCCTGATGACGTGGAAGAGGAAGAACATGAAGATTATCTGTACACACTCTTGATTGTGCAAAGGACTTCATGGAAGAATTCCAATAATGCAAGGCAGCAGTTGTCTCTCAAGAGCTTAAAGACAGCTTTTCTGCTGGCTTGCAAGGCAGCTGAGTCTCCAAACTGATTCTGAGACAGCTGGCTACATGTTGTGGGAGCCTCAGCTCTCTGAATACAACAAAGAATGTATACAATACATCAGGCTTTTACTTGGAGCAAAGGGGCCAGCAAATGTATACAGCCCTCAGAAAATAAGGGCTAAATGCTTAGGATATGTAAACACCGATCAACATTTCCAAACCTAATCAAGGGTTTGTCCAGTCCTGTTGTGGAGTATGTTGATTTTCTTGACATAGGTTTGCTGGAAGGTTGTTAAAAGCCATATAGGTATGGTGGACTTTGTTGAAGGATGAAAACAGGTAGATACATTTCATACAGTTACACATATTCAGAAATGATTCAGAAAAAAGGCTCTGAAATAACCTGAGCACAAGACTCTATTATTATTAAACTAATTCTATATCTTCCAGTCAGCCTGGAGAAAAAAAATAAAGACATCGCTGAATAAGTCAGCTCATCAAAACACTCACAGCCCTAATTTTAATGACTCATTGGTCTTTTCTTCTGGATCAACTCAAAATATTTCATTACCTAAAACAAGGGGCAAGATGGCTTTCTCTCCAAATTTTATATACAAAAGACAGTTGATTTCTGATAGTGGATAAAAGTCTGAAATTACAGAATCAAAAAAGGTTCTAGCTTAGGTGCACCAAAATAGATTGTGTGCACATATTTGGGGACCCTAATAGATTGTGTGCACTGTCTGCACATGCTGGAGACAACAAGAAACTTGGTAAGACAAGCTGGTAGAATATAATGAAACAAAACAAGCAAAATGTCAAAAAGTGATGACATTTATGTAGTTACTTACCAAGCACATCTAAATTATTTTATTTGTTTATTTATTTATTTGTCTGTACAAGATAGGTGTAAACATAAACAGGAACAATACAGATAAATGGGGACAGTAAGACAGGGACAATAAGCACGTTGGTGCACTTATGCATGCCCCCTTTAAATTATATCAGAGTTACCAAAATATCTTTACAATTCCCAAGGCATGTCACAACTGTTCAACACCCCTAATGTTTGGAAATTGAAAGACGAATAATTTGACACGCCCATCCAACATCTGTCATTTGGATCATTTAATATTAAATTATTTTTATTTAATAACCCAAATTAGTTGCAAATGACCAGACATGTCTACCAGGTTGTTGAGACTTGTCCCCTTTTTAATACATGATACATGTAAACACATGTAAATGTGTTGATGATACATGTAATACATATAAAATGCACATATTAATGCACATGATACATGTAAAATGTATGGCTTGATACATGCAGTGCCTATCATACATATAAAAAAGGAGGGGGTTTGATAGCATGGTTGCAGTTGCTATATTGACTTCTTTTTTTAAAAAAAACTTTACTCCTGTGGGATCTTTCTACCTATTTCCTTTGATATGACTGTTTATCAAAACAAGCAGTTGCTATTTGGGGCTTTTACATCCTTCTTCTTCTACCCAAAACCAGCCCTACTACTGGAGCAGAAATGTGGTAGGTCTATCATTTTAGGCTGCTTCCCTTACATCTTCTCTTGGACTCCATTCAATCAAACCCCAAGCTGAACTTGGTAGGGATAAAAAAAGCCCAAGCAGAGTCATTAAGGGGGTTTGGAAACAAGCAGCTAAATGTCTGTGGAAAT
>BLBF01000003.1:10387252-10404859 GCA_015471245.1 Laticauda colubrina
GTTGTGACCTGTGGTTTTCATGTGTTGGACTAGTGAGGAGGTGTGTTCCAGCTTTTTTACTGCATTTTTGTGTTCATCTAGGCGGGTACTTATTCTTCTATTGGTCTGTCCAATGTATGCGGCCGGGCATGATGCACAGGAAACTTTGTATATGCCTTGGTTTTCCAGGTCAATTTTATCTTTGGGGTTTTTCAGGATGGCTGCTGCTATTTTTTTGTCTGTTTTGAAGGCAGTCTATATATTTATATATATATAACCAAAAAGATATACATAAGCCAAGTGCTTTTTCAAGAGGCAATTGGACTTTCTTGGTTTTTCCTTGTAGATGTTTTGTTTCTCATCCAGGAATCTTTTTCAGTTCTTCAGTCAGAATTGAAGAACTGAGGAACTTGGAGGAGAAGTGAAACATCTTTAAGGAAAAACAAAAGAAGTTCAGTTGCCTTCTGAAAACAGCCATGACCTGAATGTCTGAGAATCTACATAGATACTATAATAAATAAATATTCATTCAGCATTACGGTAACTATCTTATACTATCTTATGTCATCTTATACATATTGACTCACATTTAATCTCCATTGTTTATCTGTTGGGTTCAGAATGATTTAGAACTTTCTCTGGGACAAAGGATGTGGGGTCAAATTGTATTCATATTTACTCAAAGATACATGGCTCTGCGTTCAATAGCCTTATTCCCAGGGGTGTGTGAACATAGGACTGCAAATTTAGATAGGCAAAACCTCATAAATTAAGAATGCTTAAATATTGCCATGGTCCAGCATTTTGGAGGGTTCAAACTATTTTGCATCATAAATGTTCCAATGCTACTTTATAGTAAATCTACTATTAGAGCTATCCAGCAGGTGGTTTAGTACATGTTACACCCTGAAACCTGAATTAACACACTAAATAGCATGGGTTCCCTAGACATGTTGAACAGCAAACTGTCTGACCCCATTTAGCTAACATAGGCTAATGTGTTGCACAAGCCAAATGAATCAGATAGAATAGAATATAATAATTTATTGTCACTTTGAATTTACACTAATTGACATACACCAAAATGAAATTATGTTGCATGCAGTTCTCAAAGTGTCTCCACCTCCAATATAAACAGAAGCATGAGTAAATAAATAAAGCACTTTTATTCATATATTTATAAAGAACTTTATTCTTTATAAAATAAAGAATAAAGAATATTTAGTTTAAATGACTAAATAAAGCTAAATAAATAAATATATACATACATACATTCAAAATTATGCATGTACCCACATATTTTATATGACACAGAGAAACAACACAGTCTAGTTCAGATGTATACTTGTCCATGGCAAGAGAAACAAATCTTGCAAGTTTACCAGACAGACGACATAGGGAACAAAGCTTCAAAACCTTCTCCCAGAGGGGAGCAGCAGAATCTCGTGTGTGAGTTCTTTGACAATGTGTTGTACTTTAATATCAGGGCGCTTATAAGGAGTATCATGAATAACAAGAAATGAACTTCTTATAATCTTCTTGGCTGTCTTTACCACTCTCTCTATGGACTTTCTATCTGAGGTACTGCTGTCACCAAACCAAACAGTGATGTCACATAATCTTTAAAAAGAGACATTCAATCTATTGTGTTTCAATTAAAATTATATTTCTAATTTCTATTTTGTGTTTCTATTATGTAAAGAGAAAAGAGGCATGCCGTCACTTTCATATTTTAATTAGTTTGCTCACTTAGGAATAAGCAAAGTCACTCTACTATTGGAAGAAAGAGTTTTATTCATTTATTGGTGGGTGGTTTTTTTGGAGACAGGCCCAATGATATCTTTATGGCCAAGGTGTGAAATGGATCAGGAGGGACAGATAATCATACCAGATAGATGGAACAGGGATTTTTCCCCTTCTCCCAGGCTTTTGAAAAGTAGAGCTTGAAAAGCTGTTTTTAATTTTCAACTGTGCTTGTTGAGTTACTTCAGTTCAAAAGTAGGATTGTGTATAAAATGGGAAATGTGTATTGTTTGGAGCTCAGAAAAAATATCTCCCTCAAAATATTCCTTAGGACAACCAGCATCAGAAATTCTGGGAGTTGAAGTCTTAACATTTGGAAAACCCTGCCTTAGAAGATTCTTAGTTGCCTTGTGATCAGATGGAGTACAGCTCAAAACTGGCTTAAAAATCATGCTATTTACATATCTGTATCTATCTAAAACATATCACTCATAGGAAATTATTCCCCATCACCAGTACTTATAAACAATTTTGGACAATTCAGCAGCCCATTCCTATCATAGATCAGAATTATGTTTTCTTCATGACAGTTAGCTAAGAATTGTACACAATGAAATGAAATCAGTTGAAATCCTTATTTCTGATAACAGGGAAAAAAAAGAGGGGGACAGAGCAACTAAAATGAAGCCTTTGTACAGTTCCACATAATCCATTCATATCCCACTAAATCATTATTTAGTATTTATGAATTAGTTTACAGTGACAACCAAATATGATCAAGGTCAGGGACTTCGATAATGAAAGGTCAGAAAAGAAAATGATCTGGGTAGAAAAACCGCACACATTTTTGTGCATGTGTGTGCATGTGTTTCCTGTTTAATCTATTTTCCTGAAAACAACGTTGCTAGCTTTGCAAAAATTGTGCACAGTTGAAATTCCATCTGAAAATAATTAGCTATCAATGGACAATCCTGCTGACTATAAACAGAATCTTCCACATGTTTGAATGCGGCTTTTTAAGCATCCAAATGGGATGAGCTGTAATACAGAGCAGTCGATAGGCCTTTGATGGCTGAAGTGATTAATGAACACAAGAGAGTTTGTCTAGTATTGTATATATTGCTATTAAATGGTTAGATCTTTCTTAAGTAAATGTACCATCTTAGATGAGAGAGGCTGCCGAGCGTTATCTAATTCAATGAGTGATCCTTCTTTCTACCCTTGAAAAGAATGTCCTTTATTACCAGAAGGTCACTACTGAGAAATTAAATAGACAACCTTTTTTCATAGGAGACAAATGCCTTTGTTCTTCTTCTATCAGATATAGCTGGTGTTCTGTATGTAAATTGGTTGACTCCAAATACGCAAACCTGATTGGTCAAATAAACTAAGCATTGGATTGGTTCACTAGGAACCAATCAAATGAGCTGCTGGAAAGCGGCAAATTTAAACAAATGCCATTGGCTACAAGCTGGCAGGCCAGCCTGTATAAAAGGCTGGCCTCGGTTTCAGCCGAGCGTTCCTGTTACTGACTAGTTTGAATAAAGCCTTTTTGTTGTTGGAACCCAGTCTACCTCGTGTGTTTTCCGAACAAAACACTGGCGACGAGGATGGGATCGTCCTGAACACGAAACCTGCATGCAGTGATAAGAAGTCAGACGACAGCAGAGATGCCTGGAAACAACGCACCGCCCGCACCCTTCAATCCTAACGAAGAGGATTGGGAGTCCTATGCAGACCACTTCCAAATGTATTTGGAGAGCAGTGAAATGGAAGGCATTTCAGAACAACGCAAGCAAGCTGTGTTCCTAACTCACTGCGGGCCAACGGTGTTCAAGATGGCAAAGGCCCTTGCGAAGCCCCAAGATGTTAAACAACTAACCTGGCCAGAATTGCAAAGAATTCTCAAAGCACACTACGCTCCGGTGGTGTCTAATTTAATAAAGCGACACAAATTTTACCGCAGAGACCAGAGAGAGGGAGAGACAGTCGCCGATTTCGTTGCTGCCCTTAGGCAAATAGGGGGTGAGTGTGATTTCCTGAACATCGACGAAGCGATGAGGGACCGCGTGGTGTTGGGGCTAAGAGACTCTACTGCACAGAGTAAATTACTCAACAAGCCCAACATCACCGTAACCGAAGCCATCGTGGAAGCCACAGCCGCTGAAGCCACAAAAAAATCGGCTGTCACAATGAAGAAGATGAACACACACAGCGAAGAAACAACCCCAGCCAAAGACAGAAAACAGCCTACTACCACCACCCACTACGAAGAGTCTGGAGAGGCAATCGAGTCGAGCGAAGAAGACAACGAGGTCCACCGTTTATTCGCGAACAAAAAAGAGCGTGAAAGAAAGAATTGGCGGGAGTGTGCTGGCTGCGGAGGAAACCATGCCTGAGCCGAATGCGGATTTCTCGACGCTATCTGCAGGTATTGCAAGAAACGAGGGCATATCGAGAAAGTCTGTAGAAACAAGAAAAGCTATAGCCCAACGAGACGCCGAAATTCCCCAATACAAGCTGAGCCTAAACGAGCTGAAAGAAAGTGGCAACAATACAAGCAAGCCAATACACACCAAACTGTCACTGTAGAGAGCGCTCAGACGGAAAGCGGGAAGAAGGTTAAAGTCACAGTAAAAATCGAAGGGAAGCCCTGCAAGATGGAGGTGGACTCGGGGTCCTTCCTTTCTATGGTATCGTGGGACACAATAAAACAGCTAATCCCAGATATCCAACCCAAAAAATTACAGAAGCAGCATCTAACTCTCAAAGACTACCAAGGTAACCAAATCCCTGTAGTCGGCATGGGACATTTCTGAGTCGCCTATAGACAACACGTCAAAATACTACGCTGACCATAATCGACCGAGACAGACCAAGCCTCCTGGGCATTGAATGGTTCGTGCCATTGGGCATCGGGATGACTGGGGTCGATTGAGTGAATAGAACCGGCTGGGAAGAAGACCTCTTCCGCGAGTTCCAGGACGTTTTTGACGGTTCACTTGGCAAGTATCGGGGAAATCCCATTTCTTTCAGTCTAGACCCCCAAATAGCCCCACGAAGAATAAAAGTCAGGCGAGTTCCCTTTGCACTAAAGGCAAAGATAGAGGAACAGCTAGACAAACTAATAGCCCAGGGGGTGTTAGAACCTGTGGACCATGCCAAGTGGGAAACGCCTATTGTCACACCCATAAAACCTGACGGGTCCATTAGAATCTGTGGTGACTATAAGGCTACCCTGAACCACGCATTACAACCAAGCGCATACCCGGTGCCAGTAGTCCAGCATTTGCTTCACTCCCTGGGAAAGGGCAAAGTTTTTGCTAAACTCGACTTGGCACAAGCCTATCAACAACTCCCAGTGGACCCAGAAACTGCAGAAGCACAGACTATAGTCACCCATAAGGGCGCATTCAAATGTCACCGACTCCAATTTGGAGTAAGCGTGGCCCCAGGCGTTTTCCAGAGTCTGATGGAACACCTCCTAAATGGCATACAAGGAGTCGTTCCCTATTTTGACAACGTCCTAATCTCGGCCAGAGATTAAACTCAATTAAGGAAAAGACTCAAAGAAGTATCAACTAAGTTTAGGGAATCTGGCCTCAAGGTAAAAAGAGAAAAGTGCTGCCTAATTAAGAATAGCGTCGAATTCCTGGGCTACTCAATAGACGGAGAGGGTATCCACCCTACAGACAAAAAAGTTAAAGCAATCAAAGATGCACCTGAACCAAGAAATAAAACCGAACTACAAGCATTTTTAGGACTAATTAATTTCTGTAATGTGTTCCTGCCAAACAAGGCCACTATAGCAGAACCGTTGCACCATCTTTTAGACAAGAAGGCAACTTGGACTTGGGGTTACAAAGAAAAGAAAGCCTTCCAAAATATTAAAAGCTTGCTAACATCAACAAACGTTCTCATCCAATTTAACACTGCCATTAAGAGTGACCTGCAACGCCTCACCATACGGAGTAGGTGCCATCCTGAGCCACCAACTACCTGATGGCAGAGAAGCACCCGTCGCATATTACTCTAGGACTCTATCCAAAACCGAGCGGAATTACAGCCAATTGGACAGGAAAGCTCTAGCAATTGTTGCTGGAATGAAACGCTTCGACGAGTACTTATACGGGCGGACCTTTCAAATCATAACAGACTACAAGCCGCTGATGGGGATTTTGGCGGGAAACAAGCCAACACCTAATATACTGTCCCCAAGAATGACTAGATGGTCAGAGTTCCAAGCAGCTTATTCCTACACTCTGACACATCGCCCAGGGAAACAAATTTCCCATGCGGACGCTTTGAGCAGAGCACCCTTACCAGCAACCGACGAAGACCCGGCACCAGCGATGACAACACTACAAATTGAGACTTGCCCCGATCTACCTATATCAGCTTATGATGATGCCAGAACCACTGCGAAAGACTCATTGACTGCCCGCGTTTCCTAGCTGGGTAGGTAAAGGCTGGCCGGAGAACCAAAAAACTGAAAACTTTAAACCTTTCCAGTCCAGACAGACTGAACTTTCGATCCAAAAGGGGTGTTTGTTGTGGGGTGATCGGGTGGTAATTCCTGCCAAATTACAACCCAGGGTACTTAGGTTGTTACATGAAGGGCACCCAGGAATGGTTAAGATGAAAAGCCTTGCTAGAAGTTATGTTTGGTGGCCGGGTATTGATAAGGACATAGAGTATTGGGAAAGCTTGTGCAACAAATACCAGGGAATTAGACCGTCCCCACCAAAAGCACCCATTAAGGACTGGGAAACCCCTCGGGGACCGTGGTCAAGAATCCACATTGATTTCGCGGGTCCTACCAAGGGGCATACCTTTCTGATTGTCGTTGATGCCTATTCTAATTGGCTTGAAGTAAAAGTTATGCCATCAACGACAACAGAAACTGTAATTAAAAAACTGGGCAACCTTTTTGCCACCCATGGCCTACCGGACGTTCTTGTCTCAGATAATGGGCCACAGCTAACCAGCATACCATTTGAGCAATACCTAGCCTCCCTAGGTATAAGACATGCCCTAACCGCGCCGGCTCACCCAGCTGCGAACGGCAGAGCTGAGAGAATGGTCCGGTTTACTAAAGAAGGTTTAGAAAGAATGGACGCCGGAGATGTCCAACAGAAAATAAACCGTTTGCTCACACTCCAGCACATAACGCCCAGTACCACAACCAACAAGTCCCCAGCAGAATTACTTATGGGGCGAAAGTTAAGATCACACCTTGATAGGTTACACCCAAATTTTACTCCAGAAAACCTCCCTGACTCCTCTACATGGCTTAGACAATTCGAAATAGGCGATTTAGTATACGTTAAAAACTTCACCGGGGACCCGGCATGTCTACCAGGACAGATTACCCAAATCACAGGCCCCAAATCCTACCGGTTAACAGTAGAGGATGGCAGGGAATGGAAGCGGCACATAGATCAGCTTCGATCCCGAATTATAGAAAGAACCAGATTTACAACCATTCACCGACAAAACCGACGAATTGCAAACCAAGGTGGGGGGGGGGAAATGCGAGAAATAAATAAAGAACTTTTTAAAACCAAAACCAATGAAACATATAATCAAAAAGAGCAAATAAAAGACTCACTGTTTGGAGAGACTTGCGTGAAGAGCCCATCGGAAGGGGCCAGCCAGGCCAGCTCGACCTGCCCAGAGGAAACGGGAGGGAGCGGCAAAACCGCCAGCCTAAGAAACTCAGGCGGTGGTAAAATGGCTGACTCACCCTTCCAGACGGTTCCAGGGAGAACGGACGACACGGCAGCCCCATCCGAACCGGTCGAAGACTTCACTAAGAATGAACCGCGCAAGTCAAGTTGAGTCTGGAAAAGCCCCGCCTACCTGCGAGACTACGTCACCATGTAGGACTGAACTAAGAGGGGAGGGGTGTTCTGTATGTAAATTGGTTGACTCCAAATATGCAAACCTGATTGGTCAAATAAACTAAGCATTGGATTGGTTCACTAGGAACCAATCAAATGAGCTGCTGGAAAGTGGCAAATTTAAACAAATGCCATTGGCTACAAGCCGGCAGGCCAGCCTGTTACTGTTACTGTTACTGACCAGTTTGAATAAAGCCTTTTTGTTGTTGGAACCCGGTCTACCTCGTGTGTTTTCCGAACAAAACAGTTGGTTTGCAAAAGCTTTATATTGTTGAGAACATAAAACAGCAGTTCTGAAAATGCACCAGGCCTGTAGCATTTCTCTTCATTATGTTTAACATTTGCCAATTCTATCGCATGCTTTTCCTGGTAATAATAGGAAGATCCTCAGAGGTGTGTGAGTGAGTGTGTAGGTGTGCATGTGCATGCATACTGTTATACCCACATGCAGAGTCTAGTATTACCTATTGCCATGATAACAAACATATAGATGGAAATCTTATTAGCAACCAGTTGGCTTCAGATTTCAAGACCAAATTCACAGAATGTTGAGTGTTCTTTAAATTTTCCTTTTCCTATTATTTAAAGCCATAACATATTTCACTGCTACTGGAAGAAACCTCATCAAGAATCTGTGCCCTGTACCACAACCACCATACCAAATTCCAGCAGAAAGTAGTTTAACTTTCGTCAGATCCCAAGTAATGCACAAGAGTGCCAATCTTTATGTAGCCTAACACATGTAGGAGATAGCAACAGATTTCAGGAAGCTCCAAAATTTGCAAAAGAAAATGCAATGAGGACACAACATTAATCAGTTTTAAAAAATAAACTGGAGGGAAAATGGAATGTCTCCAGCTAATTGGCTGAAAATAGTCCCAACAGCACAGAAATCCTGAATAGTGTTCAACTAGTGGGGAAAAAAACAGTAAGAAAAAAGAGAATGAGTGCAGATGAAAAAGTGCAAATATTTCTGAACATTTTTTCTTCAATTGTTCTTTGCTCCATTATTCACCTTCTCATTAATCATCCTTGTCTAGTCTACAATTATTGTTAAGTTCTGGCTTTGCTTTTGCATAGATCAATGCCCACAGGCTGGCGGCTCCATGGGGTGCTTAGATCTGGCCCATGGGGCCACCCTGAAAACAGTGAAGGACTGGCCTCAGAGGCCCCTGCCAACAAAAATGGAGCTCACAAGGGTCTTATAGTCCCTATGCTGCTCACACAGTCTTCTCAAGATCCGTTTTTGCTGGCAGTTTTGCAGGAGGCCATCACAATCAAAAAGAAGAGCTCAGGAGTCCATTTTTGCTTGAAGAGCATTCCAGCCATCACAGGAGCTCCCAAAACGAGTGACATCGAGCTGGCCATGCTCAGCCTAGCCATGCACCTCCCTGAAGTCAAACATAACCCTGATGTGGCCCTCAGTGAAATTGAGTTTGACATCCCTGGCATAGATTATTTGGATTCAGAAATTAAAGCAAAACAGTGCTGGGTACCTTCAGCATCCTTTCGGCATCTAATTTCAAATCCTTGATGACCGCATAAGCATCTTCTTACAGACATTAAATCACGTTGGTGATAAGATGGTGCCTTGGCTGCCTGGGAACTAGTGTCAGCTGCAATAAGAGTGGAAGTACGGCATAACCACTGTTCCGTCCGGAAAAACACGAGGTAGACCGTGTTCCAACAACAAAGTCTTTATTAGTTAACAACAGTTGAGAAACGGAACATTGGCTCAAGCCGCGGCAGCCTTTTTATAGGGTTTTGCCTGCCGGCTTGTAGCCAATGACAGGTATTTAGTTTTGCTGGCTTTTAGCAGCTTCGTGGATTGGTTCCTATTGAACCAACCCCATTCAGGCTTTTTAGCCAATCAGAATCCTGTATTAGGAGTCTACTATTCTTTATACAGAACACCCCTCCCCTCTTGGTTTAGTCCTACATGGTGACGTAGTCGCGCAGGTAGGTGGGGCTTCTTTTGACTCGACTGGCCTTGCGCGGTTCATTTCTGCTGAAGACTTCAACTGGTTTGGATGGGGTTGCTGTCTCTTTGGTCCTTCTCCATGGAACCGCCTGGAAGGGTGAGTCAGCCATTTTACTGCCGCCTTAGTTTCTTAGGCCGGCGGTTTTGCCGCTCCCTCCTTTTTTCTCCGGGCAGGTCGAGCTGGCCTGGCTGCCCTCTTCAAATGGACTCTTCTCGCAATTTTCTTCTAACTGTAAGTCTCTTTTTTGCTCTTTTTGTTTGTTATTGTATTCTGTGTTTAATTTGAACGGTTCTTTATTATTTTCTCGTATTTTCCCCCCCTCTTTGGTTTGATTTTCATCATTTTTTAATATTTGTGGTTGTGTGTTTGTACTTCTTTCTATGTTTTGGGACCAAAGCTGGTCGATATGCCGCTTCCATTCCCTGCTGTCATCTACGGTTAGTCGGTAGGACCGGGAGCCTGTAATTTGTGTGATTGTTCCTGGAAGCCATAATGGGTCCCCGGTAAAATTTCTTGAATAGACTAGGTCGCCTATTTCAAATGTCCTGAAACGGGTGGAGGAGTGGGGGGGATTTTCTGGCATATAGTTTGGGTGCAATCTGTCTAATTGCGACCTCGGTTTTCTTCCCATTAGTAATTCCGCTGGACTTTTGTTTGTTATAGTACCTGGTGTAATATGCTGGAGGGTGAGTAGGCGATTTATTTTATCTTGGACATCTCCAATGTCCATTTTTTCTAACCCTTCTTTAGTAAACCTGACCATTCTCTCTGCCCTACCATTTGCAGCTGGGTGGGCCGGCGCGGTTAGGGCATGTCTAATACCTAGGGAGGCTAGGTATTGTTCAAATTGGATACTCGTTAATTGTGGCCCATTGTCAGACACTAGGACGTCCGGCAGGCCATGGGTTGCGAAGAGTTTGTCAAGTTGTTTAATAACGGTTTCAGTTGTCGTAGATGGCATAATTTTAACCTCCAGCCAATTTGAGTATGCATCTACGACAATTAGAAAAGTATGTCCCTTAGTAGGACCCACAAAGTCAATGTGGATTCGTGCCCAGGGGCCTCGTGGGGTTTCCCAGTCCTTTATGGGTGCTTGTGGTAGGGAAGGCCTGTTTCTTTGGCATTTGTTGCAAGAATTTACCCAGTATTCGATGTCCCTATCTATACCCGGCCACCAGACATAGCTTCTAGCAAGGCTTTTCATTTTAACAATTCCAGGGTGGCCTTCGTGAAGCATACCCAGTACCTTAGTTTGTAATTTGGAAGGGATAACTACCCGATCACCCCACAACAAACAACCTTTTTGAATCGAAAGTTCAGTTTGTCTGGTCCGGAAAGGTTTAAAGTTCTCAGTTTTTTGATTTTCCAGCCAGCCTTTACCTACCCAGTTTAGTACATGGGCAGTCAATGGGTCCCTTGCGGTGGCTCTGGCAACATCATTTGCAGATATTGGTAGATCGGGGCATGTCTCTATCTGCAAGGTGGTCATCGCTGGTGCCGGGTCTTCCTCTATAGTCGGTAATGGTGCTCTGCTCAACGCGTCTGCATGGGAAATTTGTTTCCCGGGGCGATGTGTCAGAGTATAAGAGTAGGCTGCTAGGAATTCTGACCATCTAGTCATTTGCGGGGACGAAATGTTCGGTGTTGGCTTGTTTCCTGCCAAAATTCCCAGTAGCGGTTTATGGTCCGTTACTATCAAAAATGTTCTTCCATATAGATATTCGTGGAAGCGTTTCACTCCAGTGATGATTGCCAGGGCTTCTCTGTCCAATTGACTATAATTACGCTCGGTTTTAGACAGAGTCTTTGAATAGTATGCGACAGGTGCCTCTCTTCCATCTGGCAATTGGTGACTCAGGATGGCACTGACTCCAAACGGTGAGGCGTCGCAGGTCACCGTCAATGGAAGTGTGTTACTAAACTGAATAAGAACGGTGTTTGATGTTAATAAGTTTTTTATTTTTTGGAAGGCTTTCTTTTCTCTGTAACCCCAAGTCCAAATTGTTTTTTTATCCAGTAATTGGTGTAATGGTTCCGCTATTGTCGCTTTGTGGGTTAGGAACACGTTATAAAAATTTATTAGTCCCAAAAATGCCTGCAGTTCAGTTTTGTTCCTTGGTTCTGGTGCGTCTTTAATAGCTTTGACTTTTTTGTCAGTAGGGTGTATACCCTCTCCGTCTATTAAGTAACCCAGGAATTCGACACGATCAGTCATTAAACAGCATTTTTCTGTTTTTACTTTTAGGCCAGATTCTCTGAATTTAGTTAGTACATCTTTTAGTCTTTTTTTTAGCTGGGTCGCATCTTTGGCCAAAATTAGGACATCGTCGAAATATGGTACGACCCCTTTTATACCATTCAATAGGTGTTCCATGAGGCTCTGGAAAACGCCTGGGGCTACACTCACTCCAAATTGGAGTCTGTTGCATTTTAATGCCCCTTTGTGGGTCACTATTGTTTGTGCTTCAGCCATTAAGGGGTCTCCTGGGAGCTGTTGGTAAGCTTGCGCTAGATCTAGTTTAGCGAAAACTTTTCCTCCCCCAAGAGAATGTAATAAGTGTTGTACGACTGGCACTGGGTATGCGCTTTGTTGCAATGTGTGGTTCAGGGTAGCCTTGTAGTCACCACAGATTCGAACCGACCAGTCTGGTTTAATTGGTGTTACGATTGGCATTTCCCATTTAGCATGGTCAACAGGTTCTAAAACCCCTTGGTCTATTAATTTATTTAGTTGTTCCTCTATTTTTGCTTTCAGAGCAAAAGGAACTCGTCTGGCCTTTAGTCTTCGAGGGGCTACCTGGGGGTCTAGACTAAAGGAAATTGGGGTTCCCCGATACCTGCCTAGGGAGTCATCGAAAACGTCCTGGAACTCTTGGATCAGGTTTTCTTCCCAGTCGGTTGCGGCCACCCGGTCTACTCCGGTCATCCCGATGCCCAATGGTGCGAACCATTCGATGCCCAGGAGGCTTGGTGGATCTCGGTTGACTATTGTCAATGGTAGTACTTCGACATGTTGTTTGTAGGCGACTTGGAAATGTCCTAGGCCTACCACAGGAATTCGGTTTTCTTGGTAGTCCTTGAGGGTTAATTTTTGTCTCTGGAGTTCTTTGAATTTGATATCTGGGACCAGTTGTTTGATGGTGTCCCATGACACCATTGATAGGAAAGACCCACAGTCTACCTCCATTTCGCAGGGATTGCCTTCAATTTTTACAATTATTTTTACTTTCTTCCCGATTTCCATCTGAGCACTTCCGATAGTGAAAGTCTGATGTGTTTTCTCTCAGTTAGTGGCTCGCTTGTTCCGCTGCCACTTTCTCTTGGTTTGTTTTGGCTCAGCTTGTGCGGGGGAGTTGCTGCGTCTGTTTGGGTTGTAATTTTTTTTATTCCTGCAGACTTTCTCGATATGCCCCCTTTTCTTGCAAGCTCTGCAAATGGCATCGAGGAATCTGCAATCGGCTCGAGGATGGTTTCCTCCGCAGCCAGCGCATTCCCACCAATTTCTTTTTTCGCGCCCTTTCTTGTTGGAGTATAGGCGGTGGACTTCATCGTCTTCCTCCCCGGATTCTGACGTCTCGTCAAAATCTTCATGGTGAGTGTTGGTGGGAAATTGTTTCTTCCCTCTGGTCAGGCTCGTTTCGTCGTTGTTTGCGTTCATCTGTTTCATTTTAACCTCTGATTTTTTTGCGGCTTCAGCGGCTGTGGCTTCTGCGATGGCTTCGGCTACGGTTATGTTGGGTTTATTTAGCAGCTTACTCTGTAAATTAGAGTCTCTTAAACCCAGTATTACTCGATCCCACATCGCTTCATCTAAATTCAGAAACTCGCACGCTCCCTCTATTTGTCGGAGGGCTGCCACAAAATCATCGATGGTCTCGCCTTTTTTCTGGTCTCTTAGGTAAAATTCGTGCCGCTTGATAAGGTTTGACACCACCGGTGCATAGTGAGCCTTTAGCATTCTTTGGAGCTCTGGCCAAGTCAATTGTTTCACATCTCGGGGCTTCGCCAAAGCCTTGGCCATTTTAAAGATTTTGGGCCCACAATGTGTCAAGAAAACAGCTCTCTTACACTGGTCTGAGATCTCGTCCATCTCGTTACTTTCCAAATACATCTGGAAATGGTCTACATAGGATTCCCAATCTTCTTCATTGGGATTGAAGGGTGCGGGAGGCGCGTTATTTCCAGCCATTGTCTTCAGTCTGGTTTTATTGGTTGCCACGTGCTCAGTCTCGCGTTTAGGATGATCCCACCTTCGTCGCCAGTGTTCTGTCCGGAAAAACGCGAGGTAGACCAGGTTCCAACAACAAAGTCTTTATTAATTAACAACAGTTGAGAAATGGAACATTGGCTCAAGCCGCGGCAGCCTTTTTATAGGGTTTTGCCTGCCGGCTTGTAGCCAATGACAGGTATTTAATTTTGCCGCCTTTTAGCAGCTTCGTGGATTGGTTCCTATTGAACCAACCCCATTCAGGCTTTTTAGCCAATCAGAATCCTGTATTAGGAGTCTACTATTCTTTATACAGAACAACCACTGTTCCAAATACAACCTCACATAATCAAGTCAAATAAAATCTTGATTGCAGTTCTGACAAGCCTGGATGCATTGCGTTTAACGTGTAGATTTCCCCAACATTGTATGACAAAAATGCTAAATAAATAAATAAATAGACAAGTAAATAAATGAATAAATAAATAAATTGTGATCATAGACCAGCCTAGCCGAATCACATATAGGTGGTCTATATCCACAGAATATATTGCATCTCTTGAGACAAATTCTAAATCAAGTTATGCCTTGCTTTATAGATTAGATCAGTAGCTAACTAGGCAGACCTGCCCCCATGGAGATAAAGCTGCTCATCTCAGGCTCAGCATGAATTTTAACATCATTCCCAAGACCAGCACTTTTTGCTAGCTCGGTCAAGATGCAGTTTGTGGCATTAAGTTGGTCCTGCACCTTAATGGCATCAATCTACTCATTTGTCCCAATTGAAGATAGAGGCCATAGGAGAGATATTTCCTAGTGAGAAAAGTGGACTCTCAATGGCCATCTCACATCAACTCCTCCCAATGCACTCATCCCTGCCTCTAGACTAAATACCAGATTGGCCTTCTGACCTAATCTGGCTACCATTAAATGGTCAGAAATCAAAAATTACATTCATCAGTCAACCGAGCAGGGATATTATAGGGAGCATTTTACAGCACTGTGTTTTGCAACATCTATCCTCTTTTGTTCTAAAATTCATAACATTCCATACATCTTTTCTTCTTGTGCCTATTCAAGTTGCCTTCTCCTTTCTGTGGACACTATTGCTCTTCTCTTTCATTGCATGGCAGAGAAATATACAATCATCTCATATACTGTTTACTATTTACAAGCTGAGAGGGGAAAACCCCATGCCAAGAGAGAGCTCAGCTCTTAAATGCAATTCTCTGCTAATATTGAAGGTCATTGGTAGAGATTAGATGGCTTTAGAAGACTGGCAACTTCCCTTTGTTTGCTTTTTCTTTCAAGGAAGCAAAACAGGATTCCAGAGAAAAGGGATCAGTGAACAATCAAAAGGTGGTAGGTCCAATTAAGCTCAAGAGCTCCCTCAAGACTGACAAGGAACACCAGTGTCACAATTTGCCCTAGAGAAGGAATGTCCAGGCATGAGGGGGAAAAAAGAATGGACCTTTAAGGAAGTTGCTTCTCAATCATTCTAGTGAGTTCATTATGGATGTTCATTCCACTGGAGGGAGGAAACTGATGCATACATAAGGCAGTCAGCTTACGGTGAACTTTTTCAGGTTTTGGAGATATTATGGCAGTTGTTAGCATAATTGCTGAGCTCCATGAATAGTCCCTATGCTTTCCTGCCATTAGTTGACATATTTCTAGGGTATCACAATTTGCAGTGGAAATACTTCCCTACTAGAGGGGAAATTTATTATATTTAATAAGTATAGGAAAACACTCCTGCTGGGATGATGTTAACACATGGAGCTCAATCGCCCATGTCTGCTTTTATGCAGATAAGACTTCTGGAGATCAATATGGGGAGACTTTTCTGGTGGTGGTTGAACATGAAGTATATGGCAGATTAACTGAGGAGGGTAGAATGAGCTCGTTTGTTTTTTATCATCCTTCTCATTTTCTTTAAAAACACATAAATACTATGCATACTTGATGTCATACTGAAGTACATTGGAATTGATTGGTATGAGTTCATGGGGATCCATAAGACCAGTAAAATAGGCTGAATTATATATATTTAATTTATTTATTGATATATATAAGTGAAAATATATTCCTTCACTTTCAAAAAGTGAAGAAGGAAATCGTGTGGGATCCATTCTTCCTATGTCTGAGCCTTGCTTTGGATGAGAAGAAAGAAAACAACTACCGTAGTTAAGGCCCTGTCACACTGCCCAACGGATGCAAAACGGACACAACGGACGAGCAAAATGTTCCATCCGTTGTTATCCGCTCTCAGAAGGGGCAAAAATTTGCATAACCGGAGCGAATAACACGGACGGGGGGAGGACGCAGGGCGGATGGAAAGAGGATGCGGAATGGAAGCCCAGTGGATGGAAGCGGATGGGAGCGGATGGCACATCCGCTAGGCTTCCGGGGGGCCTCAGCAAAGCAGATGCGGAACGGATACAGCGGATGCACAGCCGATGCACAGCGGATGAAGCGGATGCAGAGTGGATGCAGAGTGGATGCACAGCGGAAGCCTAGCGGATGTCGAGCATTAATTGCGCATGCGGGGAGGATGCATTGCGTCAGCCCCGTAGATATAACGGGCTCTGCAGCACGGGCTCACTCTTCTGGGGCTTGGGCTTCTGCTGCTTCTGCTTCTGGAGGAGCTGATGACAGGCACTCCAGCACCAGCCACTCCATAGCACCTGCATCCTTCACTCCTGAGACTGAGCGACCAAGAGAAGTGCCAGAGACTCATTTTTGTCTTATAGCTTGTTGTTAATAAAGTCTATTTTTGATTCACACACTTGCTTCATTTCTTTTTTTTAAATAAAGTCTTGTTGGAAACTTTTAGAAATGGTTTAAGCCTTTGCATGCTTGTGGGATGGGTTAAGATAGCTGTGGGATGGGTTGAGATAGCTGTGGGATGGGCAGGGATACCTGTGGGATGGGTAATAGCTGTGGGATAGATAAACCTCCAGTGCAAGCATAGTGGGACTGTATGGTCCACCCTCCCAGGTGCCATACCTATGGCCCTTTATTATCAATAACAATATAATCAATCATCCACACATGTCAACATAAACACAACTCTTTATTAAATGCCCTGTTCATTGTACGGCCACTCAACATACATGGCCCAATCTCATCAGTGTGATGAGACAGGCTGAAGGTAGCATCCATTAAGCATCTATCATCCTGTCTTGCCACTCCACCGCTCCAGCTGGTGAGTTGCACCAGTGTTTCAGGAGGTTGCGCTGCTTCTTCTCTTCACGTGAGGCTCTGTTGGGGCCTTGCACATCCTCAGTGTCTATCAGGTTTCTCCCTTGCCTCCATTCCCCAGGCTCCATGTCCCCATTGCCTTGCTGGAGGTCCATGAGCCTGTTCTTCAAGACTGGGTAGCGGGTGCGCATGAGATTGTGCAGGATGCAGCAAGCTTCCATGATCCTCCTCACGGTCTGTGGGTGATGCTGCATGGTGGTGAGAAGTACCTGGAACCTGTTGGCCAGGATGCCAAAGGCGTTCTCTACCACTCGCCTTGCCCTGGACAGCCTGTAGTTGAAGATCCTCTCTTCACGGGTGAGGCATTTGGAGGTGTAGGGCTTCATGAGGTAGGTTGTGAGGGAGAAGGCGTCATCCCCCACGATGAAATAGGGCACATCTTGCGTGTCGTTGGGCAGGGGGTCTGGATCTGGGAAGCCCACGATGAGGTTGTGTTCCAGCTCCTCCTTGAGGTGACTGGCGTTGTAGACCTGGGCATCTGAAGATGAGCCGCTGCCTGAAGCATCGATGTACATGAACTTGTAGTCAG
>BLBF01000003.1:10404869-10442711 GCA_015471245.1 Laticauda colubrina
AAGTTCCACCTCTGATACCACTGCTCTGCAACTTTCTTCCATCCTTCTTCAGTGGAGGGGCACTGGAGGAGCTCCTCCTTGTATTCTTCGATGATGGCCTGCACCACTTCTCTAACCACAATGCTGATGGTGTTGGGTTGCACCCTCCATGCTCCTGTAGGTGGTCCCTGAGGCCAGGTGGCACAGAGTGAGTGCCACCTTGAGCCCAGGTTCGAGGCTGAGCCGGAAATTGGTGCTCTGCTTGGTCAACCTGGGTGTCAGCCACTGCACAACTTCGTCAAACATGGCTGGAGGCATCCTCATGAAGTTCTGGAATGCCCAAGTGTCTTCGCTCCTGAGCTCCACCATCAGCTTGTTGTACAGTCCATCCTCTGCTCTTCTGGCGAACCATCTTCATACCCAGACGCTTCTTGGCTGCCCCTTTTTCTTCCCGTAGTAGAGTTCACGTAGATGGCTTCGCACTGTTGCAGAAGGATGGTGGCTGCCAAAAGGACCGTGTTACGATCCACGGTGGACATGACTGGATGCTGTGGAAGAGGAAGAGTCAGATGAAGGCTGCAGAGGTCTGCACAGCTGGGCTGCTTGGCTGAAAGTGAGATCCACATGTGTTGCTCCCCCTTTTTATAGGCAGTATAGGTGTCCCTTTGCATCCTCTAGGCATCCTCTAGGCATCCTCTAGACATCCTTAATATCCGAGATAGGTCCCCTCTGTGAACGTTTTTTCCGCTTTAAACACTTTGTTTCCGTGCTGCATCCATTCTGCATCCGTTCTGCATCCGTTCTGCATCCATTCCGCTTCCTCCCTGCGTCTGAGCGGATGCAAGTTGTGCGGATGCGCACTGGATGCCTAGCGGATATAGCGGATGCATAACGGATGCAGAACAGATGCGTAGCGGATGCGTAGCGGATGCATAATGGACAAATTGGATACATTTTCCATGCAAAAGTTTTGGGCAGCTCAAAACTTTCTAAGCAGATGAAACATCAATAGACGGATGCTGGACGGATAGAGAGGAAGCAAAACGGAGTCAGTGAGTACATCGCGCTAACCACGGATGGCAAGCTTTTTTGTCCATTTTACATCCTCTTTGCATCCGTTGGTGCAGTGTGACAGGGGCTTTAGATCCTGTTGTTCAAAATCTCAGAATCTCTTAAGTTTTGACCTTTAGTCTGAAGGACAGAAAAGAAAAGAGAAAATGGGAAGGCCCAGAGAGGTGAGATTAGCCTAACTTAAAATTCTGCTTTTAATGGCAGAGATGGGGCAGGATATATCAAAAACTCCATAATAATTGGAACAGTTAAATGCTATGAACAAACAATTCTTATTCAATCATCTGTCTCTCTAATAACTTCAGCTGGCAGCAATTCATAACTGATCTCAATTGATCTTAAGAATACTAAGCATCCTCAGGGTTGGTTAGTGAGATATTCTGGGTGCTCTTTGAGTTTGGTTTTTTTATTGAAGATGTCTCATTACCAAACTAGATGCTATCATCACTTCTATGATGCGACTTAGTTCGGTAATGAAACGTCTACATGAAAACAACCAGGCTCAGAGAACACCAAGGAACCTTCATTTCAATCTTGAAATGAGGCTTCTTTATCCAGTTGCTTAGTATCTGGATGGGAAAGAACTAGTAGAGCAACATGTAGATGGACATGTCTACACTAGACATTGAGGACATCCTGCTGGATATTATTTTTGTACCTCATCGATTTCATTCTTTTATCTGAGATTATTTTACACTATTTAAGAATGTTTTAATATATTGTTTATATTTTAATTTATTTTTTACCACTTCGTGAGATACAATTAATTCTTTACTTACAACAGTTCATTTTGTGACCATTTGAAGTTACAATGGCGTTGAAATAAGTGACTTATGACCAGCATAGGTTACATGTTCAAAATTTGGATGCTCGGCAACTGGCTCATTTTTATGACTGTTGCAGTATCCAAGAGTCATGTGTTCCCTTTTTCAACCTTTTGACAAGCAAAATCAATGGGTAAGCCAGATTCACTCAACAACCGGGTTACTATCTTAACAACTGCAGTCATTCACCTAACAACTGTGGCAAGAAAGGTTGTAAAATGGGAAAAAACTCACTTAACCAATTAACAAAATTTTTGAGTTCAATTGTGGTCATAAGTCAAGGACTACCTATATAGCACTGGTAAATGGCATCAGAATTTTATTAAATAAGCAAGTAAATGAATAATTATTACTTAACATTCAATAAAACACCATAAAAATACACTTAACAATTTAAGTTTTATTTACATCAACGTAGTCCACTTATTATCTTTATGCTATCTGGAATATATGTATTTTAAGATTTCGCTTATCTTTAATCTTTGTGATGTTTCTTCCATGCTAGTGCCAAATACACATCAATTATTTAATTGTCAGTTTATTTCGTGTTTATTATATAAATTTCTGTACCATTCCTTAGTAAACATATACTGGGATTAGAAAGGGGATACATGACATCATTTTCTGCTTTTATTCTATTCCTTTTATGTTGAAATCTGGTTTCTGGTAAATACTCCTTGAATATGTTTCTGCTAATCTTTACTGTGTAAACTACTATTTTCTCACTCATGTTCTACAGAACAAAGAGTAGGGTTCTTCATCATATCTTCAAAATATTTTTGAAGAATAAGCTTAAAGCTTCAGCAGCAGTTTTATTCTTTATGATTGTTTCTGATTTTCCTTTAAGGCTCACTTCTGATTTTATTTTCTATGAGTAGTTAAGTGGCCATGTTTTGCTGTAAGAGGTTAGAAAGCATGGAGAACTTGAAGGATTTCATTCTCCAGAAGTTGTACTAAAAGGAGGGGGTTTTCTCTCTGTTTTTATGTTTTCCCTGTCAGCAGAGGTGGTATTCAGCAGGTTCTGACCACTTCTGGAAAACCGGTAGCGGAAATTTTGAGTAGTTCAGAGAACCGGCAAATATCACCTCTGACTGGCTCCACCCCCATCTATTCTCTGCCTCCTGAGTCCCAGCTGATTGCCTGGGTCTTCTTTTGTTGCTCTGCACAGGAGAACAGAGCTGGAAAGCAGATTTGTGGGGTGGTGAGGGAATGGGGATTTTGCAGTAACCTTCCCCTGGAGTAGGGTGGGAATGGAGATTTTACAGTATCCTTTCCCTGCTACACCCACCAAGTCACGCCCACAGAACTGGTAGTAAATTTTTTTGAATCCCACCACTGCCTCTCAGTATTGGTGGGACCATTCTTGGTGTTTCCTTGATTAGGCTGCTGTTTACTGTTTAATTGTTTGTCTGAGATGGTAGTCTCTTGTTACAACCAAGCCATAAACAACACCCCAATCAAAGAACTACCAATTCAGGCAATTCAACAATAAGCCACAGCCTAATCAAGGAAACACCAAGAATATGCCCATCAACACTGGCAAGGCAAATCACTAGTGTGTAAAGAGAGGAAACTCCACTCCCTACTGGTACTGAAGATGTTACCTAACCAGGTAATAAAATGTCTGCAAGAAAACAGCTGACCTGAGAGAGCACCAAGGACCTCTCATTTCAACACTGAGCTACAAATATTCTCTTTCTGGTAGCAAATGATGAAAATAATTTTAACACAATCCTCATGTGGGTGCATAGAAAACAGAAAACAGCTTAGGATATTTTTGCTTTTTTCATTGCAATTGATCATCTATCTCTCACCTTAAAAAAAAAAAAGCTTCCCACATATAACGGACTGCAATCCTTTTCAAATATCTTTGTTGGTACATGGAATCCTTAATGGAACGGCATCTATATGGAAGGAGGTATGCCGTGGGGTACCCCAAGGCTCAGTCATAGGCCAAGTACTCTTCAATATCTTTATCAATGATTTAGATGAGGGGATAGAAAGGAACTTATGAAGTTTGCTGACGACACCAAGTTGATAGGAATAGTCAAAAGGATTTTCACAGACTTGAACACTGGGCCCTAAATAACAAAATGCAATTCAATGGTAAGAAAAGTAAGGTTCAACATTTAGGCAAGAAAAAACAAATGCACAGATATAGAAGAGAGAATACTTGGCTCAATAGTAGCAACTGTGAGAAGGGTCTTGGAGACTTTGTAGACAATCACTTAAATATGAGCCAACAGTGGGCTGCAGCTGCCAAAAAAGACAACACACTCCTAGGCTGTAATAACAGAGGGATAGAATCAAGATCACATGAAATGTTTCTACTAGTTTATGTTGCCTTGCTAATATAAAAAAGATGTTGAGACTTTAGAAAGAGTGCAGAGAAGAAGAGCAACAAAAATGATTAGGGGAATAAAGGATAAAATATAAAAAGAATGGTTGCAGGAATTGGGTATGCCTAGTTTAATGAAAAAAAGGTTTCAGCTGCTTCTGGTCTCCTGCTTCTCAATCTGGAAAAAAGCAGCCAAGACTCACAGTTTGGCTTAATCTTCACTTTATTCCAGATACCAAGAAATATGCAACAGCGAGTGTGGACACTAGTCCGACAAAAGGACTAGGTGTGGCATGATAGCAGTGTTCCAATATCTAAGGGGCTGCCACAAAGAAGAGGGAGTCAACCTATTCTCCAAAGTACCCTGAAAGCAGGACAAGAAGCAATGGATGGAAACTAGTCAAGGAGAGAACCAAGGAAGAACTAAGGAGAAAATTGCTGTCAGTTAGAACAATTAATCAATGGAACAATTTGCCTCCAGACATTGTGGCTGCTCCAACACTGAAGGTTTTTTAGAAGAGATTGGACAACCATTTGTCTGAAATGGTATAGGATTTCCTGCTTGAGCAAGAGCTTCCAAGGTCCCTTCCAATTCTGTTTTTTCATCAAGTTTTCCGGTAGGTGTTTCTGAGCTATCTCCCTCAGGGAGTGCAGTTGCTCCTTCAATGGATATTTATGGAGCACAGATTTCCACATTTTCATCATAAGGTTTCATCTCTTCCATTCTGTTTTGTCTTTGTCAACTGTAGCTTCAATCTGCTGTATCAGAAACTTGTGGTCTCCACAATTTCCTGTCACTCAATTCCTTTTCGTTTTGCATCGCCATGGAAGATCTTGGCCACAACATCTGTGTAAGAAGAAACATCAAAAGATTTCACTTGAGCTTGCATTCTGGTCTGATGAAGCAAGGAAGGCTTGTTTGTATATATGTGTGTGTTCTAATTCAGGCTGTGCATTTGTTTTTGTCCTGGTTTTTAGCTCTAGATATTGTAAACATTGATTTTTTTTTTTTCTTTTAGAAAACTCCAGAGCAGTTCAGACCTTGTGACCAACTTGGGAGAATAAAATCTGTTACAGGCTCTTCATTAAAAGCTGAGCTAGTGGCCCAAACTGGCAATAAATGTGGTTGCCTTAAACTATGAAGGGAATATTCATTTGCTAGTAATTTTTAAGTAGCTTGTGTCTTTTCCTTATATCTCTATTGTACCTCAGACTCTACAAAAAAACGAGGAAAGAACTACTGACTGATCAGCTGATCTGAGCTCAGTAAACACTTGGGGACTGATCTTCTCCTTTGGAAGTGTACCATCACACATTTTTACCGCAAAACCACATCCAGCAACATGACATGTTTCTGTCACTCTTTTCTCACTGCAATGTGCAAGCAACCATATCATTTGGCCCACCAAAGAGAATTGCTTCCTCTCCCTTTAGTGTGGGCACAGCTATTTCAGCTACCTAACTGAACTACTCACAGCTTGAATATTGGAAATGAGAGTCCCAAGTGTAAAAAAAATGTGTCTGTGTGTGCATAAGTTGTCCCACAGAGAATATTTTTCCATATATTTTTGTTTTACTCAAGATAAACTTAAAATTCAAAATACAATACTCCCACCCAAAAAATAAAAACAAAAAACAAAAAATCCAAAACGTTACGAAAGAAGAGTGCATAAAAAAAGGCCAACATATGTACATATATTAACTACCATAGTCGAAGAACGATTAAAACATTACTATGACACTAACAAATAACAGATAACAGATAATCAGAGTTGGAAGGGATCTTGTAGGTCATTTAACCCCCCACCCAAGCGGGAGACCCAACACCATTTCTGATAAATGGCAGTCCAATCTCTTCAAAAAAGCTTCCAATGAGGAAGCTCCCACAACTTCCGGAGGCAAGCTTTTTCCATTGGTTGATTGTTCTCACTATCAGAAAGTTTCTCCTTGTTTCCAGATTAAATCTCCCCTTGTTCAGTTTCCATCCATTATTCCTTGTCTGGCCTACAGGCACTTTGGAGAATAGCTTGACTCCTTCCTCTCTGTGGCAGCCCCTCAAATATTGGAAGACCTCTATCATGTCTCTCCTGGTCCTTCTCTTCACTAGACTAGCCATGCCCAGTTCCTGTAACTCTTCGTCATATGCCTTTGTCTCCAGTCCCCTAATCATCTTGGTTGTTCTTTGCCCCTTGCAAAACAGGCTATCCCAAAAAATTTAAACTACTAAATCTGTTTGCAAATCTTTGACCTGTGTACTATATATGTTATATTAGTGACAAAGTAATGAACAGGAAGAATAATAATTTATTATAGAAATTCCATCAAATATCCAAATTTTCTTTTGAACTCTTTCCAATTTCTTCTAAACACCCTTCCCCATTTGACCTTTTTTCTGAAAGAGAATATATGTATTCTTATTAAATTACAATTAAAGGCCCTGTCACACTGCCCAACTGATGCAAAACATTTGTAAAAAGGACACAGCGGACGAGAAAAATGTTCCATCCGTTGTTATCCGCTCTCAAAAGGGGCAAAAATTTGCATAACCAGAGCGGATAACACAGAAAGGAACGGACAGGGGGAGGATGCAGAGCTGATGGAAAGCGGATGCAGAACGGAAGCCCAGTGGATGGAAGTGGATGAGAGCAGATGGCACATCCGCAAGGCTTCCGGGGGACCTCAGCAAAGTGGACACGGAACGGATACAGCGGACACACAGCGGATGCACAGCAGATGAAGCGGATGCACAGTGGATGCACAGCGGATGCACAGCGGATGCACAGTGGAAGCCTAATGGATGCCTAGCGTTAATTGCGCATGTGGGGAGGATGCATTGCGTAAGCCCCACGGATATAAGGGAAGCAGCTCGGAGCAGGTCACCATTCAGAGGAAAGACCTGCTGCCGGACGGATTGACAGCCTTGCCTGCCCTGCCTGCAAGCCTTGCTGCAAGCCTTGCTGCCAGTCTCCCTGCCAGCCTTGCTGTCTGCCTGCCTGCCAGCCTTGCTGCCAGCCAGTCTGCCTGCCAGCCTTGGTGCCTGCCTGCCTGCAAGCCTTGATTCATGCCTGCCTGCCAGCCTTGGTGCCTGCCTTCCTGCAAGCCTTGGTTCCTGCCTTCCTGCCAGCATTGGTTCATGCCTGCCTGCCAGCCTTGGTGCCTGCCTGCCAGCCTTCCTACAAGCCTTGGTGCCAGCCTTCCTGCCAGCCTTGGTGCCTGCCTGCCTGCCAGCCTTCCTGCCAGCCTTGATGCCAGCCTTCCTGCCAGCCTTTGCCTGCCTGCCAGCCTTCCTGCCAGACTTGGTGCCAGCCTGCCTGCCAGCCTGCCTGCCTGCCAGCCTTCCTGCCAGACTTGGTTCCTGCCAGCCTCCCTGCCAGCCAGCAACCCCACAACCATGGGGAAGAATAGAAAGGCTCAGCCATCTGCTGCCAGCCCTGGCAAGAGGGACAGGGCCACCATCCCACCCCCTGGCCCTCACTTTGGTTCTGCTGGGGCTTCTGTAGCACGGGCTCACTCTTCTGGGGCTGGAGCTTCTGCTGCTTATGCTTCTGGAGGAGCTGATGATGTGGGGGATCAGACAAGCACTCCAGCACCAGCCACCTCCACAGCACCTGGACCCTTCACCCCTGAGATTTAACGACCAAGAGGAGTGCCAGAGACACATTTTTGTTTTATTGCTTCTTGTTCCTAAAGTCTATCTTTGATTCACACACTTGCTTCATTTCTTTTTTTTAATAAAGTCTTGGTGGAAACTTTTAGAATTGGTTTAATCCTTTGCAGGCTTGAGGGATGGTTTAAGATAGCAGTGGGATGGGCAGGGATACCTGTGGGATGTGTAATAGCTGTGGGATGGGTAAGGATAGCAGTGGGATGGGTAATAGCTGTGGGATGGGCAGGGATACCTTTGGAATGGGTAATAGCTGTGGGATAGATGCAAGCATTGTGGGACTGGATGGTCCACCCTCCCAGGTGCCACACCTATGGCCCTTTATTATCAATAATAATGTAATCAATCATCCATACATGTCAACATAAACACAACTCTTTATTAATGCCCTCTTCATTGTAGGGCCACTCAACATACATGGCACAACCTCAGTGTTATGCCACAGGCTCAAGGAAGCATCCATTAACCATCTATCATCCTGTCTTGCCACTCCCCTGCTCCAGCTGGGGAGTTGCACCAGTGTCTCAGGAGGTTGCGCTGCTTCTTCCCTTCACGTGAGGCTCTGTTGGGGCCTTGCACATTCTCAGTGTCTATCAGGTTTTGCCCTTGCCTCCATTCCCCAGGCTCCATGTCCCCATTGCCTTGTTGGAGGTCCACGAGCCTGTTCTGCAAGACTGGGTAGCGGGTGTGCATGAGATTGTGCAGGATGCAGCAAGCTTCCACGATCCTCCTCACGGTCTCTGGGTGATGCTGCATGGTGGTGAGAAGTACCTGGAACCTGTTGGCCAGGATGCCAAAGGTGTTCTGCACCACCCGCCTTGCCCTGGACAGCCTGTAGTTGAAGATCCTCTCTTCACGGGTGAGGCATTTGGAGGTGTAGGGCTTCATGAGGTAGGTTGTGAGGGAGAAGGCGTCATCCCCCACGATGAAGTAGGGCACATCTTGCGGGTCATTGGGCAGGGGTTCTGTATCTGGGAAGCCCACAATGAGGTTGCGTTCCAGCCCCTCCTTGAGGTGACTGGTGTTGTATACCTGGGCATCTGAAGATGAGCCGTTGTCTGAAGCATCGATGTACATGAACTTGTAGTCAGCATCGACCATGGAGAAGAGGATGATGCTGAAGAAGCCCTTGTAGTTGAAATAAGTGGACCCTGACTTGGCTGGAGCTTTGCAGGCCACGTGCTTGCCACCTATGGCTCCAATGGTGTGTGGGAAGTTCCACCTCTGATACCACTGCTCTGCAAATTTCTTCCAGTCTTCTTCAGTGGAGGGGCACTGGAGGAGCTCCTCCAGGTATTCTTCGATGATGGCCTGCACCACTTCTCTGACCACAATGCTGATGGTGTTGGGTGGCACCCTCCAGCCGTACTGCATGCTCCTGTAGGTGGTCCCTGAGGCCAGGTGGCAAAGAGTGAGTACCACCTGGAGCCCAGGTTCCAGGCTGGGCCGGAAGTTGGTGTTTGCCTTGGTCAACCTGGGTGTCAGCCGCTGCACAACTTCATCAAACATGGCTGGAGGCATCCTCATGAAGTTCTGGAACGCACGAGTGTCTTCGTTCCTGAGCTCCACCATCAGCTTGTTGTACAGTCCGTCCTCTGCTCTTCTGGCGATCCCATCTTCGGACCCAGACGCTTCTTGGCCGCCTCCTTTTCTTCCCGTAGTAGAGTTCACAGAGCCTGTAGATGGCTTCACACTGTTGCAGAAGGATGGTGGCTGCCAAAAGTACTTTGTTATGGTCCACGGTGGACATGACTGGATGCTGTGGAAAAACAAGAGTCAGATGAAGGCTGCAGAGGTCTGCACAGCAGGGCTGCTGGTCTGAAAGTGAGATCCAGGTGAGTTGCTCCCCCTTTTCATAGAAAGTATAGGTTTTCCCCTAGGTGTCCCTTTGCATCCTCTAGGCATCCTCTAGACATCCTTAATATCCGAGATAGGTCCCCTCTGCGAACGTTTTTTCCATTTTAAATGCTTTGTTTCCATTCTGCATCCACTAGGCATTCGTTCTGCATCCGTTCCGTGTCCGTTCCGCTTCCTCCCTGCGTCCGTTTACCGCTGGAACAGATGGAGTTGTGCGGATACGCAGCGGATGTCTAGCGGATATAGTGGATGCAGAATGGATGCAGAACGGATGCCTAGCGGATGCCTAGAGGATGCAGAATGGATGCATTGGATACATTTTCCGCTCAAAAGTTTTGAGCAGTTCAAAACTTTTTGAGCAGATGAAACGTCAATAAACGGATGCTGGATGGATAGAGAGGATGAAAAATGGAGGCAGTGAGTACAGAATGGATGCATCGCGTTAATCAACGGATGACAAGTGTTTTTCTCCATTTTACATCCTCTTTCCATCCGTTGGTGCAGTGTGACAGGGGCTTAAAGTTATTGTAATTGGTCCGCCTTGATTCCTGGTGACTTCCTGAATGAATCCCTGCAGTTTTCTTGCCAAAGTTCTTCAGAATTGTCTTACCATTGTCTTCTTCCTAGGGCTGAGAGAGGCTGACTGGCCCAAGGTGACACAGCCAGTAAACTTGGAATTGCATTTTTATTATTTCCTCTACTTTAACAAGAGTCAAGAATCAAACCACAAAGTCATTACTGAGAGTGCTTTTCCTCCCAGAGGGAGATACCTGCCAAGATAGCTGACATACAAAGAGAAAAGGGCTGTGGGTGGGAGGGAAAGGATTAGTTTAGCCTTTTGAAAGATGTATTCCTTATGACTGAAGGATTAAAATGTTTTTGTTTATGGACTTTAAGTCCAATTCAAGTATACTGATTAGATGTTTGGATATGAAACCAGGAGAAGAAAGATTACCATTGCAAAAATGTTTCTTGACAGTCAGGATTTTACTTTTGGATTGATGCTTTTTCCCTTTATAATTCGGGAGCATTGCCAGAGAACCTCCAAATCAAGTCCTTTTACATGCCTTTTAAAGAAAATTATGTAAAAATTGGTCTCAAAAGAAAATCTGTGTTGTGCAAGAAGCTGCATAACCTATAGCAGGAGCATCAAATTCATGTTGTCACGGTGGTGTCACATGACGTATTGGAACTTTCTCCCCCTTCGCTAAACAGAATTAACAGAATAACAGAGTTGGAAGGGACCTTGGAAGTCTTCTAGTCCAGCCCTCTGCTCAAGCAGGAGACCCTCTATACCATTCCAGACTAAACTGGGCATGAGTGTGAGGCATCTGGCCCGTGGGCTGGGAGTTTGACAGCCCTGACATATAGACTCAAATACACTCAAAGACTTCTCATCTTGGTCTCTTGTAATGGTAGTTATGGCAGGAGAATAAGCAGGGTAAGATAGTAGTGAATTTTGCCCGGGAAGAGTGGGAGAAACCAGTGGGAGAATGTTTATCAAGGAAAACTAGAGAGTGAAATAGTGGAAATTGTGGAGGAGGAGGAGGAAGGAGGAAGTAGGAAGTAGAAGGTATAATGAGAATAGAAATAGAGAACTGGATTAGATCAAAATAGGATGGGAGCGGTAGACAGGATATTTGTGTGGATTATATGTGAATCCCTGCTCAGGACTTCCTCTTTTCTGGCAGGCCTCTTGATTAATTTCATTCTGCTGAACCAAACTATACTTCAATTATGGTCTGTCTTTGGGGACAGTGACTTCTTGGAACAGGAAAAATATGCTGATGCTGAAAATGAAGAAAGCACCAAGAACAGAAGAACAGTTTTTCTGGACCACACTAAAGGCCTGCGAATTTTGTACATAGTCACTTAATTGGAGGTGCAGATAGAATTCAACATTCTGGCTGAAGCTAAGAACACATATGTCTGAAGTAGATGCATAAAGCCAGCCTTTTCTGAACTGGGATTGCACACTAACACCTTCAATTTTATTGCTTATTCACATGACTCATGTGCCTAACTTACATTTTTTAGTCCACAGGCCATGATTTATGCAACCTAATCCTGTTGCTTTCCCTACTACAAAACACACAATAATTGGTTGTTAAAATTCCAGAGACTCATTATATCACCGAAATGGGCAAAATTTATAGTGTTCTTTTCAAACAAGTGATTACCAGCTCAGATCCATATCTAGGTGCCATTAACTTGAAGGAAGTGGGTGGATCTTTGGTAGAAAGGCAATATAGACATGTCATTTAGCTCCCTCTGTATCAATCTACACCATCAAAATATTCATCTACAAAATATTGGTCACAGGAATGTCATATTTTGTTAGGCTACTGCAAAAACAAATTTGGTTCAGCGGTTAATGCACCAGGCTAGAAGCCAGGAAAATGTGAATTCTAATTCTGCTTTTAGGCATGAAAGCCAGCTGGGTGACTTTGGGCCAGTCATTCTCTCTTAACCCAGTCGACCTCACAAGGTTGTTGTTGTCTAGAAAATAGGAGGAGGATGGAGTATTATGTGTGTTTGCCAAGAGTCTTTCTTATAGCAAGATGTTATATTCATAGACAGGACAGGTTTTAACTAAATATTGTACTTGTGTCTCTGCATTCCCTCCTTCTTTCTGCAAGAGAAAGATTCTTCATGTACATCAGAACAAAGAATAACAGAAGAAGGGACCTTGAAGAAGGGACCTTAGAAGGGACCTTGAAGGTCTTGTAGTCCAATTCTCTGCTCAAGCAGGAGATCCTGTGCCATCTCAGACAAATGATTGTTCAGTCTATTCTCAAAAGCCTCCAGTGATGGAGTTTACAGCCCTCTCTAGGCAGTTTACAGAGTCAGCATATTGTCCCCAAAGATCTGGGCCCTCATTTTATCCACCTCAAAAGGATGGAAAGCTGAATCAATCTTGACCTGTTGAGAATCGAATTGCCAAACTGCTGGCAGCTGGCAATCAGCAGAAGTAGCCTGTAGTACTTCATTCTAACCACTGCGCCACCACAGCTCATAACATCTCAGCGGTGCTAGGTTAGCTACACATGGATGGACCATGGTGGGGAGGGTTAGGAGAAACTTGGGATTTTAGTTTTGTATTGATGCAGGGAAATTCTACTTTACTGTGATCAGCACCTCTTAGTAAAAGTGCCTTTTCAGTTCAACCAAATGGAGTTGTGTATTTTACTTTCCTAAGGGATCAGACTGGGGTAGGACTGACACACATAGGGAACTCAACCATCTATATTGCACACATCAGCTTTGGCCTTGAGCTTCTCTGTGAGGGGCACATCTGTACATGCAAAACAATGGTAGGATTCATTTTTTTTCACTGTCGGTTCTGTGGGCATGGCTTGGTGGGCCTGGCAGGGAAGGATACTGTAAAATCTCCATTCTCTCTCCACTCCTAGGGGGAGTTACTGCAAAATCCTCATTCTCTCCTCACTCTTGGGAGAAAGTTATTGCAAAACCCCATTTCCTCTCCACCCTACTAATCTGCTTTCCAGCTCCGTTCTCCGTGCAGGGCAACAAAAAAAGACCCAGCCAATCAGCTGGGATTCAGGAGGCAGAGAATAGATGGAGGTGAGGCCAATCAGAGGTGGCATTTGCCAGTTCTCCAAACTACTCAAAATTTCTGCGACCGGTGTTCCGGAACTGGTCAGAACCTGCTGAATACCACCTCTGATGCAAAACAGGTTGATATCATCATCAATGATGCAGTACACTTAGTGATAGATTATCTCAACCCTATACCAATTGAGAAAATATAACCTCTTGCTAGCATTGCCCCATCTAAGATCAAGTGAGAAATAGCAGAAGATGCCAAGAGAACTAAACAGGGAATATCCCCCACATTGAACAAAGCTGAATTAAAAGGTGGAGGAAGGAGACTATTGAGCAAGGAATAACATTAAAGGAGAGTATGGCTGAAGGATCTCACCTCCCTTATACTACCTGGAGGACCCTGAATAGGTTGAGAGTTGAAAAGGCTAAATATAAAACCGAAATCTCAAGTGGCAGATAGCAACAAGATATGTGAATATGGAGAGAAGCAGAACTCAACCCATCTGCTGGTAGGTTGGCTACCAGAAACATGTACTTGTAATGTACTTGGAACATGTAATGACTTATAATGATAATGCCAACAACAAAGTCAAGGAGGTGTCTTCATTTGGCAGTTTAAAGTTTGATCTAGATATGGAAAGAGAAGAAGACTGTCAGTTTTCTAGGTTCTTATTCTAGGTCAATTTTCGCCTTGATTATTTTCCCATCTATTGCTTCTTGTTGTGCCTTCAGATGCATTAGAAAAAAGTTTGACCCAGAACAAGATGACAAAGAATCCACAAACTTCCACTGCAGGAGGTTTAGAAAGTTGCCATTGATTGCATGAATTATCATTTTTCAGGAGAATGTGCAGTGCGCATCCTATTTCCCTATTAGAGGAAAAATATATGCAAGTTATTAGTTCCTATTTATTATACTTTACGTTTATTCTTATTTCTATTGTATTATAAACTTTTGACAAAATAAATAAATAAAATTTGATTTACCCAATTCTCAGTGGCTTTGATACAGTTGGAGAAGGAACCATAACACAATACACAAACACGCAAAACAGAATTCTTATACCAACCACAGCATATTGCAAATTCAATCATTTCATGCAATACCAAGAAGCAAGAAGAACATTTTCATGGGCTTGTAAAAGAGCTTCAGGATCAGGCCCATCCAAATCATGGGAGAAGAGGATACCATTCCAGAGAGCAGGCATTACAACACAGAAGGTACATCTTCCAGGACCCACTAGGCAACATTATTCTTTATTAAAAAAAGGAGAAGGAAAAGTTTTAGAAACATTTTTCTTTCCGAAATGTTATCTGCCTCAGGCTAAATCGCAAAGAGGAGGAAAAAAAAAAACTAAAGAAAAATGCAGTTCTGAAATTACATGAGGCTACCCTTTTGTGTGAATGAAACTTTGGGTTACTGAGAGGACACAATAAAATTAGGCATAAAGAAGGCTTGGAAGCAGTTTCAGATTCCAGAAACAGCTGTGGCTGTGAGACCATACTGCCAAAAGTGTGTTTTCAAGAAGTATTGTTGATAGATTTGAACGACAAGTCTTAAGAAAACTCATAGATCTACAATTTCTAAGGTTTTCTTTTATGCAGACCATTGCCTCATCGCTCAAAGTTTTATGGACCATGACATTAAACACATCATTTTGAAAGCTGCTGTTTCTCGAGCCTATTTTGTGAACTTCATTGGTCTATTTTTGGTTTCCATATTCTCATAATCACATTTTGTAAATTACATCCATTTACATTCCATACCATAAATAGTAACCTTATTTAAATTTAGGGATGATTATATTACATAAAGATATTTGTGAAACAAATTGCATGCTGAATAAAAATGCAACAATGAATATGATGCAGAAAAATTAGACAGGATTGTATATTACATTAGCGCCACTACAACCAAATTCTATTCCCAGACACCTGCAGTTTTTTGAACTTTTATAATAGATGAAACCAGAAGAAATATAACACAATGCCAAGAGATTTGTAATGTCAAGAGAATTGATACAGCCGGATCCCAGAAATTAGGATTTTAATAATCCTTGTGAACCCTTTCATCTTTCTAATTTCATTATTCTAAGGTAATATAAGTCAATTGCTAACTGAAGAGCTGTCCTTCAAAGTTCTTTTTTGTATTTGTTTACGAATACTCATCCTTTGTCCAACAGACAGAAACTTTATTTCAGGCATTGACCAATAAAAGTACATTCAATAAACTGAACAGCTTCACGCTAGAACTACTAATAACCATTTGTGGGTGAAGCTTGCACATAATGAAAGAAACAATTGGGAAAGGAAAGGAAAGGCATAGAAATTAGTGAGAAAGAAACCAAGCCTTAAAAAGAAAAGTTGCACCCCAGTAGATTGATTCATACAGTAGACATCTCTACAAGGATGAGAAGGACAGTTTTGTGATGCTCATAATGCAGACTGAAAACTAACTAAAAACCATTGCCAATCCATTGCAATCCAGATTGAAATTTCTGAAATTTACATTAGAAAGAGCCAGGAGCAGCATGGGGGACATGCTCTTGCAGCTACTAAGATTGTTGGACAAGTAGGCACAAAAAGAGCCAGGGAAATGATTGAAACCTGGAAATTGGGGCCCTTATCAATCAATAGAAGTGCTAATATCTTAGGAGATGAGGGCTTGGCAGCACAAGCCTTAGGACTTAGGAGATGAGGACTTGGCAGCACAAGGAAAATACAGCCAATGAATTAATAGCCAGCCATCAATACTCCAATCAATAATTAAAAAGCCACACAACTAGGCATCATATAAATACCACACATAGAATAGTCCAAAGCGCACACTTTGCTAGAGAGAAATTCCCTGAGGATGGGCTCCAACACTTGGAAGACTAAACCTCTGGCCCCAGTGACCATCCCAGATTGGATTGTGAAACATTTTAGGACAACATGGACTTATCCTAAATATGATTTAAATATGGCCACTTAGGATTCCTGCATTATTTGGGTTGCATATCCATTATCGAATATAAAAAGAAACAAAGGCTTTGCCAATCACAGCTAATGTTTATATTCCAGTTTTCTGTGCTGTTACAGAAGTAAAATAATAAGGCTTCTACCTTATCCTGATGGAGCTTTTTGAATTTTCTGACTGACATATTATTAGAAAGTAAAAGATAAATTAAAAGTGATATGTCCTTTGTCATAACAAAAGAATGAATGTTTTTAATGTGCTTTTTCCTTTTAAATCTCTTCTAGTTAGACCAGCTTCTGTTTAAATAATTCAGAAGTAGCCCTGAAAAGTGCAGATTTCATATATTATGAATGCTGTGTTGTTATTTAATTGTGAAATTGAAATCCAAAATAAACCTGTTTTGTGTTCTTAGATTAATTACCTCACTCATTTTTTTCTTCCAAGGCTGAATAAACTTAATCTGAAGGTTACTCCATTCTGTAACTTGATGAGGAATATAATGGCTTCATTCTAGCTACACTAAGCAGATGGAGTATTGTTGTGAGACAACATAATATTAAGCAGGATAGATTACATTTCTTTTTGAATGCAGATTTACATAAAGAGAAGGAGGGAAGGCACTCAGAGGTCTCTTGTAAATTTGCCCAACAACACTATCAGTAAAGACTCTGGAATGTTTACGATAAAAATGAGGAGAAATAAATATTGGTATATTTGATACTTTGCAAGGGAAAGGGGCTATTCAATGAATAAAATATGTTCTGTCTTAAATACCTGTAAAAGGGAGTTTTCACTTCAGTATCCTAACACTGTGTATGTTTGTGTGTTCATGTCTGTTAAAGTTCCCAGCAAGTCATACCTGCTCTTCAAGATGCTGCAAAGGGAAAGAAAGGTAAGTATTTAGGAGGTTGGAGGAAGAAGCATTTTGTCTGGAATTCGAGTTATTCTGTCTGGAAAGAAGCATGGGAGACTAGGTTCCAAACAACAACTCTTTATTTCAGACCGCTAGGTAAAGAAACGGAACACAGACCAAGCTGTGGCAGCCCCCCACATAGTGGCTAGCCCGCTGGCCTTGGCCAATGACAGTTATCCAACCCCTCCCACCATTTGGCGGCTTCCCGGATTGGTTCCCAGTGAACCAATCCATAGGTAGCCCCTTCGGCCAATCAGAATGAAGTACCTGGAACCTACCAAGTTCCATACAGAACACAAGTGAAGTATAATTTGCTGTACGTGTGGCACATTTTATTTATTTTGTATTTATTATTGATGTGATTTCTCCCACACACACACAATTTTTAAATTGATGGCAATACTAACGGTATCAGGCTTCCAAGCAACAAACCCAACACAAGCAAAACTTGGAGGCCTGGAGTTTCCTCAAAGTAAATTCCTCAAAATAAATTCCTCAAAATTTATTAGGAATGTCATTTTGGCACAGCTGATGAAAACCTGACTGAGGGAGCCAAGGTTTTCCCCACTCAAACAAAAACCCAAAGTTCTTACCCCCAGGCCACATGTCCATCAAATGGTCCAATCAGGTCACAGTCCCAACTCCAGTTGGCTTCAGTCCACACCTTCCCAGCACCTGGTGAACCAAGAACATTCTTGGTTCCCAGGAGAAATAATTTTATTTTATACATCCCCCAGTGATTTCTATTTTCCCATTCCCTTCCCACAGCTCCAATCAGCCTTGTTGTGGCAACCCTGAAGATACTCCAAAATGGCTTCAGAGCTGACACAAAGTGTCTTTCTACAATAAAAATCACAAAGTCTGAAACCATCAAAGCAGTGCATTTGAAATGAATACTAAATTAAAGTTGGTCATTAAAATTATTTAGAATCAAACGCTTGGAGGGTGTCACCCAAGGGGCTTCCTTAGAGAGTCCATGACATAGCCTGGAAGAGACACAGGAGAAGCCCTTTTCTTTATTCCTGGATGTGGAACACCTGGAGGGGGAATGTTGCCTGCTGATTTAAGGAACCAGGAAGTATTTTTCATTTCATTCATTCTATCAGAACACAGTGGGAAAAGAAAAAGAAAAAGCAAGAGGGAGAAAAAAGAAAAGGAGAAAAATGACCCAAATAATGAAAGAATCCAACTGACTTGCTATGTAATGACATGCAAAGTTGATATCAGAGAATCTCTAACATCTTTCAGGCAGCTGTGAATATCTGTGATAGTGCCAATTGATCCTTGATTACATCATTATTTGGGGAGGGATAGAGTGAAAAAAACAATGTTCTATTCAACACACATGCAAAATAAGGAGCATATGTTCTAGGGAATCTGCCCCTTGTTCTAATTTGCTTTTTCCTAGTCAAATCCTATGCCAAGGATTCCATTCATTTCGGAAATAATTGCCGGGCAAAAAAATTGCTTGAGTTCATGCATTCCTGTTGGTCTTAATTATTAGAGAACTGGGATCATCAATGCTGGCACTTTTATGATTATTCTCACCGACTCACATACATAACCCTGCAATCTTCTGTTATTGTTTATAGGTTTGTCATTACATATGTAAATGTGGTGGATAAAAATGGTTACCTGGGCAATGGCGAAGAAATCCTTTGAATCAAAGGTGAAAAAACCTAAGGAGAAAGTGTTTTAAAAAACTCATACTTCTACACTAACATCAAGTATGGATGCTTCTTTAATGGATGTAGATACAGTGGAGGCTTAAAAGAAAAGACAAGACCGATAAATCTCTGCAATCTGTTCATTGGTTCTCCAGATCTTAATTATATTTACAAAGTAGGGTATATAAATGACAGATCCAGAAAGGTACCATGTCCAAGAGACTGACACATCATTAGATGGCACAATCAAAGAAGCCACTACAGCCAGTAACCTTTTATTCCTAATGTACACCTTTGGGTGTATGTGTGTATATTCAACATATACATATCTTTCTACCATGAAAATTCAATATGTATTGAATTTCAGCAATTATAAGAGAAAACTGTATATTTATTCTTCTGTTCTGTTCTTGGTGAATACTCCCAGCATTCTTTGCTCATCTGACCCAGGAACAACCTTATTACCACTACAACAAGGCAGAATAAAATAACTTCAAGAGGTGCTAGATCTAAGTAGAACAAAACTGGGCTGAGCTTGTAAGTGATTATAGTAGAAAAATATAATTTTCACATATGAATGAACTTTTTTTTTTCAGGCCAACTATTGGCTTTCCCATACTTCTCTCAATTTCTTAAATTTCCCATAATTTCTTTGCTTTACAATAGATGGTATAGGACTGAGCAGATTCCTTCCATCTCATGATATCACACTGGGGTTTTCAACATATAAAGAAGACCAAAGAATACCTGATCAAGAAATATCACCTAGAAATAAGGAAGATCAAGGAAGCATTGGAAATAATACAGCAGCAAATAATAGCTACATATTTTCCTTTATTGGTATAACAATATTCTCCTTTATTTAGCGATAGTTAAGATGATCACCAGATATGAAGCTTGAATTGCAAACTATAGGCAGAATCTCTAATTTAAATCCAATCAGAAACCTTTTTACCAATCCATTTGTGAGAGACTGCAGTGAATCAGTCAACATCTGACAACAAAGAAACAGTACAGTTCTGGGTGGATGTATAGGCTAACCCAAAGAAATACAGCAAAATAAATTTGGTTAAAATAAGTGATAAAACTAAAAAAAGAAGCTGAAATGAAAGAACTTATAATAACAGTGGACATTGTGGAGAAAAGGGCGAGAAAGTTTAAGAACTGGTCAGCATCAGGTGAAGATGAACTGCATGGATTTGGTTGAAACATCTAGCTAGTCTACACTCACTCATTGCCAAACAGTTTAGCAATATAATAAAAGGAAGTAAAACTGAAGAATGGCTAACACCTGGCAAAATAAATACCATGCACAGATAATGATAATGAAAGAGCTAGCAAAAGGGGCAGCAGCAGGCAACTACAGACAAATTACCTGCTTATCAACAACTTTCAAATTACTAATTGGTATGGTAGCTGATGCAATACAAGAATATCTAGCTGAAAACAAGCTCTTTCCAACCTGAGCAGAAAGGAAACTGCCAAATAGTGAAAGAACAAAAGATTGATTCCTAACTGATAAGATGATTCTGGAAAATGGAATTGGAAAATGAAGACCAATTTGAATGTGGTTTGGGTTGATTACAAGAAGGTATTTGACTCCCTGTTATGTGATTGGATCAAGGGTCTTCAAACTTGATGAATTTAAGACTTGTTGACTTCAACTCCCAGAATTCCTGAGCTAAGATGAGGAAGAATTCTGGGAATTGAAGTCCACAAGTTTTAAAGCTGTCAAGTTTGAAGACCCCTGGATTGGATAATCAAGTAGCTAGAATAACAGGAGTCAGCAGAAACATAAGAAGCTTTGTGCAAGGATCAATAGCACAATGGAAGAAATGGTTCATGGTAATAGATTAGGAGAAGTTAATATTAAGAGAGGAATCTTTCATGGAGATTCACAATCACCACCACTCTTTGTCATTGTACTGATTCCTTTGTCAACAATACTGAACAAATCAGGCAATGGTACTAAACATCAGAAATATCTGCCAGGCTATCTCACTTCCTTTACATGGATGATCTAAAACTATATAGAGAAACACCATCTGAAATAGAATCATTGCTCAACACTATCTATAAAGACAGCCAAGATATTGTAATGGAGTTTGGACTGGATAAAGGATCCATGCTCACCATTAAAAGTGGGAAAATAGTGACAACTGAAGGAATAAATTCTATGGAAATAACATCAAAAGTCTGGATGAAGAAATATCTGGGTGTCCTTCAAACTGACAACATTCAGCATACCGAAGTCAAGAAAAAGTCAGAAACGACTGTACCAAGACAGTGAAGAAAATCTTGAAGTCAAAACTCAGAAGAGAAAATATCATAAAGGCAATTAACACCTGGCAATTCCGGTCATTAATTAACAATTAGCAAGGCTATTCCAATTATTAGATATACAGCTGGAACAGTGGATTGGACTCAAGCAGAACTAAAAGACCTGGATAGAAAGACCAGATAAGTAATAACAATGAATTACGCCCTTTATTCTTGCAGCGACTCAGTTAAATAGATGAATGTGGAATGTTGCAAGTTGATCAGATAGTTGAAAAAGAACAAAGAGTAAGGAAACTTCTTGAATGAGAAGCAAAACTTCTTCATTGAAAAACAAGGAAGTCCAGTTGCCTCTCGAAAAAGCACATTTGGGACAGATAAGTACGTGCCACATAACACCTCAGACTTAACAATTGTAAATAAGAGAAACAAATAAGTCTGGATTGTGAATGTGACAATACCTGAGGACAGCAGAATAGTAGAGAAAGAACTGAAGAAGACAGCAAAATACAAAGACATACACATATACTGAAACCAACTTTGGTCACCACACTACAAAAAATATGCTGAGACTTTGGAAAAAGTTCAGAGAAGAGCAATTAAGATGATCAAAGGCCTGTAGACTAAAACATATGAAGAACAGCTGCAGGATTTGGGTTTAGCGAGTCAAAATAAAAAAAGAATTAGGGGCAACATGATAGCATTATTCCAGTATTTGAGGGGCTGCCATAAAGAAGAGGGGGTCAAATTATTCTCCTGAGCACCAGAGGGCAGGACAAGAAACAATGGTTGGAAACTAATCAAAGAGAGAAGAAACCTGGTATTAAGGAGAAACTTCCTAACAGTGAGGACAATAAACCAGTGAAACAGCTGGCTTTCATAAATCATGGGCACTCCATCATTGGAGATTTTTAAGAAGAGACTAGACAGTCACTTATCTAAAGTAGTATAGGTTTTCCTGCTTGAGCAGGGAGCTGGACTAGAAGACCTCCAAGGTACCTTTCAGCTTTATTCTCTTTCTCTTTCTCTTATTTCTCTTTCTCTTATTTCTATTTTTATTTGTCTATTATTCTATTCTATTAATAAAACAATTGTGGCAAAAGAAAGCAACACCATCAAACATCTACATCTGTGTATTCTTTGTCCTTGGGAAAGACTCCCTAGGTAAATAAAAAATCCTAAAATTGGCTGACTGTGCAACAAACAACAACAATAATAGCAATAGTAACAACAACAACAATAAATATCATCTGGACATGCTTTAAACATTATACAGAAGTGTTTCAGATACTGCATAAGAAAACTTGTCTCTGATGTTCAGGAAACCAGACAAGTCTTTTCTTAGTTTTTTGTGAAAAAATGATTCACCACTTTCTTTAATGACTCAATTCACTGTGTGGAAGCTAGAATAAAGGCATCACTACTTTGTGAAGTAGTGAATAGTGAATAGCAAAGATAAGTTGCTGTGCTCTCTCTTGTATGAGATTTGAAGTACTTATTTTGAATTATTTTCAAAATACACAGAAACCTAAAAAAATTAGCATTTATTTTAGCATAAACCTTTGTACAATAAAATGTATTCTAGGGATGTATGAGTCAAAAGGAGGTCTTTCTGCTTTACTGTTGGTGATAACTGGAGTATTATTCTAGTCTGCGAGAATTTTCTAAAATGATTATTGTTCTATATGGAATTTACTAGGTTCCAAGTCCCTCGTTCTGATTGGCTGAAAAGGCCACTTACAGATTGGTTGATTAAGAACCAATCCAGGAAGCCACCAAATGGTGGGAACAGTTAAATGAGTGTCATTGGCCACAAGCCAAAGGCAAGCCGCTATATAAAGGGCTGCCACGGCTTCGGCTATGTTCCATCTCTTTTCGCTTGAGAGTTAAATAAAACAATTGTTGTTTGGAACCCAGTCTCACGAGCTTCTTTCCAGATGGAACACAGGAGACGAGGGTGGGATCATCACAAAAGGTAAGACCGAAGCATGCGGCAATCTGAACTGAGCAAGAGAGATGGCCGGTAACAATGCGCCACCCGCACCATTCAATCTGGATGAGGAGGGTTGGGAATCGTATATCAATCTCTTTCTTATGTTTTTAGAAAGCAACGAAATGGAAGAAATCTCAGATCAAAGGAAGAGGGCTGTCTTCCTTACACACTGCGGACTGCCCATTTTTAAAATGGCGAAGGTGCTGGCAAAACCCAGAGATGTCAAACAGATGATTTGGTCCGACTTGAACCGAATTCTCCGAGCACACTGTGCACTCGAATTTAATAAAAGGGCACAAATTCTATAAGAGGGACCAGGAGGATGAAACCATAGGAGAATTTGTAGCAGCCTTGAGACACATCAGAGGAACCTGTGAGTTCCAGAACATGGATGAGGCAATGAGAGACTGTGTGGTCCTCGGCCTGAAGGACACTACCCTTTAGAGCAAACTCCTGAATAAGCCAAACATAACCGTGGCTGAGGCCATTGCAGAGGCAACTGCCTCTGAAGCAGCAAAGAAGTCAGCAGCCACCATGCAGCAAATGAACGCAATTCCAGACCTGCCAACCCAAGCCAAGGAAAAGAAGGCAGAGGGAGGAAAGAAACAGCCCACAGAGATAGCCCACTACGAAGACATTGAATCCCAGAGTGATACCGAGGACGATGACGAGGACGTCCATAGACTCCATTCAGATAAAAAATAGCACGAAAAGAGGAGAAATCAGCGGGAGTTTCAATGTGTGGGCTGTGGAGGAAATCACCCGCGAACTGAATGCAGGTTCCTCGATGCAATGTGCCGGGCTTGTAATAAGAGGGGGCACATCGAAAGGGTCTGCCGCAACAAAAAGCTATAGTCCAAAAAGATGTGGCAACAACCCCCCCCCCCAGACATGAAGAAAGACAAGCTGGCAGCAGATGGAACCGTAACAAGAGAACCAGTGACAGGGAAGAAACGCATCAGACAGTCACCATTGGCAATGCCAGGGAGGAGAATGGAAAGAAGGTTCGAATAGAGGTGAGCATCAAGGGGAGACCCTGTGAGATGGAAATCAACTCAGGGTCATTCCTATCAATGGTATCCTGGAATACCATCTGGTGCCTGATACCGAACATTAAACAGAGAGAACGACAGAAACAAAGACTAGTGCTAAAAGACTATCTGGGAAATCGAATTCCAGTAGTAGGCCTTGGACATTTTCTAGTCAAATTTAAAAACCATGCCAAAATCTTGCCTCTGACCATCGTCGACCGTGACCGCCCTAGCCTGTTAGGGATCAAATGGTTTGCACCCCTGGGAATCGGGATGACTGGGATCAACCACAATGCTACAGCCAACTGGGAGGAGAGCCTGCTCCAAGAATTCCAAGATGTTTTCGACAGGACTCTAGGCAAGTACAAGGGGACCCCAATTTCATTTAGCCTAGACCCGAAAAAAGCCCCCATCCATTTAAAGGCCAGATGCGTCCCATTCGCGTTAAAAGCAAAAATTGATGAGTAGCTAAATAAATTAATAACTCAAGGGGATTTAGAGCCAATCGACCATGCCAGGTGGAAACCCCTATCATCACACCAGTGAAGCCAGATGGGTCAGTTCACATCTGCAGAGACTATAAGGCAACCCTGAACTATGCGCTCCAACAAAGCGCAGACCCAGTGCCGGTAGTGCAACATTTACTGCCCTCGCTAGGGGGAGGAAAATTTTTTGCGAAGCTCGCCTCGCACAGGCCGATCAACAACTACCCATTGATCCCATTACGGCAGAGGCGCAGACTATTGTAACACATAGAGGGGCATTCAAGTGTAACTACCTCCAATTTGGTGTTAGTGTTGCCCCAGGCGTGTTCCAAAGCCTCATGGAATGCCTGCTAGATGGAATCAAAGGTGTCGTCCCCTACTTCGACGATGTGCTGGTCTCAGCGAAAAATTCCAACCAGCTAGAGACCAGATTAAGAGAAGTCTTAACAAGATTTAGGAAATCAGGCCTCAAAGTAAAAAGGGAAAAGTGTGAATTAGCCACAAACTGGGTCAAGTTTTTGGGCTATTTAATCGATGAACAAGGCATTCACCCCACCGAAAAAAAAAGTGAAGGCTATCAAAGAGGCTCCCAGGCCTAGGAACAAAACAGACCTTCCAGTGTTCCTAGGCCTCATAAATTGTTTCATCGTGTTCTTGCCCTATAAGGCAACATTAGCAGAACCCCTACATTGACTGCTAGATAAAAAAACCACTTGGACATGGGGCCACCGGGAACAGAAAGCCTTCCAAGGTATCAAGGACCTATTAACGTCAGACACCATTCTCATCCAGTTTAGCAATACCCTGCCTTTGACGGTCACCTGTGATGCCTTGCCTTTCAGTGCCATCCTTGAGCCACCAGCTACCAGATGGCAGAAAGGCACCAGTCACCTTTTACTCCAAGACGTTCTCCAAGTCAGAACGCAATTACAGTCAACTCGATCGGGAAGCCTTAGCAATCATCGCCGGAGTCAAAAGATTCCATGAATACCTTTATGGGAGAACTTTTTCTGTAATAACTGATCACAATCCCCTTCTTGGAATCCTAGCAGGCAACAAGCCAATCCCGAACATTCTGTCACCGAGAATGACGAGGTGGTTGAAATTCCTCGCTGCCTACTCCTACACACTGCTTCACCGACCCGGCAAAGCCATCACACACGCCAACGCCCTGAGCCGTTCCCCACTGCCCATCACAGAAGACGACCCTGCTCCAACCACCTCCACATATCAACTTGAGACCTGCCCGGAGCTACCGCTGACTGCAGCTGATGTTGCGAGAGCCACAGCCAAAGACCCTTTGACAGTGCGCATATTGAACTGGGTAGGTAAAGGCTGGCCGGAGAAGAACAAAATTGAGACTTTTAAACCATTCCGTACCAGACAGACCTAACTGTCTATAGAAAAGGGGTGCATTTTATGGGGTGACAGGGTGGTAATTCTGAGCAGTCTCCAGGAAGATGTCCTGGGCATGTTGCACGAGGGACACCCGGGCATAGTCAAAATGAAAGCCATGGCCAGGAGTTACGTCTGGTGGCCAGGGCTGGACAAAGACATTGAACGCTGGGTTGCAACATGCCATGACCGTCAAAAATCGAGGCCTACCCCCCCACAAGCACCAATAAGAGACTGGGAAACTCCCCGGGGTCCATGGTCCAGAGTACATATTGACTTCGCTGGGCCAACAAAGGGAAACAGGAGCTTTCACTGGTAACTTTACATCAGTAAAGCCTGAAGAAATTCAATAAGAAAGAATAGAAACAGGTTATTTAGCAATATTTTAAAAGGAGGCTTTTAAAGGAAGTTTCTCTCTTTCTCTCTCTCTCTTTCTCTCTGTCTCTCTCTCTCTCTCTCTTTGTGTATGTGTGTGTGTCTCTGTGTTAATGGAAGCTACCTGAACATTCATACAAAATAGAGGGATCAGACTATTGTTTGGCATAATTTGAGAGACTTAGGAATAAATCAGAAGTTAGTTTTCTATGCAAAAATTCTGTATTAGTGAAATTTACATAAAAATGAATTTCATTCTTAGGAAAAACAGATTTCTTTTGAAATTTACTTTAGCAATTTCTAGTGGATTAAGGGGACTCATCATTCTGATCAGCCTATGGCTAGCATCAGTCTCTTAAAGACCCTCTAGGCACAATTAATGTGCTCTCCAATAAGATGGATAAAGATGAGATTTAGGAGGAAGATTACATTAAGAGTTTCTTCACCAAAGGCCTGAAGACAGCTAGTTTTGTATAACTGGGCATCAGAATTCAAGACTAAAGCATCAAAATAGGAATGTGTAATGTGTTTCCAACAGAAAGCCATAAAGATGCTTCAGAGTGGGAATGCATGTTGCACCAGTTGGTGCCCTCTTAAAAGTGCTCCATAATTCCCTAGTTCACTATTCAATCCCAACAAAGAGGATTAAGCAAGCCCTGACAATGCCCATATATCAGGGGTGTCACGTCTGGGGGCTGGATCCAGCATGCGGGGTGCTTAGATCTGGCCTGGTGGTTGCCCTGGAAATAGCAAAGGACTGGCCCCTGGTGCCTTTGCCAGCAAAAACAGAACTTGCAAGGGCCGTACTTAGCCCTTCCAAGCTCTGTTTTCACTGGTAGAGGGTGGCAGGAAGCTGTTGCAGCTGAAAACAGAGCTGGGGAGCCAATTTTCAGTGGAACAACACTCAGGCCACCACAGATGCCGCCAACACAAGTGGCATGCTGGCCACACCCACCCCGGCTCCCCAAAGTCAAACACAACCATGATGCAACCCTCAATGAAAATGAATTTGACACCCCTGCCATATATCTATCCGCAAGTACTTTACTGAACTCAATATATGTTCTGTATCTCCAATGCATATTTGCCTGAGATGGCATATCTACCTTGTGAGCCAAGAAAAAAAGGCTGCCTCTTTAAGAAAGTGCTCAACTTAACATGCAGTTCTGAATCACCTGGTCTGTTTGGGATCTAAAACACTGCACAAACATACTTAAAAAGTCCTGGGAGAAGTGGAGTTGATAAGATAAACAGGCAGGGGAGATTTGCAGTATTTTAGCACTTGTATTGTTTTTGTTCCATTTTGGGGTAATTTTGTACCAACTCCAATCTTTTTGTCTGCATGCTTTGAACTTTGTTTCTCAACCTTGGCAACCTTAAGATTCATGGACTTCAACTCCAAAATGTATACTTTTGGCAAAGGCCAGCTCCAAGTAAAGTGTGAGTATGATCAGTGAATTAGATATACCTTGTAATAATTCATTAGTATTACCTGATGTGAAATGATTGAAGGGCAACATGACCAGAGAATTTTACTGGAAATCAATATCTATCTGATACCTAGGAAAATCTATTTTAAAACGAGATGGATTTAATTCTTTGTGCAGATGAAAACAAAATAGTAGGTATTGATTTAAATAAGCCAAACCAACTGGAGAGAAGGAATGATTTGTAATTTCTATCATCAGTGGACAGAGATGGGAATTTGTGGACAGAAAAAGAAAGGGGTGAACAAAAAGAGGGAAAAATTGGACTTCTGGTTTGAGCTTCTTCAGCGATAGACTGAAATCCGCGATTGTGCGCTGAGCCATCTCATAAAGGTGGTGAAGAGGGGGGAGACAACTAGCAGTGTTGAGAAGAGCCATATCTATCCCCCTCAGCTGGCCATTATTCTCTTTCCGAAGATGGTTGCAGCAGTGGTCAGAAATGGCCACCTCAAAGAAGAACTCGATCAGAAAAGAATGTGCAGGAGGAAGATAAGAAGAGAAAGTTTTGGTTGACCAGTTGAATTGAAAAAGCAACAATGTAGGGTACCCTGGAATTTGAACCATAAAAAATAACATTGTTCCCAAAGAAGACATTGAAGCACTGAAGGAGAGAGGGAAAGGAAAGGATTTGGCTTTTTTTTTCTTCCCTTCCTTATACTGACAGGGAAGAGTTTTAAGTTAGAAATTGACAAAAATCCACTTTGACATCAATAGGCATTTAAGCTGAAAATAAAATGTCAAAGGGATAACAAAGACTTTGGATACTCACAAACATTTAAAAGCAGGAAAGGGGAGAAAAGGAAAGGGATCTGGAAAAATGAAGGAGACTGCCTGGGACTAAAAGGAATTTATAGTGAAACCTTAACAAGATTCCTAAAAGATATATTTTAACTGAAACTTTGTAACAAAATAATAGAACCCCAGGAAGAGAAAGTGGAAAAAAGAAGCAAGAAGAAACAGTTTTGGATTATTTGGATCACTTGGTGATTTTGGGATTTTTGGTTATTGGATTTAAATGACTAAAGTCAATCGAGTAGTTGTTTAAAAGTGTTTAAAATGGCATCACTTTTAGAAGAACTGAAAATTGAACTTATAAAACAGAGAGAAGATGCACAAGAAGGAAGAGATTCTTTTGGCTTCGTATTTCAGTTCCTAGAAATGGAGATCTGGAACTATGAGAAACAAGAAGAAACGCTTGTAGAACAAGAAGGTTGGGACAAAGAAGAAGCCATCTTTAATGATCAGGAAATTATATGTAGGGAAAAAAAAGGAAAGGAGGGAAAGAGAGTGAAAAGTTTAAGATTTGAAAAAACAACCCAAAAAATAATAGTTTGAAAAATAATTACAATATTAGGAAGCAACAGAAGAGAGGATTACAGAAGAGAGAATTAGAAATCAAGAGACAAGGGAGCAAAAAGGGGAGGGAGAAGAAGAAGAGGAAGAAGGAAAGGAAAAGAAGTTATAAAAGACAGAAAGAAGATATTGAGAAACAGGTAAGATGTATAAAGATCGAAAGTATAAGCCTATTTAGAGACAATGGGTGAAAATTTCATTGAAAAAGGGATTCTGCAAAGGTACATAAGATAGTATTGTTATATTAGAAATAGAAATAATTTTAGAAAATATGAAACAATGTATGATTAAAATGATGGATAAAAAACTTATGGTAATGCTGTGGAATGTTTGTTAATAAATAAATGAAATAAAGAGAATGAGAGAATGAAATTAGGAAAGGATGGGAACATTTTAATTATTATTAATGATTTATAAAAATATAAGTGAAGAGAAATATGAAAAAAAGAGAATTAATTGTGGAAAATTTATAAGCGTTCCCAAGGAACTATGATATTCAATTGAAAAGAAATGTTAAGGACATTAAGATTCTAAATAATATTCATGATAGAATTGAATTGGAATGGAATGAGTGTTTTTTTTACAATTGTTACCTATACATACATATACATATACATATACATATACGTATACGTATACGTATACGTATACGTATACATATATACATATATACATACATACATACATACATACATACATACATACATACATATATATATATATATATTAGGCTTTCGCGGGTACTTACATGTGTGCTGTTTAGCTTCCTTCGGGTATTATCCCACGTCATTGTAGTTCTGTTAAAGTTGTATATATATATATATATATATACAATTATAAATATATATATATATATATTTTAGGCTTTCGCGGGTACTTACATGTGTGCTGTTTAGCTTCCTTCGGGTATTATCCCACGTCATTGTAGTTCTGTTAAAGTTGTAGCAACGTTTCAGCAGAATATCATCTGCCATCCTCAGGCTTCTGTATAGAGTTAGTTCCTGGTTTCAAATTTGAGGCTGGTCCATTCTGATTGGCTGGGAGCCTGGATCTGTGTTCATTGGACTTGGAGTTTGATTGATTGGTGTTTCTGGTTTCTTCTGTCTGTTTTGTGGCTTTGATTGGCTGGCAACACTCTGTTCTTGTGTTGGAGGCTTTCAGTGCAGCTTGGCTCCGTGTGAAAGGACGGCTGCTCTTCATTAGCAAGCTGCTATTCATTAGCAAGCTGGGTTTCACCTGGGTGCCTGGTGGGGGGGTGTTTGGGTTGGAGCTATCAGAGGGAGTCTATTTGTGCCCAGGTGTTTGCCTGGCTTGTGGCGTGGGGATCTTTCTATTTGAGAGTGCAGGCTTCCAAATGATTGACAGTCTGGTGGAATCATCACTTCTATTCATGCTTTCAGGTCTTTTTTCAATCTCTATGGCTTCTCTGATGATTCTGTGGCTGGGGTTTTCTATAGTGGCTAGGGTTTTGGTGCCATTGAAGTTGAAGTTGATGAGATTCTGCTGAAACGTTGCTACAACTTTAACAGAACTACAATGACGTGGGATAATACCCGAAGGAAGCTAAACAGCACACACACACACACACACACACACATATATATGTGTGTATATATATATATATATATATGTTTTTTTAAGTTATCGCGGGTACTTACATGTGTGCTGTTCAGCTTCCTTCGGGTATTATTAAGATACATCGATGACACATTTGTGATTTGGCCCCATGGAAAAGAAAACCTAAACAATTTCCTAACACACCTAAACAACACACACCCCAAAATCAAGTTCACCATGGAAACGGAAATAAACAAACAACTACCATTCCTAGATGTACTAATCTACAAAAGAACAGATGGCACACTGGGACACACCATATACCAAAAGAAAACACACACCAACCGCTACCTCAACGCCCAATCCCACCACCACCCAGCACAGATAAATTCCGTAGCGAAAACACTAATTACCAGAACCAAATGCCTGGCAGACAAGACACATATAAAGACTGAACTATGCACCCTGACTGAAGTATTGACAGCCAATGGCTTCCACAAAAACAAAATCACCAACTTGATCCACAAAAACACACCAAGACATAACAGAGACCTAGAAGATCAACAGATCTATGGAACAGTTGCCCACGTCATTGTAGTTCTGTTAAAGTTGTAGCAACATTTCAGCAGAATCTCATCTGCCATCCTCAGGCTTCTGTATAGAGTTAGTTCCTGGTTTCAAATTTGAGGCTGGTCCATTCTGATTGGCTGGGAGCCTGGATCTGAGTTCATTGGACTTGGAGTTTGATTGATTGGTGTTTCTGGTTTCTTCTGTCTGTTTTGTGGCTTTGATTGGCTGGCAACACTCTGTTCTTGTGTTGGAGGCTTTCAGTGCAGCTTGGCTCCGTGTGAAAGGATGGCTGCTCTTCATTAGCAAGCTGCTATTCATTAGCAAGCTGGGTTTCACCTGGGTGCCTGGTGGGGGGGTGTTTGAGTTGGAGCTATCAGAGGGAGTCTATTTGTGCCCAGGTGTTTGCCTGGCTTGTGGTGTGGGGATCTTTCTATTTGAGAGTGCAGGCTTCCAAATGATTGACAGTCTGCTGGAATCATCTCTTCTATTCATGCTTTCAGGTCTTTTTTCAATCTCTATGGCTTCTCTGATGATTCTGTGGCTGGGGTTTTCTATAGTGGCTAAGGTTTTGGTGCCATTGAAGTTGATGTTGTGACCTGTGGTTTTCATGTGTTGGACTAGTGAGGAGGTGTGTTAATTTAGATAATTAAAAATAAAGATAATTAAAAATATAGTTGAGAAAACCAAGGGAGGGGAAAATTATGGAAAAAATGTTAAAATAGTAATAAGTTATGGAATAAGTTATCGTCTAAAAGTAGTTGGTACGACCAGGGGCCTGTGATTTGGGTGATGGTGGCTGGAAGCCACAATGAAATAGACCAGGTCGCCGATTTCAAACGTATATTATTTGCTGGAGGAATCGGGGGGTTTGTCCCAGGTGTAAGTGGGGTGCGGTCTGTCCAGGTAGGAGCGTAGTTTCCTACCCATTAGAAGTTCTGCTGGGCTTTTATTAGTTGTGCTGCTAGGGGTAATATGCTGCAAGGTTAGTAGTCAGCTTAGTTTGTCCTGCACGTCCCCCTTGTCCATTCTGTCTAGGCCCTCTTTAGTGTCCCGAAACATACGTTCAGCCCTGCCGTTCGCAGCCAGATGGGCCGGCACAGTTAAGGCATGTCAGACCCTGGGCAGCCAGATATTGTTCGAATTGCAAGGCTGTATATTAGGGTCCATTATCTGAAACCAGTACATCAGGTAGCCCATGTGTCGCAAATAGTTTGTCTAGCTGTTTCATTACAGCTTTGGTGGTTGTGGAAGCCATGAGTATGCAGTTCGAGTATGCATCAACCACGATCAAAAAAGTGTTTCCCTTCATTGGCCAAGCAAAGTCAATATGTGCTCTAGACCATGGACCCCGGGGAGTTTCCCAGTCTCTTATTTTTGCCTGTGGGGAGGAAGGCCTCGATTTTTGACAGTCATGGCATGTTGCAACCCAGCATTCAATGTCTTTGTCCAGCCCTGGCCACCAGATGTAACTCCTAGCCAGGGCTTTCATTTTGACTATGCCCGGGTATCCCTCATGCAACATGCCCAGGACATCTTCCTGGAGACTGCTCGGAATTACCACCCTGTCACCCCATAAAATGCACCCCTTTTCTATAGACAGTTAGGTCTGTCTGGTACGGAATGGTTTAAAAGTCTCAGTTTTGTTCTTCTCCAGCCAGCCTTTACCTACCCAGTTCAATATGCGCACTGTCAAAGGGTCTTTGGCTGTGGCTCTCGCGACATCAGCTGCAGTCAGCGGTAGCTCCGGGCAGGTCTCAAGCTGAAATGTGGAGGTGGTTGGAGTAGGGTCATCTTCTGTGATGGGCAGTGGGGAACAGCTCAGGGCGTTGGCGTGTGTGATGGCTTTGCTGGGTCGGTGAAGCAGTGTGTAGGAGTAGGCAGCGAGGAATTTCAACCACCTCGTCATTCTCGGTGACAGAATGTTTGGGATTGGCTTGTTGCCTGCTAGGATTCCAAAAAGGGGCTTGTGATCGGTTATTATAGAAAAAGTTTTCCCATAAAGGTATTCATGGAATATTTTGACTCCGGCGATGATTGCTAGGGCTTCCCGATCAAGTTGATTGGGTTCTGATTTGGAAAGCATCTTGGAGTAAAAGGTGACCAGTGCCTTTCTGCCATCTTGTAGCTGGTGGCTCAGGATGGCACCGACCCCAAAAGGCAAGGCATCACAGGTGACCGTCAAAGTCAGGGTATTGCTAAACTGGATGAGAATGGTGTCTGACGTTAATAGGTCCTTGATACCTTGGAAGGCTTTCTGTTCCCGGTGGCCCCATGTCCAAGTGGTTTTTTTATCTAGCAGTCATCGATTAAATAGCCCAAAAACTCGACCCGTTAGTGGCTAATTCACACTTTTCCCTTTTTACTTTGAGGCCTGATTTCTTAAATCTTGTTAAGACTTCTCTTAATCTGGTCTCTAGCTGGTTGGCATTTTTTGCTGAGACCAGTACATCATCGAAGTAGGAGAAAACACCTTTGATTCCATTTAGCAGACGTTCCATGAGGCTTTGGAACACGCCTAGGGCAACACTAACACCAAATTGGAGGTAGTTACCCTTGAATGCCCCTCTATGTGTTACAATAGTCTGTGCCTCTGCCGTAATGGGATCAATGGGTAGTTGTTGATAGGCCTGTGCGAGGTCAAGCTTTACAAAAAATTTTCCTCCCCCTAGCGAGGGCAGTAAATGTTGAACTACCAGCACTGGGTATGCGCTTTGTTGGAGCACATGGTTCAGGGTTGCCTTATAATCTCTGCAGATGTGCACTGACCCATCTGGCTTCACTGGTGTGATGATAGGGGTTTCCCACCTGGCATGGTCGATTGGCTCTAAAACCCCTTGAGCAGTTAATTTATTCAGTTGCTCATTAATTTTTGGTTTTAACGCGAATGGGATCTGTCTGGCCTTTAAATGGATGGGGGCTATTTTCATGTCTTGGCTAAATGAAATTGGGGTCCCCTTGTACTTGCCTAGAGTCCTGTCGAAAACATCTTGGAATTCTTGGAGCAGGCTTTCCTCCCAGTTGGTTGTAGTGATGCGGTTAATCCCGGTCATCCTGATTCCCAGGGGCGCGAAGCATTCAATCCCTAATCGACTAGGGTGGTTGCAGTTGACGATGGTCAGAGGCAAGATTTCGGCGTGGTTTTTAAATTTGACTAGAAAATGTCCAAGGCCTATGACTGGAATTCGATTTCCCTGATAGTCTTTTACCACTAATCTTTGTTTCTTTCATTCTCTCTCTTTAATGTTCGGTATCAGGTGCCAGATGGTATTCCAGGATACCATCGATAGGAATGACCCTGAGTCTACTTCCTTCTCGCAGGGTCTCCCCTTGATGCTCACCTCTATCCAAACCTTCTTTCCGCTCTCCATCCTGGTATTGCTGATGGTGACTGTCTGATGCATTTCTTCCCTATCACCGGTTCTCTTGTTACGGTTTCATCTACTGCCAGCTTGTCTTTCTTCATGTCGGGGGGGGGGGGGGGGGGGGGGCCGTGTTTTTTTGGGGTTTGGGCTTTTTTTTTGGGGCGAGACCCTTTCGATGTGCCCACTCTTATTACAAGCCCGGCACATTGCGTCGAGGAACCTGCATTCAGCTCGCGGGTGATTTCCTCCGCAGCCCACACATTGAAACTCCCACTGATTTCTCCTCTTTTCCTGCCATTTTTTATCTGAATGGAGTCTATGGACATGTTCGTCATCATCCTCGGTATCACTCTGGGATTCAATGTCTTCGTAGTGGGCTCTCTCTGTGGGCTGTTTCTTTCCTCCCTCTGCCTTCTTCTCCCTGAGTTGGGTTGGCAGATCTGGAATTGTGTTCATTTGCTGCATGGTGGCTCCTGACTTCCTTGCTGCTTTGGTGGTGGTTCCCTCTACAATGGCCTCGGCCACGCTTATGTTTGGCTTATTCAAGAGTTTGCTCTGAAGGGTAGTGTCCTTCAGGTCGAGGACCACGCAGTCTCTCACTGCCTTGTCCAGGTTCTGGAACTCACAGGTTCTTCCGATGTGTCTCAAAGCTGCTACAAAATAGAGTTTCATCTATTCCTATAGTTTCATCCTCCTTCTGATCCCTCTTATAGAATTTGTGCCCTTTTTATTAAATTCGAGTGCATAGTGTGCTCAGAGCATTCGGTTCAGATTAGACCAAGTCATCCGTTTGACATCTCTGGGTTTCGCCAGCGCCTTCGTCATTTTAAAAACAGCCGGTCTGCTGTGTGTAAGGACGTCAGCCCTCTTCCTTTGGTCTGAGATTTTTTCCATTTTGTTGCTTTCTAAGAACATAAGAAAGCGATCGATATATGATTCCCAGTCCTCCTCATCAGGATTGAATGGTGTGGGCGGTGCGTTGTTACCGGCCATCTCTCTCACTCGGTTCAGATCGCTGCGTGCTTCAGTCTCACCTTCTACGAAAATCCCACCTTCGTCACCAGTGTTCTGTCCAGAAACAAGCGCATGAGACCAGGTTCCAAACAACAACTGTTTTATTTAAACTCGCAAGGCAAAAGATACAGAACAAAGCCCAAGCCGCGGCAGCCCTTTATATAGCGGCTTGCCTGCAGCTTGTGGCCAATGACACTCATTTAACTGTTCCTGCCATTTGGCGGCTTCCTGGATTGGTTCTTAATCAACCAATCCATAAGTGGCCCTTTCGGCCAATCAGAACGAACTTGGAACCTACCAAATTCCATACAGAACACATGGTGTTAAGTCCTGCTGATTCAAAATGAGCAATGATTTCAATGTACTAAGCCAGAATTTAAAAACCTGAATTAAGGCTAAGTGAAATTTGTGAACAAATTTGTGTCAGATCAATAGTTTGTTTTTAGTTTATTTTAATTGTCAATAGCCAGTACTGTTGGGATTGGGAGAATCTCTGTCGCCAATGGCAGAAAAAAAGAAAAGTCTATCTAAGGCAATGCTAATTATATTATAATGGAGAACCAATGAATACCAGAATTTTCAGCTGTAAGTAAAAATTGAAAAATAGAACAAGGCTTTTAGTAAGGAATGGCAGATTTTCAGTTCATTGTTCCTCTGAATGAGGAAATGGTGGGTATTATTTTTGCCCAGTTCTGACATAGACTTTTAATATTATTTTTATATCTATAATTTGCACCCTTATGCATTTAAATATGTCTCATTTTTATAAAATAATGCTGGTAATTTTATTATTTTTATGGACTTGGTTGTTCTAACTTCATATAAAACCAAGCCACTTCCCATCTTGCCCTTCTGAAATTTATATTTCCTTTTTTGTAAATAATTGCCCCTGAGATGCCTCTTTCCATAAATAGCAATTATCTATCTGGGAGAGGGCCGAATTGGATTCCAAACAATTATCTGACAGAGGCAGTCTGCCACCACCAACTATTCCTGTTGGTTTTGAATGGCTTTTTGATGTTTTATTTTGATGTTTTTCTTGATGTACAGAGCCTGATTATAAATATTTGTACTGTAAGTAGATACAGTATAGAAATAACTATATGGAATCTTCAGCTTCTGTGTCAATGAACTTCAACTAACATGGTTGCTTCCTACTGAGCAATGAGATTGAAGGCCCATTATTTTTGTATCCTTGGCCCAGGCTTTCAGAAGAAAGAAACTGGAGACAGAATAAACAGATCCAGGACATTAATTATACTCTTTAAATTATCTAAAATCTCAAAGTCAAATTCAGTTGTACATGAAATTAGTCAAAACCTGGCATTTCATTTTCTGATAAGTAAGAAATAGGAATCTATCAATAGCTATTTGTGAATGCAACTACTGTGTTGTTGTTTTTTAAAAAAAACAATTATCAACATTTGTCACTGTGTCCCAGTTAATGAATTAATCGCCATATCAATGAAAGACCAGATAAATGGAATGTCTCTTGGCACAAAGTGTGAACTATAGAATTTATTGCCATCAGATATGGATATGGCCTCTGATTTAGATTGCTTTAGAGTCAAGCAATGTTGCTTTGAATCTTGGCAGCTGTTTATGACTGTGGAATTACTTGCTAAGGAACATAAACGTCACACGTCTTGTTGGCTACTGAGTGCTTCAGAAACTTGAACTAAAGGGCCATTAAGTGGATTGAGCAGGGCTCCTGTTATACTCTTTGACTGAACAGATGCCTGAAAATGAATGTGGTATTTTTGCTTAAGAGAAGGGTCAAATTGAATATATAAATATAAATATAAGTATGTGTGTGGGTGTGATTGTATTTAAGGTACACTGAAGTTCAGTCTAATGAAATGTTCTTGATATTCGAGGTCCTTCCTTCCTCCCTTTCTCCCTTTTTCCCTCCCTCCCTTCCACTGAGAGCATCTATCCTTCAGAATATTGAATTTCCAATTCTTTATTCAGAAGTACAATGAACAAGAGAATCTTCTGAGATTTATAGATCCCAATATCTGGAGGACATGATACAAAGAAGGGCTAGGCCCTATTCAGGAGAGAGAGAGAGAGAGAGAGAGAGAGAGAGAGAGAGAGAGAGAGAG
>BLBF01000003.1:10457103-10470003 GCA_015471245.1 Laticauda colubrina
AGGGTCTCTGGCTTGGGCAGGGGGTTGGACAAGATGACCTACAAGGTCCCTTTCAGCTCCGATTATCTGTTATCTGTTAAGATGTGTACAGGTGAAACTTGAAAAATTGGAATATCGTGCAAAAGTTCATTTATTTCAGTAATGCAACTTAAAAGGGGAAACTAATATATGAGATAGACTCATTACATGCAAAGCAAGATAGTTCAAGCCATCATTTGTCATAATTGTGATGATTATGGCTTACAGCACATGGAAAACTCAAATCCACAATCTCAGAAAATTAGAATATTACTGCAATCAATACAAAAAGGAGTGTACATAGAACAATATCGGACTTCTGAAAAGTATAAGCATGCATATGTACTCAGTACTTGGTTTGGGCCCCTTTTGCATCAATTACTGCCTCAGTGTGGTATGGCATGGAAACTATCAGCCTGTGGCACTGCTGAGGTATTATGGAAGACCAGAATGCTTCAATAGTGGCCTTCAGCTCTTCTGCATTGTTTGGTCTCATGTGTCTCATCTTTCTCTTGGCAGTGTCCCACAGATTCTCTATGGGGTTCAGGTCAGGTGAGTTTGCTGGCCAATCAAGCACAGTAATCCCATGGTCATTGGACCAGGTTTTGGTGCTTTTGGCAGTGTGGGCAGGTACCAAGTCCTGCTGGAAAATGAAGTCAATATCCCCATAAAGCTCATCTGTGGAAGGAAGCATGAAGTGCTCCAAAATCTCCTGGTAGACGGCTGCATTGACCCTGGACTTAATGAAGCACAGTGGACCAACACCAGCAGATGACATAGCTCCCCAAATCAACACAGACTGTAAAACTTCACACTGGACTTCTAGCATGTTGCAGTGTGTGCCTCTCCATTCTTCCTCCGGACTCTGGGTCCTTGGTTTCCAAATGAGATGCAAAAGTTGCTCTCATCAGAAAAAAGGACTTTGGACCACTGAGCAACAGACCAGTTCTGTTTTTCTTTAGCCCAGGTAAGACGCTTCTGATGTTGTTTGTTGTTCAGGAGTGGCGTGACAAGAGGAATACGACATTTGAAGCCCATGTCCAGGATCCTTCTGTGTGTGGTGGCTCTTAATGCACTGACTCCAGCCTCAGTCCACCCCTTGTGAAAGTCCCCAACACTTTTGAATGGCCTTTTCCTGACAATCCTCTCCAGGCTGTGGTCATCCCTGCTGCTTGTGCACCTTTTTCTTCCACACTTTTCCCTTCCACATAACTTTCTATTAATGTGCTTTGATACAGCATTTTGGGAACATCCAACTTCTTTTGCAATTACCTTTTGAGGCTTTCTCTCCTTATGGAGGGTGTCAATGGTTTTCTGCACAACTGTCAGGTCAGCAGTCTTTCCCATGATTGTGCTTCCTGCTGAACCAGACTGAGAGACCATTTAAAGGTTCAGGAACCCTTTGCAGGTGTTACTGCTTAATTAGCTGATTAGAGTGGGACACTTTGAGCCTAGAATATTGAACCTTTTCACAATATTCAAATTTTCTGAGATTGTGGATTTGGGGTTTTCATGAGCTGTAAGCCATAATCCTCACAATTATGACAAATCACAGCTTGGACTATTTTGCTTTGCATGTAATGAGTTTATCTCATGTATTACTTTTGCCTTTTAAGTTGCATAACTGAAATAAATGAACTTTTGCACGATATTCTAATTTTTCGAGTTTCACCTGTGGAGATGGATGACTAGGTGACAATACATTAGTTTTGTGTATTGTTCTGTCAGGAAATTTCTCCTTAGTTCTAGGCTGCTTCCCTCCTTGATTAGTTTCCACCCATTGCTTCTTGTCCTGCCCTCAGGTGCTTTGGAGAATAGCTTGACTCCCTCTTCTTTGGGGCAACCCCTGAGATATTGGAGCACTGCTCCCCCAGCCCTTCTTTTCATTAGACCAGACATATCCAGTTCCTGCAGCCGTCCTTCATGTATTTTAGCCTCCAGTCCCCTAATCATCTTTGATGCTCTTCTCTGCACTCTTTCTAAAGTCTCAATATCTCTCTTACATTGTGGTGACCAAAACTGAATGCAGTATTCCAAGTGCGGCCTTACTAAGGCATTACAAAGTGGTCTGAATCCATCTTATACGTTTGGCAATTCCTATTCCAAGTATTGTTGAAATCTAGATTTCAAAATCTTGAGCAGAGTCTTACTGCCATGAGAAAGAAGTACAATTGTTCAATAGTTTGAATATCCAGTTTTAACTTTTAACACTTCTTTGATATTAGAATAAATTTTTCTTTTTCGAGATCCTCGGTCAGTGTTTTGGTTTCAATACCTGCTTACAAATCACAAATTTAGCAGCAGCAACTTGTTAAATTTTGGAAAGCTTGACTGGTCTTCCTATACCTCCTGCTATGTTGTTGTTAGCATTATTTATCATGACCTTTGACTTCATTTTCCAGAATATCTGAGGATGAATCTTTAAACACTTTATTGATTTGGGGATTGTTTTTGTACAGCTCTCCTGTATATACTTTTACCATTTTTTCTTCATGTTTTGTTACTCCAGTGTAGCTTTGCCTTCTATAATTTTTACCACCCCCATCTTTGCATATAATTTTCTTTTATTTCTGTGACCATCTTTGGTTACAAAGTTTTACCCACGTTCAGGTCTTAATCACACCCTATGTTTTTTTTAAGAATTGAGAAGGACTAATTTTCAAGCCTTAACTTCTTTGTGATGAATTTTTCAATATCTCAAATATTCCATATCCTCTCTATTATCCATAAACACTTAAATTCTTAAATCTCATCTGCAAACTATAATTCCTTTGTGCCTGTATTTCATTTTCCTCCTCAGTTATAATTAACTCTTATCGCTATCAATCTGTTTTTTTAAATACTTAATCTGCTTTATTACCCACAGTCTGTGTAAAGTACTTTCTTCTTACTTTTAACTTTATCACTCTTTAATTTAATTCTAACTTTGCTTTCCTTATTTTTGTTAAGTTACTTTTGTAACTCTAATCTGTTACCTGTTAAAAATCTGTCTCTCCTAAGGCAATTTTCCTAACTCTTCTTTCACCTTTTTTTTTTTTTTTTTTGGTTATTTTAACAGCTGGCCTAATTACTTTGAGTTTAGCTTGGCTATTCAAATTCCTGTTTTTTCTCCCAGCTTGGTGTAAGATTTGAGCTCCTTCACATATTTCTGTTTCAGGGAAGCTTGTATATGTCTCCAAATGTCTAAATTGTCTGTTAGCAATGGAACTCAGTTTCCAACGTCTCTCTCTCTTTTTGATTCTTGCCAGCTCCTAATCTTCCAAGTTTTTCTGAATGTTTTGCTTTCATTTCTTCAGTTGAAGTTCAGAATGCAAACATGGCTTTTCCTATGGATTACAACTTCTGTTTCTTATTCTCCTGCTGCAGTTTAAATTTTAAAGCCAATTCACTGAATCGGTGCCTCTTTTAACTTATTTATTTTTTTATATTTATTTTGTCAAGCATGTATTAGATAACATGTATAAGTATAAACATGATTATGAATACATGAAATGGATACAAATAAAAAGGAACATAAGGGCAGGGACGGTAGGTGTTCTGTCCTGAGAATAGAAGTACTCGAGACCAGTGTTCATCAAACAGCTCTTTATTCTTAACTAATTCAGTGACTTCGTAACAGAACATTTGCCGGAATCACGGCAGCCCTTTTTATAGTGGCTGCTCACGGCTTGTGGCCAATGACAGATCTTTAAGTTTTCCCGCCGTCAGGCAGGCCAATTGCCATGGTACTTTACTAACCAATCCTATCGCGGCCTGCTCGGCCAATCAGATGAAGGTATTTGAAGTATTCCAATTCTTATACACAACACCTCTTGGTTTTGTCCAACGTGCATAACGTAGTCACGCAGGTAGGTGGGACTTTTGCGGGTCCTACTTGATCTGCGCAGCTCAGTCTCAGTGTGGTCTTCCATCAGTTCGGTCAGGATTGCCTTTTCTCCATGTCTTCTCCATGGAACCTCCTGGACAGGTGAGTCAGCCTTGCTGCTCCCGCCGGGGCCTCTCGGGCTGGTTGAGTTGCCTCTGCTGCTCCCTCCTGTTCTGTCTGGGTTGGTCGAGCTGGCCTGGCTGCCTCCTTCCTGGAAGGCCTCACCTCGCTTCCCTGCTACCTGTTCTCTTCTCTGGAGGTCGTCTATGGGTAAATGCTCTTTTTGTCTTACCGGGGGTTCTAATTCAGGTTTGTGTTGTGCCTTTTGTCGTGTTATTGGTGGTTGTTCTCTCCTTTTTTTATTATTTTGTGTCCCCCCCCCCTTGGTTGTTTTTGGATTGTTTGTTGGGGGTGGTATTTGCAGCAGTGCTTCAGAGCTAGGTAGGTTAGTGTTGCGTTCCAATGTCCTAGAGCGAAGCAGGTCAATGTGTCATTTCCATGTTCTGCCATTGTCTAGTTCAAGTCGGTATGACCGGGGCCCTGTAATTTGTGTAATTGTGCCTGGAAGCCATAATGGCCCCCCAGTGAGATTTTTGGCGTAGACTAGGTCTCCAGTGGTAAAGGAGTGGTATTTACTTGAGGAGTCAGGGGTTTTTTCAGAGGTGTAGGTGGGGTGTAATCTATCTAGGTAGGAGCACAATTTTCTGCCCATGAGGAGTTCTGCTGGGCTTTTGTTAGTGGTTGTGCTAGGGGTGATATGCTGAATTGTTAACAGTTTGTTTAGTCTATCTTGGATGTCCCCAGTGTCCAGTTTGTCTAGGGCTTCTTTTGTATAATGAACCATGCGTTCAGCTCATCCATTTGAAGCCGGATGAGCCGGCGCTTTTAGGGCATGTTGGATTCCTTGTGCCGCTAGATATTGCTCGAAAGCTAAAGCAGTAAATTGGGGGCCATTGTCAGATACTACTACATCTGGCAGTCCATGTGTTGCAAAGAGTTTGTTCAATTGTTTTATAACTACTTCAGTAGTTGTGAACGCCATAAGAATTACCTCTAGCCAGTTTGAATAAGCGTCAACAATTATCAAATATGTATTCCCTTTCATTGTCCCTGCAAAATCAATATGGAGTCTCGACCAAGGGCCTCTGGGAGTTTCTCATTCTAGGATTGGTGCAAGGGGGGGGGTAGGCCTTGATTTCTGGCAGTCATGGCATGTTGCCACCCATTGTACAATGTCTTTGTCCAGCCCTGGCCACCAGCCGTAACTCCTGGCCAGGGCTTTCATTTTTACTCTGCCCAGGTATCCCTCATGCAACATGCACAATACTTCCTCCTGCAATTTTTTTGGGAATTTACCACCCTATCCCTCCATAGTATACCACCCTGTCCCCACACAGTCCCCCCCACACCCTTTTCAAGGGACAGTTCAGTCTGCTGGGTGCAAAAAGTTTTAAAAGTCTTGCCTCTATCCTCATCTGGCCAGCCCTTACCTATCCAATGCAGAATCCGAGCTGTCAGCGAGTCTTTTGCGGTAGCTTTAGTGACGTCTGTTGCGGTTAGTGGCAGATTCGGCCATGCCTCAATCTGAAGGGTGGAGATGGTGGGAGCTGGGTCATCTTCTTTGTTGGGCAGAGGGGAACGGCTTAAGGCATCCACATGGGTGATGGTTTTTCCTGGGCGATGGATGAGTGTGTAATTGTATGCAGTGAGGAATTCCGACCATCTTGTCATCCTTGGCGATAGGATGTTCGGGGTTGGTTTGTTCCCTGCCAGAATTCCTAGCAGGGGTTTCCCCCTCTGTGATTACAGAAAATGTCCTACCATAGAGGTATTCGTGGAATCTCTTGACGCCTGCTATGATGGCGAAGGCTTCTCAGTCAAGTTGGCCGTAGTTCCTTTCAGATTTTGACAGTGTTTTAGAATAGAAGGCGATTGGTGCTTCTCTGCCATCTGGTAGCTTGTGGCTCAGTATGGCACCAATTACAAAAGGCAATGCATCACAGGTGACCATCAGTGGCAGGGTGTTACTGTATTGTATTAAAATGGTGTTGGATGTTAATAAATCCTTAATGTTTTGGAATGCTACTTGTTCTTGGTGGCCCCAATTCCAGCCAGTTTTTTTTTATCTAATAGCTGATGTAATGGCTCTGCAATGGTTGCCTTTTGGGGCAGGAAGACATTGTAGAAGTTAATGAGACCTAAGAACGCCTGTAAGTCTGTTTTGTTCTTAGGTCTGGGTGCGTCTTTAATTGCTTTTATTTTTTTTTCAGTGGTGTGTATCCCTTTCTCATCTATAAGTTAGCCTAATAATTCAACTTGATTGGTGGCTAGTTGACATTTTTCTTTTTTGACTTTAAGCCCTGCTTCCCTGAATCTTTGCAAGACTTCTCTCAGTCTGTCTTCTAATTAATGTTTGTTTTTCATGGATACTAATACATCATCAAAATAGGGAACGACTCCTTTGATTCCATTTAGAAGGCACCCCATGAGGCTTTGGAAGGCGCCCGGGGCAACAGTAATGCCAAATTGAAGTCGGTTGCACTTCAATGCCCCTCTGTGCGTGACTATAGTCTGTGCTTCTGCAGTTTCAGGGTCAACCAGCAGCTGTTGGTATGCTTGCGCGAGATCAAGTTTCGCGAAAATTTTTCCTCCCTTTAATGAATGCAACAGATGTTGAAGTACTGGAACAGGGTATGCACTTTGCTGGAGTGCATAATTGAGGGTGGCCTTATAGTCACCACAGATGCGTACTGACCCATCTGGTTTGACAGGAGTCATGATGGGAGTTTCCCACCTGGCATGGTCGATTGGCTCTAACACCCCTTGTGCGATGAGTTTGTTAAGCTGCTCATCTATTTTCGGTTTTAAGGCAAAGCATCTGGCTTTGAGCCTGATGGGAGCTATCTTAGGGTCTAGGCTGAATGTTATAGGGGTCCCCTTGTACTTGCCTAAGGTCCCGTCGAATATGTCCTGGAACTTCTTCAGCAGGATCTCCTCCCAATCAGTTTCGGTGATTCCTGTCACTCCGATTCCCAAGGGCGCAAACCATTCAATTCCCAGCAGGCTAGGGTGATCACGGTTGACGATTGTCAGAGGAAGTACTTCAGCGTGGTTTTTGAATTCTATTAGGAAATGTCCAAGACCCACTACCGGGATTCGGTTTCTCTGGTAATCTTTGAGTATTAGGCTTTGCTGTTCCAGTTCCCTTCGCTTAATGTCTGGTATCAGATTTCTGATGGTGTTCCATGATACCATTGACAGGTGTGATCCGGAGTCTACTTCCATTTCACAGGGCTTTCCTTCAATTTTTGTGTTTATTCGGACCTTTTTTGCGTTTGCTGCCCTGGCATTTCCTATGATTATTGTTTGGTGTGTTTCTTCTTTGTTGTTTATTCGCCAGCTTCTGTTCTCTTGGTTCCATCAGCTTCTGGCTTGTCTATCTCTGTTTCTGGGGGGGGGGGGGGGTGCCCCCCCGTTTTTTTGGCTTTTGCTCTTTTTTTTCCAGCAGACCCTTGAAATGTGCCCCCGTTTCTCACAAAATCTGTAAATGGCATCCAGGAATCTGCATTCAGAGCACGGGTGGTCCCCTCCACATCCAGCACACTGGAATTCTTGCCTTCTTCCTCTTTTTTCCCGCCGATTCCTTTCCGACTGAAGCCTATGTATGTTTTCATTGTCGTCATTGTTGTCGCTCAGGGAGTTGAGGTCTTCATGGTGGGCAGTTGCAGTGGTTTGTTTTTGTGTTCCCTCCGCTTTCTTCTCTCGAGCTTGGTTCTGTGGTTCTGGATTTGTTGAGTTTATTTGGTGCATGGTGGCTGCGGATTTCTTGGCCGCTTCAGCGATGGTGGCTTCTGCGATGGCCTCAGCCACTGTGATATTCGGTCTGTTTAATAGCTTGCTTTGGAGTGTAGTGTCCTTCAATATGAGGACCACGCGGTCTCTCATGGCTTCGTCCATGTTGAGAAACTCACAGGCTCCTCCAATATCTCTTAGGGCTGCTACGAAATCTCCAATGCTCTCATCTTCTCATTGATCTCGCTTGTAGAATTCGTGTCTTCTAATAAGATTGGAGATCACAGGCACGTAATGGGCTTGTAGCATTTGGTTTAAATCTGGCCATGCCATTTGTTTTATGTCCCACAGTTTGGCTAACGCCAAACCATCTTGAAAATGGTCGTCTTGAAAATGGTAGGGCCACAGTGCATGAGGAATACGGCTCTCTTCCTCTGGTCGGTTATTCCTTGTAGCTCATTGCTTTCTAGTAACATCAGGAAGCGGTCAGTGTATGACTCCCAATCTTCTTCGGCTGGATTGAACGGTGCAGGTGGCGCATTGTTACCAGCCATTTTGGTTGCTCAGTTCTTGTTGCTGCGTGCTTCGGTCTCGCTCTTCTAAAATGATCCCACCTTCGGCGCCAGTGTTCTGTCCTGAGAATAGAAGTACTCAAGACTGGTGTTCATCAAACAGCTCTTTATTCTTAACTAATTCAGTGGCTTTGTAACAGAACATTGCTGGAGCCGCGGCAGCCCTTTTTATAGTGGCTGCCCGCAGCTTGCGGCCAATGGCAGCTCTTTAAGTTTTCCCACCATCAGGCGGGCCAATTGCAACGGTACTTTACTAACCAATCCTATCGCGGCCTGCTCGGCCAATCAGATTAAGGTATTTGGAGTATTCCAATTCTTATACACAACACTAGGCATGTTGGTGCACTTATGCACACCCCTTACAAACTTCTCAGGAATGGGGTGAGGTCAACAGTATACAGTCCAAGATTAAAGTTTTTGGGGTTTGGGGAAGAAACCACAGAAACAGACAGTGTATTCAAGACATTGACTACTCTGTTGCTGAAGTTATATTTCCTGCAATCAAGTTTGGTATGGTTTACCTTGAGTTTGTTTCTATTGTGTGCTTTTGTATTGTTGTGGTTGAAACTGAAGTAGTCATTGATGGGTTGGACATTGCAATAGATAATTTTATGTACTACGCGAAGGCAGCCTCGTTCTAGGTTGTCTAAACCTAAAATTTCAAGTCTGGTGGCATAAGATATTCTGTTGTGGGCAGAGGGGTGGAGTTTTTTCTTGTGAAATATCTCTGGACTATCTCAATTGTATTAATATACAATAAGCAATGAGGGTTCTAGACAGATGAGCTGTATTCAAGAAATGGTGTAGCAAATGTTTTGTATGCTCTAGTTAGTAGTACAATATTACTGGAGAAAAAGCTACATAAAATTAGGTTAACAACTCTTAATGCCTTTTTGCCTATGTAGTTTGCAGTGAGTTCTAGCACGTAGATCATGAGAGATGAGTACTGCTTGACATAGTGGGGGTCAACTACAAGGTCGTGACCATTCAGCTTTGTAAATTCCCAAATTCGTCCATGCCCATCCTCAACCATCCTCAACCAACCTTCTGACAGTCTCCTCTTGTGTAAGACTGAAAGCACACACCTCCTAGGACTGTCACCATGCCCTTCCCATGTGTTGAAAGGTTCCTGTAGATTCTCTTTCCCTTTTCTTCTCTCTTTCCTCTTCATTTACCCTGACCTAACTCACTTATTATCACCAAAACTTCAAAGTTTTTCCATAAGGGTTTACTCCCTATGAATCTCTTCATCCAATGCTATTCTACTTAAGCTGCTCTTTAAACCTTCTTCAAACCTTCTTTATGCCCATTCTTATGCTACTACTCTAGTGTCCTCTGTTTGCCTTCCACTCTGACAATCCAAACCAGCTTCTGATATTCTCCACTTTCCGCTGGGAAAGTATCTACAGTCCTTCTTCTGCAGGCTTCTTCTGACTATTGCAGCTTCTCTCTACAGTTCTTATAACTTCAAGTCTGTACTACCCAGGCTGGCTGTTAAGGTTTTTTCTCTCTTTCACAAGCTCATCTTAATATAGCTTTGTGAGATGCCTCAAGATTTCATAAGACACTTTGGTGAGGTCATCTGTTGGATGGGATGATAATCAATTGTGTATCTTATCACAGGTCCTACAGGTGATGCCATCAAGAATCTGTCTTGGTGTCTGATTGCATAGGGATGTGGATGGGGAGAACAGTATCAAATTCCACTCTCTGAAGACTAGTTTGATGAGCATTGTGGGATTCTCAACATTTTTCATCTTTGGTTCTGGATAGGATAGCACTTCTCCATATAAAAGTGGTGTACGGATTGAAGGTTCTCTTAGTCTTATATCTTCTACTCAGATGGTAGAAGAAATAAGCAGAAGAGCAGGTAGCAACCATTGTACAGAGAATGTCTATGGAGATTCTCAGTGTTCCAGGTCATGGTTGTCCCAAAGGTGCTTTTTTTTCAAGAGAGGCAACTGGACTTTCTGGTTTTTCTTTGAAGATGTTTCTCATCCAAGATGCCTCTTTAGTTCTGACTGGATGATGGGGAATGGAAGGATCAGCTGGATATTTGCATTCTTTTAGTTGGTCATTAAGGTCACCTGGAGGTTTATTTGTGTCATTAGGGTCACCTGAGTGGTACAAATTGGTGTGGAGCCTTTTTTGGAACTGTTGAAAGGACTGTGTTGTAGATTGGAGATAGATGACATCATATGTTTTCCCCTCTGTTGAGAGAAGGTTGTTCAATTTTGACATAAATGGCTTCTTTAACCCCTCTTTCAAACCATTGTTCAGAGAGCTTCATCTTTTGCATCAAATGTGTGTGCTCCTGGATCAGGGACGTCTTTTTATGGCTTCTCATGCCTTAGAAAGCTTTTGGCTTGGTCACTGCAGTGTGCTTTATGTGGAGGTTCTCTTGGTGATTACTTGGAAGCTTTGGTCCAGAATGAGGGCCTTGGGTTATTTATTTATTATTTATCTATTTATTTATCTATTGTTACTTGTAACCCTGGCACTGAACACTACAACTCTGTACAGAACACAAGTTATTCAAAGCCAAATGAACAATCAAAGCAAAAAACAATAAAAGCAGTGGGTGTATCTCAATATGCCCATGTACTACCTCTACTTTGTGTCCTTCACTAACTCCCAGTTGGCATCTGGGTCAGGGTGAAATTCAAAATTTTTCCCTACTGGCTCGGTGGGCGTGGCTTGGTATAATACTAATAACAACCAGGAGCAACCAGGGGTGTTTTTGTACTGATTCAAATCGTTCCTACCACATCTCCTAAGATGGGCTGAGGTGGTTAAACTTCACCCCTGATCTGTGTGCAATTCCTTATCTCCATAGTCTTTTATGGTGCAAGGCCAGGCTACTTGCAGGACTGCCTATCTTCAATTATTCAATTATTTCTGTCTATCCAGTACGATTGTGTGGAGAGAGTTTCCTCCTTTAAATTCCTGGGAGTCTACCTCAGTGAATATCTTACCTGGAAAATCAACACAATCCAGGTTGCCAGAAAGGCCCAATAGAGACTCAATTACCTTAGGGTCTTGTGAAAGAATAAAATGGAACAACGACTGATGACTTCTTTTTATCAGTCCACAATAGAAAGCGTCCTGACATATTGCATTACAGTGTGGTATGCTGGCTTGACAGCAATGGATAGAAAGATCACAGAGGGTGATGAGCACAGCACAAAACATTTTGGGCTGTTCCTTGATACCACTAGATGACATCACTAGGGCTTCCTGCCTTAGAAGAGTGAGGAAAATTCACAGGGATGACTCACATCCCAGTCAGTACTTCTTCACTCTCCTATCATTGGATATAAAAGCATAGTCAGCCACACCAACAGTCTGAAGAACAGTTTCTCCTTGTGGGCTGTCAGACTTCTGAACGGAAAATAACTTCATGTCAACATAGTATGAAAGACTTACAGGGCCGGCGCATTGTGCAACAAGGTCACATAGTGTAATAAGATTGGGAGTGGGTTAGGGAGTTCTGTCCTCGCTGTGAGTTGTGTTGGGGTCTGTGTGCATGAAGGGAGGCTCAGCCAATTTCACTGTACACATGTTGTGCACTGACAATAAAGGTAATAATAATTTGACAGGACTAGTATTCTTTGGTTCCATCCACTCCTATGTAGTAGCATTTTGCAGGACCCAGGAAATTGGCTTTTCCTGTTTTTGTGGCCTTATTCTATGGAAGAACACTGTCCCTAAGACACTCAACCCTGCCAGACTTTTGAAAGTTATTAAAGACCTGTGGATATTTTTTTTTCACCTCAGGCATTGGGTCTAGATATGACCTGTTGGATGATTTTTTTTCCCCTGACACTTCGTGCATTTGGCACTTCTTTTGGTTTTTGACATTTTTTTATTAATTGGTTTTATTGCATGTATTCTTGTTCTTTAATGATGGATCCCAAGTCTTATGTTCAGTGAGTTGCTATACAAATTGGATGAATCAATGTACAAATGGATCAATGTAGACTGAATTTATTTTTACTGTTATTTAGTTTACGGCTAGAGCCCAATCTTCATTAATCTCTTTATCAATCTGTGTCTCCTACTAGAGTTTCATTGCTATTATCAATTTGTCCTAGGTCCTTTTTAAGGAATGGGGCCATCCAGGCCACACATATGCATTTTGTTACAAAAGAGTGCATCACTCTACACATATACATATAAAATGAACTCAATCCTTACACAAAAACCAGATTGTGAATTCTGATTTATTACATGTGTGCTCTTATCTTTCTATCCTTTTAAAAATGTACCTTATCCATTTACTTATAAGTTTAGTAACTCATTCCAACTTTATTTCTTTACTTAAGCTTTAGATATAACTTTGGCAGGCCTATTAATTTCTTTCTCTATTCATGCTGGATTCAGCTTCTTAAAGCAGGCATAACTGCTTTTCCTTATGCCTCTCCTACTAACTCTTTCTTTTCTTCATTGCTTCTACTCTTGAACAGGAAACCTGATCCTTCCCCCTCCCCTTTTTAATCACTTGCTGGCCACATGTCAGCATTTCTTTTTCAAAGTATCTGGACTGTAGGGTTGATCATTGACTGGAGTCTCAGTTTCCCTGTAGAGTTTCTCATGCCTTGTCACATATTTATTCCAAGAAACAAATGTGCATCTTTTTTTTAAAAAAAAAAA
>BLBF01000003.1:10470013-10524344 GCA_015471245.1 Laticauda colubrina
GGGGGGGGGAAAGGCATTTACTTTATAATACTTTGTAAGTAAAGTATGTTGATACCTGATCTTAACCTCAGTTAATAGGTTTTTTTTTAAAAAAATCACACAGATCATGTTGTGTTTTTCAATTGATTTTTTTTTCTACTTCATTTATGGAACTGAGATTGAAAGGCATATGTTTAATTTCTGAATTGCTTGAGGTTTCACTGTATCATTCCTTCCTTCAAAAGGAATAGAGGCAAGAGAAAGGGAAAAGGATATTAAAATTATTTACATCTGCCGAGAAACCTGAGGGATTTAACTTCAGGACATTGCTGTGAACAATTATGTTAAAATGAATGGAAAGGATAAAAGCAGTGCTGTGGGAGTTTCCCATTGCTGACCACCCAACGAAGAAGATGTAGCATTCCTAAAGTAAGCTGCAGAAAGAATTATGAAGTAGTAATGATGTGGAAGATAAAGTCTGCCATGCACAATCTTTCCAGGAAATTCCTTACCTGTCTGAATCACAAGCTTCTCCTTCCAAAGTTAGAGAAGATCACAAGGAGAGGAATTATCCTTGACTGGATCTTAACCAAGGGGGAAGAATGGGAGTCAAACTCTAACTTGAGGGAAAAAAAGCATAGCATAGCATAGCATATTGGCAAAGTGTGATTAGTACATAAGGGATTTGTTTCTGGTGAATGAGCTCTCAGTGTACATGCAAAACAAAACAAAATAATGATACAATAAGGAAAATGAAACCAATTAGCAAAAAGAAAGCAGTGCACAGGCACACAACATTGTCTTGGATGTTGCAGACTAAATGCTTGCTTAAGCAGCCAGATTTTCAACAGTTTTCTAAATGTTAATTGTGAAGATGTTATTCTTACTTCTGAAAATAGTGGGTTCCATCGGAGGGGAGCCCCAGCAGTGAATGTTTTTTTTCTTTTTTTTAAATAAAGTTTTATTTGGGTTTTCACACATACAAAATACAAGTAAAACATATTTTTTGAAAATAGCATGGTCCCTGGTTGAGCTTCTTTATATAGACACAAAACTCAATTTCATGCTCCTTTTTGTGTTCTATTCCATATCTTATACTATTCTACATTTTCTATACAGTTGTTTCCCTATTTTAATTTTCTCAATTTTATTTTGATTATCTCATCTCAATTCAAATCATTATATTTATACTTTTGTCTGTTCTATTTCAATTTCATATTATCTTTTCTCATGAAACAAATTTTCTCCTGTACTTACTAATTAGAGAATGACACCTTTATATCTTTTAATTACATCCATTCAACTCTTATTTAAACTTCAATATATACCTTAAGGTTATGACCCTCAATATAATACATAATACATAACTTCCAATCCAATTCTGCTTGGTACGTTCTTATAATACACACTATATTCTTTAAAAAAAAAGATTATAAATATTTGTAATTATAAACCCTCATTCTATTCCAGTTCAGTTTTATCATTAATAATCGTTAAAATCTTAACATCTTTAACACTTCTTTTCAATTAAATATCATACTTCCTTAAAGACACATATAATCTCCATAATTAATTTTTCCCTTATTTCTCTTCACATATGTTTTGTAAATCATCAAATATTCATTTTGTTACATTTGTTCATTGACAAGCATTCCACTGAATTACAATAGCTATTTTATCAAACATTTTAATCATACATTGTTTCATATTTTCTAAAATTACTTCTGTTTCTGATATAACAATCTTATGTACCTTTGCAGAATCTTTTTCCATTAAATTTTCACCCATTATCTCGAAATAGGCCCTGCTTCTCTATATTTTGTTTCTGTCCTTTATAACTTCTTTTCCTTTCTTTCTTCCCTCTCATCTTCTCCCTCCCCTTTTTACCCCCTTGTCTCTTTACTTCTAATTCTCTCTTCTGCATTTCCCTCTTCTGTTGCTTTCTGATTTTATACTTATTTTTCACTCTATTTTTTTTTTGGAGTTGTTTTTCCCAATCTTAAACTTTCCATTCTCTTTCCCCCCTTTTCTTTTTTCCCCCACCTAAGATTATTTGTTCATTAAAGATGGCTTCTTCTTTGTCACAATCTTCTTGTTCTGCAGGCATTTCCTGTTGTTTCTCATTATTCCAAATCTCCATTTCTGAAACTGAAATACGAAGCCAAAAACTTCTCCCTTCTTGTGCATCTTCTTTGCACTTTTTAAGTTCCATTTTCAGTTCTTCTAAAAGTGGAGCCATTTTAAACAATTTTAAACAATCACCCGATTGATTTTAATCATTCAAATACAATAACCAAAAATCCAGAAATCATCAAGTAATCCAAATAGTCCCAAGTTATTTCTTCTTATTTCTTTTTCCACTTTCTCTTCCTGGGGTTTTTGTTGCAATATTTCAGTTAAAATGTATCTTTTGGAAGTCTTGCTGAGATTTTGCTGTAAATTCTTTTTAATTCCAGGCAGCCTCCTCCTTTCCCTGCCCTTTTATTCTTTTTCTCTCCTTTCCTGTTTTCAAAAGCTTTTGATTATCCAGAAATCTTTATTATCCCTTTGACTTTTTATTTTCAGCATTAAATGCCTATTAATGTCAAAGTGGATTTTTTTCAGATTTCTTGCTTAAGTCTCTTAGCTGTCAGTATAGGAAAAGGAGAAAAGAAAAACCCAAATCTTTTCCCTTTTCTCTCCCCTTTGCAGCTTAAAAATCTTCTTAGGGAACAATGTTATTGTTTTTTTTTAATAGTTTCAATTCCACGATACCTTATTTGTTGCTTTTGCTGTTTGACCTGGTCAACCAAAACTTTCTCTTCCTATCTTCCTTCTGCACATTCTTTTCCGGTCGAGTTCTTCTTTGTGGTGACCATTTCTGACCACCACTACAACCACCTTCGGGAAAGGGAGTTATGGCCAGCTGGGGAGGAGAGATGCGGCTCTCCTCAACCCTGCAGGCAGTCTCCCCCTTCTTCACCACCTCTCCGGGGTGGCTTAGCCTCAAAACCAGCCAGCTCAGGGCAATCCAGCAGCGAACATGGATCGAAGCCTTGCAGAAACAGAGGTTTCGGTCTGTTGCTGAAGAAGCTCAAACCAGAAGTCCAGCAGTGAATGTTTTTTTCTGAATCCCCTCCAGCTGTATTTGTTACACTAACTGTTGAGAGACTTTAATCATTGATTGAATTTATCCACCACAATCAGCTGGACTCTTGAAACTAATCCAATCATGCAAAATGTAATCATATGTTTTGACCCAAGAATATATATTAAAGTGGTCGGCCTTAAGTCCATATTAAAGACTGTGAAGAATGGAGCTGAACTCTCAGTTCTATTGAACTCTTATTTCCAAAAGTGTCATTGGCAATTTGGGAATTAAATGCATCAAAAGATGTAGCCCATTTTTAATATGCTCTGAACATATTCAGTTAGATTGCCAATCTAGTCCTAGTGGAACTGGGTATGTCTAGTCTGATGAGAAGAAGGACTAGGGATAACATGATAACAGTGTTCCAATATCTCAGGGGCTGCCACAAAAAAGAGAGAGTCAAGGTATTCTTCAAAGCACTTGAGGGGAGGACAAGAAGCAATGGGTGGAAACTAATCAAGGAGAGAAGCAACTTTGAACTAAGGAGAAATTTGCTGACAGAACAATTAATCTGTGCCTCCAGAGGTTGTGAATGCTCCAACACTGGAAGTTTTTAAAAAGATATTGAATAACCATTTGTCTGAAGTAGCATAAGGTTTCCTGCCTAAGCAGGGGATTGGACTACAAGACCTCCAAGGTACCTTCCAACTATTCTATTCTATTCTATTCTATTCTATTCTATTCTATTCTATTCTATTCTATTCTATTCTATTCTATTTGCTATTGAAATCAAGAATTATGCTGCCCAGGGACAACGACAACAATCCATCATCCACAGCATGTTTATGCCAGGGGTGTCAAACTCACGTCATCACGGCAGCATCACATGATGTATTGGGACTTCCCCCCCTTCGCTAAACTGGGCATGGGCATGGCCAGAGTGTGACACATCTGGCCAGCAGGCCACAAGTTTGACATCCCTGTTCTATGTTTATGCTTTTAAATTGGTTGCAAGGCAACCAATTTTTGATTTCTGGGATCCTTACCTGAAAGCATGGAACTAAATTCTGGCTTGCATATCATTAATTGTATAAAGTATTAACATAATTTATTTTGTAAGAAAGTGGCAATATAAGAATAGCTTAACTGGGCCTGACCAAAGGGGGGCATTCTGCTTCCTACAGTGAATAAATGGGGTGCTTCTGGGAAGCTCAGAACCAGACAGAAGTAAAGTAACTCTTTCTCATGTTAAATTATCCCCCTTCCTTCAAACTTAGTATTGTAAAGCAAACAACTTTAATCAAGGAGATATAGTTAGTCATCCTTTGGGAATTTATTTTGCTTTTAAAACTGTCACAGGTTGGTGGTCTTGAACCTCCCTAATGTAATAAAACACTGAGTGTAAATTCTTCTGTCAGCCCAGAATCAAGGGATGAACCTGGATTCTGATACAATGACAAAGGGAGGAAAACATATTTCTCTAAGCATGGATGCATGGCTTTTGTTTTCTTTGTGGGGGTTGAATTGACAGCACCATGGAAGCTTTCTGGAATATAGAAAGAACTGTATGTGATTGGCCAAGGGCAGCATGAACATATTCTCAACACAGAACTTTGTGGTGTTTGTAAATATGATCTCTTTAAAAAAACTATGCTTTTGACTGAATATCTAGGGCTTATTGTCTTTTAGCCTATGTGTCCTAATATCTCCTTTAAAATAATAACAACAATTCCTGGGTTTTTTTTTTGATTGACGTATCACAAAAATTCAGATTAAAGCAATTGTTTAACACACTTTTGAAGATATTGACTTTGTTACCTTCCATTGTTGACACTGAAACTTTGCCATCCTCCAATGTTCGTATTTCTTCCTTAACAGCGAAATGAGCGGGAGACAAAAAATGAAGAAGCAAGGCAGCCCTGAGGAACACATCAGTGCCAAAATGTTCACCTTAAGAGCTGCTCATTTCTGCTGGCTGAAAAATAAACCAAAAATAAAAATAAAAAAGATACATCTTGCTAGCATAAAAGGTTTCATTTGGTGGAAAATCCCACAAGGATTCAGTGAGACATTTTGACAAGAATTTCTCCACAGCTCAGGAGTGGTTTGGTTTGTCAATTATCAGCTATTTAACACCCCTCCACACACACACTCTATTTCCTTCTTTGTGTTGAAAAGTATTCCATGGGGCTTTGAGGGCTGACAAAGAGTCCTGAAAGAATCAGAATTAGTCCTTACTATTTCCTGCCATGGAATATAGCTAAGGAATTTCTTGCCAGAGTTGTAAGAAGTAAAGTATTAGAAATGCTTTAAAAAGCCTGAGTAAGACCGCAATTAGAATTCTCCATCTAATTTTTGGTCAACAAATTATAAAAAAGATGGTGAGGCTTTGGAAAGAGTGCAGAGAAGAACAACAAAGATGATAGGGGACTAGAGGCTAAAACATATGAAGAACAATTGCAGGAATTGTGTATGTCTAGTCTAGTGAAAAGAAGGATTAAGGGTGACATGATAGCAGTGTTTCAATATTTGAGGGGCTACCACAAAGAAAAATGAGTCAATTTATTTTCCAAAGCACTTGAGGGCAGAACAAGAAGCAATGGATGGAATCTAATCAATGAGAGCACCAGCCTAGAACTAAGGAGAAATTTCCCAACAGTTAAAACAACTAATCAGTCAATGACTTGCTGCCAGAAGTTGCAAATTCTCCAACCCTGAAGGTTTGTAAGAAGAGATTGGACATCCGTTTGTCTGAAATGATATAGGATTTCCTGCCTGAACAGGAGGTTGAAAATCTCCAAGGTCTCTTCCAACTCTGTTACTCTGTAATTCTGTTAAGCACTCCTCATCACACTAATTTTATTTTGAGTATAGGCTGTCCTTCAAAACAGGTTTTCCACAAGGGATAAAAAAAAAGTCCATTCTATGTTTTGGTTTCTTGAATCAGAATACCATCCTTAAAATATATTTTACATGAGTCCACTTACATGATGATTGAGCTGCAAAAATCTGCATGACTACTAGATGGCAACAGAAGATATGGAGCGTGGGTTTCTCTTGTGATCTATTGGTTGTCCAGAAGTTTGAAACCCACATATGGCCATTCATATACACCTGGTTGATGGTTTCTGGGTTTAGGGTATGGAAGTACACTCAGAACTTCAGCTTTGTAGCACTTTGAGTTTTGATGCCTAACCTATGAACACTGACATTTTAGAATGACTTCACTAAATAATTATTTATTGCACACCATAACATCAGTATATAGAAAGCCATTACCTTTTGGCAGGGTTGTGTCTTTATTACATCCTCAGGAATATTTGTTCACACAATAATCTCTAATTACTTAGATAGATTGCACAATGCCATTAAGAAACCCAATAGCTATTATTTGTGCTAAAATATATGTCAATGTGCTTTTAGAATGGGCACATTATTGACACTTATCCAATGATTAAAATTTAGAGAAAATAAGGAAATTACCTCCACAGGGAAATGGCAATTCTTGGCCATTCAAATAAGTTGAGAAAGATCACAGCATTAAATTAATAAGATCCAGACGTTCAGAGACTGAATTGTAGCACTGGAGTATAGGCATATATAAAATTATGCCCACACAGTAAGAGATTCAACATTCCCATTCAATTCTCACAAAAATTATCAACCGCAAAAATTATCAACAGTGGAAATATGTTCCATAGATATAAAGCAACACTCCCCTGATGTTGCTTCCTGTTGTTTAAGGCCCTGTCACACTGCCCAACGGATGCAAAACGGACACAACGGACGAGAAAAATGTTCCATCTGTTGTTATCCGCTCTCAGAAGGGGCAAAAATTTGCATAACTGGAACGGATAACACGGACGGGGGGAGGACGCAGGGCGGATGGAAAGCGGATGCGGAACAAAAGTCCAGCGGATGGAAGCGGATGGGAGTGGATGGCACATCCACTAGGCTTCCGGGGGACCTCAGCAAAGCGGATGTGGAACGGATACAGCGGATGCAGAGCTGATGCACAGCAGATGAAGCGGATGCATAGCGGATGCACAGCGGAAGCCTAGCGGATGCCGAGCATTAATTGCGCATGCAGGGAGGATGCATTGCATCAGCCCCGCGGATATAACGGAAGCAGCTCGGAAGCAGGTCGCCATTCAGAGGAAAGACCTGCTTCCAGACACATCGACTGCCTTGCCTGTCCTGCCTGCATGTCTGCCTGCAAGCCTTCCTGCCAGCCTCCCTGCCATCCTTGGTGCCTGCCTCCCTGCCAGCCTTGGTTCCTGTCAGCCTCCCTGCCAGCCAGCAACCCCACAACCATGCTGAAGCACAGCAAGCCTCAGCCATCTGCTGCCAGCCCTTGCAAGAGGGACAGGGCTACCATCCCACCCCCTGGCCTTCACTCTGGTTCTGCTGGGGCTTCTGCAGCACGGGCTCGCTCTTCTGGGGCTGGAGCTTCTGCTGCTTCTGCTTTTGGAGGAGCTGATGACAAGCACTCCAGCACCAGCCACCTCCACAGCACCTGGACCCTTCACCCCTGAGACTGAGAGACCAAGAGGAGTGCCAGAGACTCATTTTTGTTTTATAGCTTCTTGTTAATAAAGTCTATTTTTGATTCATGCACTTGCTTCATTTCTTTTTTTAATAAAGTCTTGGTGGAAACTTTTAGAAATGGTTTAAGCCTTTGCATGCTTGTGGGATGGGTTAAGATAGCAATGGGATGGCAGGGATACATTTGGGATGGTTAATAGCTGTGGGATAGATAAACCTCCAGTGCAAGCATAGTGGGATTGTATGGTCCACCCTCCCAGCTGCCACACCTTTGGCCCTTTATTATCAATAACAATGTAAGCATTGATATGTTTGAACATAAACACAACTCTTTATTAAATGCCCTGTTCATTGTAGGCCCACCCAACATACATGGCCCAATCTCATCAGTGTGATGAGACAGGCTGAAGGAAGCATCCATTAAGCATCTATCATCCTGTCTTGCCACTCCACTGCTCCAGCTGGGGAGTTGCACCAGTGTTTCAGGAGGTTGCGCTGCTTCTTCCCTTCACGTGAGGCTCTGTTGGGGCCTTGCACATCCTGAGTGTCTATCAGGTTTTGCCCTTGCCTCCATTCCCCAGGCTCCATGTCCCCATTGCCTTGTTGGAGGTCCACGAGCCTGTTCTGCAAGACTGGGTAGCGGGTGCGCATGAGATTGTGCAGGATGCAGCAAGCTTCCATGATCCTCCTCATGGTCTCTGGGCGATGCTGCATGATGGTGAGAAGTACCTGGAACCTGTTGGCCAGGATGCCAAAGGCGTTCTCCACCACCCGCCTTGCCCTGGACAGCCTGTAGTTGAAGATCCTCTCTTCACGGGTGAGGAGTCTGGAGGTGTAGGGCTTCATGAGGTAGGTTGTGAGGGAGAAGGCGTCATCCCCCACGATGAAGTAGGGCACATCTTGTGTGTCGTTGGGCAGGGGTTCTGGATCTGGGAATCCCATGATGAGGTTGTGTTCCAGCTCCTCCTTGAGGTGACTGGCGTTGTATACCTGGGCATCTGAAGATGAGCCGTTGCCTGAAGCATCGATGTACATGAACTTGTAGTCAGCATCGACCATGGCGAAGAGGATGATGCTGAAGAAGGCCTTGTAATTGAAATAAGTGGACCCTGATTTGGCTGGAGCTTTGCAGGCCACGTGCTTGCCATCTATGGCTCCAACGGTGTGGGGGAATTTCCACTTCTGATACCACTGCTCTGCAACTTTCTTCCATCCTTCTTCAGTGGAGGGGCACTGGAGGAACTCCTCTTTGTATTCTTCGATGATGGCCTGCACCACTTCTCTGACCACAATGCTGATGGTGGTGGGTGGCACCCTCCAGCCGTACTGCATGCTCCTGTAGGTGGTCCCTGAGGCCAGGTGGCGCAGAGTGAGTGCCACCTTGAGCCCAGGTTCCAGGCTGGGCCGGAAGTTGGTGTTTGCCTTGGTCAACCTGGGTGTCAGCCGCTGCACAACTTCATCAAACATGGCTGGAGGCATCCTCATGAAGTTCTGGAATGCCTGAGTGTCTTCATTCCTGAGCTCCACCATCAGCTTGTTGTACAGTCCGTCCTCTGCTCTTCTGCTGAACCATCTTTGTACCCAGACGCTTCTTGGCTGCCCCTTTTTCTCCCCATAGTAGAGTTCACAGAGCCTGTAGATGGCTTCACACTGTTGCAGAAGGATGGTGGCTGCCAAAAGGACTGTGTTGCGATCCACGGTGGACATGACTGGATGCTGTGGAAGAGAAAGAGTCAGATGAAGGCTGCAGAGGTCTGCACAGCTAGACTGCTGGTCTGAAAGTGAGATGCAGGTAAGTTGCTCCCCCTTTTTATAGGCAGTATAGGTGTCCCTTTGTATCCTCTAGGCATCCTCTAGGCATCCTCTAGACATCCTTATTATCTGAGATAGGTCCCCTCTGCGGACGTTTTTTCCGTTTTACATGCTTTGTTTCCGCTAGGCATCCGTTCTGCGCCGTTCCGCTTCCTCCCTGCATCCGAGCGGATGCGAGTTGCACAGATGCACAGTGGATGCCTAGCGGATATAGCGGATGCATTACGGATGCGTAACGGATGCGTCGCGGATGCGTCGCGGATGCGTAGCGGATGCAGAACGGATGAATTGGATACATTTTCCACACAAAAGTTTTGAGCAGCTCAAAACTTTCTGAGCGGATGAAATGTCCATAAATGGATTCTGGACGGATAGAGAGGAAGCAAAACGGAGGCAGTGAGTACAACGCATTAACCAATGGATGGCAAGCTTTTTTGTCTGTTTTACATCCTCTTTGCATCCATTGGTGCAGTGTGACATGGGCCTTAAATTATAAATTTTCATAGATAGCAAGCATCACAAAATGTATACCCTTAAGGAACTGCAAAGTCTTTTGAGAGAGTCTGAGTCAGCTCTGCTTTAAAGATCATTTATAAAATTCAAATGCAAAGCAATATTTATCAATAGTTGATAAATCTCTCTAACTATCTGTAGAGCAGGAGTGGTATTCAGCAGGTTCTGACTGCTTCTGGAGAACCAGTAGCAGAAATTTTGAGTAGTTCAGAGAACCGGCAAACTGGAGAACTGGAAGTTTTACAGTATCCTTCCCCTGCCACACCCACCAAGCCATGCCCACAAAACTGGTAGTAAAAAAAGTTGAATCCCACCACTGCTGTAGGTATCACCAAACTCTTGGCATTTTCTGAGACACCAGTGGGATGTGGTTTTGCATCCCACTTACAAATGTTGGCAAAACAAGGTCACATCCATTATCACCCCAGAAAAGGGATCATTTTGGTTTATGTTTCAAACAAGTGATCCGCTGGAGAATAAAACTGAAATGCTTCCTTGTTCTTGTACTCATTTACATCATAAGTAAGTGGATCTGAATTAATATGAGTGTCCTGAATTAATAAGCAGATGATTGTTCAGTGTTTAAATCTAATATTTGCTGGTTCCCAATTAATCAGATTACTAAAAATTGTCACTGAGTTCTGATTCTTTTAAAAAAGCTAACAGGTTTTCAGTCTTTGTGAGGTTTGCAAAAGCAAAAGAAATTCTAAAAAAGAAAGAATGAGCATAGTTTATGGAAAATTTGCAATGTTTGAAGGAAGTGTTGAAGAGAGTTAGCGCAAGGATATCTTCAGAATTTTCCTTTTGAAAAGGAAGGAAAAGAAAATTTGCCAATTTTTCCATATTTTGTAATTATGGACATCTAAAGACACAAGACATCAAAAGACCATTAAAAAAGATACAAACATTAAAAATATGAAAAGCTTACCTAAATAAAAATTAGGAACTGAAAGAATAAGAGAGTCAGTCCAGTATAGAGTTTTAACACAAACATATTGTAAACCAATCATTGAAAACTGAAGAAGATGGAATTTCACATGCTACCATGACAATGATATCTCAGAATTAAATTTGCGTTAAATCACTTTTCATAAGTGGTATAATATACTTTGAAGAGCCATGGGCCTATATTGTACAGAACTAGAATCCTCTCTGACAAGCTTTCACTCCATGAAGGATTTCACCACAAATTATATTTGCTGAACTTGAGATTTCTTGCTGACCTACTTTTCAGTATCACTTATTATCTGTTCTTGATAGCAGTCACCAGGTTCTGTTTTAAATTTCTCTCATTCCTTTTCTCCCTGGGCCCAGGCCCTTGCCAAAATTTGTTTTCCATTGATAGCCATATCTAGAATTTGCCCCTTCCTTTCATTCTCTTATAATTTCCCACAGTCACTCTTGTTATGTTTTTCTTTATTGATCTTCCTGATCTATATCCTCTATTACATGAATGGGCATCTGCTTACATAGCATGACTTCCCATGTTTTCTCCATCAGTGAAACTCGGTCACCCCAAAATTATCATTATCTCTTCACAACAATGTGAACAGCTGCCAGTTCTTCAGCTAGTGCTGGACTTCATATGCATTGGTTTTTTCCAAGAACCAAGGATGTCGTGATGTATTGCAGTATTTATGCTTACTAATATGATTCATTACTGGGTGAGCCAGATTTTTACATGGGCATTTTTATCCACCTATTGAGTCCTGCTCAGAGACTTGGGATAAGCAGATGTTGCTATTTGATGGTGTCATCACAGGAGGTAAGCTATCCCAAATAAAACTGTCTTTTGCAATTGACTGGTGGTAAGCTTGTTAACACCAATGATGTTCATGCTTTTGGATTGCATTCAAGATGCTATCACTATTGGTACTATCTTTATCTTGTTCTACTTCTATTTGCAGGACATTGTATTTTGTGATACAATTTTCTTTCTGTTCTCTTCTGCTGTCTCCAGGTACTGCCCTATCCAATCAACAGTTATTAAATATGGGGAGTTTTATGACAGGTGCTTGTCTGTCTAAAATCCCAGTCTAAAATCCCAGATAAATTTAGCTTCTTTATTTTCTACTACTTTGCTTGCAGGCAAATGGTATATCTTGCAGATCTTCCAATGCACCATTGCTGCTACATTGTTATGCCATTTTTTTGTAGTCAGGGGGTTGGACTAGATGACCTACATGGTCCCTTCCAACTCTGTTAATCTATAAAACAGTCAGATATTCTTATAGCAACTACTTCTGGCTTTGTATGCATTTGATTTTTCACAGATAGAATTAGCCCCTCTGTCTCTTCAATTTTTCTGTTCTTCACCATGGCCAGATATTTTCTTTTCCTTCTATTTTTTTAAAAAACGTATTGGCCATGTAATACTTTGTCTTTCCGTGTCTCCATACGTTGTATTCTTATTTTTCAACAGCACTTTTTGAATCCTTTGCTTTATTGACACGTTTTAAAATTCAACCAAAATTAAACCTGTTTGGCGAGAACTAAGAGTTCATTCCTTGTATGCCTTATCCCTTGCTATTGGAATGTCCATCCTCTTGACATTCAACTTCCTTTCCTTTTACATGGACATCCACCTATTTCCTAAAGTTAAATTCATGCACTTGAATTTCACTTGATATTCAAGCACCGTCAGGCTTATCCTGATGGACCTTCCTTTTATGGATTTACTCCGATACATTTTTAGCATTTTTTATTCTTTTCTGATGCCAGATATCTCCTTCACACTATTTAACAAATCGGCACACACAAGCAGCATAAGAACTCTTTTATTACTTTCATTGTCTCTAATTAAGTAATTTTGGAGCACTTCAATTATCATTACCATCAATCTCATTTTCAGAAGTTCTGTTTATTTGTTTCAAATAACTCTGAAATAATTTGACTTTGCAAGGACTTTTAAAGGGGCCCTTCATTGAAGTGGTGTCCTATCAAAGATTTGTACAACCGTACTCACGAAATTTACAATCACAATTGGGAAGAAGGTGTTACAAAATAATTGTGTTAAACTCCTAAAAGTTACATGGAGGTCTTCTAGTCCAATCTCCACCCAAATAACAATCTTCATACTATCCCAGACAAGTGGCTGTCTAAACTTTGTTAAACTTTGCTTGCAAACATCCAGTGATGGAGTCTCCATGAGTCCAGGAAGCCACAATGTTGAGTAGAGTCATGTTTGAGTATTTCACACCAGTTTGATTCATCTCAATGCCACACAAAAAGATGCAGTATAAGTAGTGAGTAACTATTTGCTTGCCTGCCTTTTTATTTTTACATGGCATTAATTATCTCAAGTGGAAACAATTGAACACAAAAGTTTCTCTTTTCTCCACTTTTTTACTTGCAAAACAAGTACTGGAAATATCAACATTAAGATCGATGTTGTAGAAGACACTGATTTGGGAAGCTTTCATTTTTACAAAAATAGTGCAGAAAACAAGTTAAAATATGATATCGTTTAAATAACTATGTATTTGTACTTTCTAACAATGCAATTTTTTTACACTAAAATAAAATGCAGTTTACTATCTCTTTTAATAGTACTTTTTCACACTAGATACCACCTCTGGATAGGTAGATGATAGATAGATAGATAGATAGATAGATAGATAATAGAGAGATACAAATTTAGAGAGATATGTGTGTGTATGTGTGTGTGTCTGTCAGAGAGAGAGAGAGAGAGAGAGAGAGGTTGACAGACATGTCCACTATCTTTACCAATCTTTCTCTCTCTAGATATTAAAATAATACATTTTAAACATAATAGTTTATAAGAAACTTTTATCTGTACAGTAGATATAAACAATATTTTACAAATATTTTTGGCCACTTAAAATATTTTGTATTGCTGCTAGGCCATCAAGTTATATATACTGTTTACATACCAATGCACTCTATTAACTTTTGCTGGGTCATTTAGCTGCAATATTTTATAGTTACATCTGAGTTCATATCTGATAAAATTTCAGTTCTTTCAGTTGGTCAATTGCAAAGAATGTCAAGAATGAAATGTTTCATTCTTGGAAAATTATAAAATACTCGGATGCACTCTCCAAAAGATATACCATTTTTAGGTGGGACAGCCTATTCCCATAGCAGACTCCAGCTGCACACTGGGCTGATACATGTTGCTGAAGGAACTTTAGAACAATAATATTATTGGTGGAAAGGAACAGAATTGGGACATGAAATAGTTACACTGGGCAAATTTTATGACTCAGACATTTATTCATGGGAAAAATACAGTTTTGAATGTTTCAGAAGCTGCCTCTTCAGGCATGAGGAGAAGCATTTTGTAGTACTTTGTGTAATTTGTGTTGTTGTGAATTTAATTGAGTTAGAGTTCCAAACAGGCAATAGTCCTTGCTTAACAGCTGAAATTGGAACTAGAATTTCCATTGCTAAGCTATGCACAGTATTACCTCACTGTGCCACTTAATGATGGCAATTCCAACAGTCCCTGTTGCCATCATTAAATAAGGATAATGGATTGAGAGGTGAGACTCTCCTTCCATCTTCCTGCCAGCTTTCAACAAGCAAAGTCAATGGGGAAACTGGAAGGAACTTACAAGTCCCAGGTAGTTCACAAGCAAATTAGAGAGCAGGTAACTGGCCATTATTGGCTGAGGGAGTTGTGCAGGTGACTGGTGTAGTGCAATCAGGGTAGGGTTGGAAGTGTCTACTGCCTGGTAGGAAAAGGTGTGCAGGTAGCCAGCAAGGCACTTTGTGAGTATGTCCAGGTCAGGGGTGGCTTCTTATCAAGTGGGGTAGATTTACTGGAATGACTTGCAACCTTTCCTGCCAGTTTTCCCATTGACTCTGCTTGTGGAAAAATGGAAGGGAAGATCACAAATGGCAATCAAGTGACTGCAGGATGATACAAACATCATAAGTGGTTGCCAAGTGCCCAATCACACAACTGCATACTTTGAGGATCACTTATTCATTCAGTGCCTTTGTAACTGAAAAGTTGCTAATGGCAATTAACAGAGGACTATTTCTAAATATTTTTACTATGACCTTAGAAGAGAATATTTGTAACTCAGAGTTGAACTGTGAGGTCCTTGGTGCTATCTGAGCTTGGCTGTTTTCTTGCAGACATTTCATTACCGAACAAGGTAGCATCCTCAGTGCACCTGGCAACAGATTTCTGCCATTCTTTACTTAGCTCTTGTGCATCCAACAAATTAAAAATGAAAATAATTTTAAAAATGAATACCCTGAGCTCTAACAAGGTCTTAGCGCTTTGTGAGTTAATGGATCGCTGCTGTTCCTTTAAATTCTAACATATATATTGGGCAATTAAATGTAAGTGCATAATGAGATCAAGTGAACGGAAAATCATATGTGGCAGAGGAGCATAGATGAACTAGATACATCAGTGTCAGTATTTGCTGCCTATATGACATTGTAACAGGAGGAACAATCTTGAGGAATAGGAGGAAAAGCTATAACCCAGGGGTTCCCAGCCCCTGGTCAACAGCCTGATGCCAGGCCTCAGCCAGTTGGGAACTGGGCTGTGCAAGCATCAGGCGAGCATGTGAGTGTACAAAGCTGTACTTTGACAAGAAGTGTGCACATGTGCAAAATCATCCCTCTTCCTCCTCCTGCTGCCAGTCCACAGAGCCGAAAAGATTGGGAACCTCTGCTGTAACCAACTCATGACCCTCCTTAGTTGTATGAAGAAAAGGGAAGGGTTAGGGAAACACATTCCGACTTGCAAGATCCTGTTATTGTAACCTTATAATAAAAGTATAAGTAGCTTGCATACTTTTGGTTTCTAAATTTGGTCTACCTTGGAGGAATGACGGGCGCAGACATTAGCAAAATTAGGGCAAACCCACACAAGCAAAACCTCATCTCTTTAAAAGAGAGAATTTCAAGATGGTACCTTTTGCTTTCCATTCAGCTTTCGGTATTTTTCTCCATTTTTGGATTAGTATATACTTATCTGCCAACTGAGGATTATATATATATATATATATATATATATGTGTGTGCTGTTCAGCTTCCTTCGGGTATTATCCCACGTCATTGTAGTTCTGTTAAAGTTGTAGCAACGTTTCAGCAGAATCTCATCTGCCATCTTCAGGCTTCTGTATGGATATGGGTATGGGTATGGATATATATATGTTTTCTTAGGTTTTCGCGGGTACTTACATGTGTGCTGTTTAGCTTCCTTCGGGTATTATCCCACGTCATTGTAGATCTGTTAAAGTTGTAGCAACGTTTCAGCAGAATCTCATCTGCCATCCTCAGGCTTCTGTATGGATATGGGTCTTACAGCTCCTGGTTTTAAATTTGAGGCTGGTCCATTCTGATTGGTTGGGAGCCTGGACCTGTGTTCATTGGATTTGGAGTTTGATTGATTAGTGTTCCTGGTTTCTTCTGTCTGTTTTGTGGCTTTGATTGGCTGGCAACACTCTGTTCTTGTGTTGGAGGCTTTTAGTGCAGCTTGGCTCCGTGTGAAGGGATGGCTGCTCTTCATTAGCAAGCTGCTATTCATTAGCAAGCAAGTCATTATAACCAGCCACATAAGCAAAGAAATCCAACAGACGATCATCCCAAGAGAAAAATCTTCTAGATGCCCCAAATTATACGGCCTCCCAAAAATACACAAAGAAGGCATACCTCTCAGACCCATAGTCAGCTCCATAGGAGCACCATTACAAAACCTAGCTAAATACTTAGCAAAACAACTACAGCCCCATGCTGAAACCACAGCTTCATATGTACAAAACTCATACCACTTCTTAGAAATAATCAAAGATCTGCACGTAGAACAAGAAGATCTGCTTGTAAGTTTCGACGTGGTTTCACTATTCACTCAAGTCCCAATAAAAGAAACTCTTGAAATCATCAAAAATAAATACCAACCAGCTAAAGACCTCATGGAACTAACAGAACACTGCCTAACCAACACATATTTCATATACAAAGGACAAAGATACAAGCAAATTGAAGGAGCCCCTATGGGATCACCACTGTCACCCGTCATTGCAAACCTGTTCACGGAAGAATTCGAATCCAGAGCCCTGGCTAATGCCACCCACAAACCCAAACTATGGCTAAGATACATCGATGACACATTTGTGATTTGGCCCCATGGAAAAGAAAACCTAAACAATTTCCTAACACACCTAAACAACACACACCCCAAAATCAAGTTTACCATGGAAACGGAAATAAACAAACAACTACCATTCCTAGATGTACTAATCTACAAAAGAACAGATGGCACACTGGGACACACCGTATACCAGAAGAAAACAAACACCAACTGCTACCTCAACGCCCAATCCCACCACCACCCAGCACAGATAAATTCCGTGGCTAAAACACTAATTACCAGAACCAAACGCCTGGCAGACAAGACACATATAAAGATTGAACTCTGCACCCTGACTAAAGTATTGACAGCCAATGGCTTCCACAAAAACAAAATCACCAGCTTGATCCACAAAAACACACCAAGACATAATAGAGACCTAGAAGATCAACAGATCTATGGAATAGCTTTCCTGCCCTACATAAGAGGTACTACAGACAAAATCAGTAAGATACTACACAGGCATCACATCAAGACTGCCTTCAAAACAGACAAAAAATAGCAGCCATCCTTAAAAACCCCAAATACAAAATTGACCTGGAAAACCAAGGCATATATGAAGTTCCCTGTGCATCATGCCCGGCCACATACATTGGACAGACCAATAGAAGAATAAGTACCCGCCTGGATGAACACAAAAATGCAGTAAAAAAGCTGGAACACACCTCCTCACTAGTCCAACACATGAAAGCCACAGGTCACAACATCAACTTCAATGGCACCAAAACCCTAGCCACTATAGAAAACCCCAGCCACAGAATCATCAGAGAAGCCATCGAGATTGAAAAAAGACCTGAAAGCATGAATAGAAGAGATGATTCCACCAGACTGTCAATCATTTGGAAGCCTGCACTCTCAAATAGAAAGATCTCCACACCACAACCCAGGCAAACATCTGGGCACAAACAGACTCCCTCTGATACCTCCAGCTCAAACACCCCCCCACCAGGCACCCAGATGAAATCCGGCTTCCTTATGGATAACAGCCGTCCTTTCACATGAAGCCAAGCTGCACTGAAAGCCTCCAGTGCAGGAGCAGTGTGGTCAGCCAATGAAAGCCACAAAACAGACAGAAGAAACCAGAAACACCAATCAATCAAACTTCAAGTCCAGTAAACACAGACCAAGACTCCCAACCAATCAGGATGAAGAAAATAACCATCCTGACACAGCATAGGCTAGCCTCAAATTTAAAACCAAAGACTGTGAGACTCTGACCCACATACAAACTCAATACAGAAGCCTGATGATGGCAGATGAGATTCTGCTGAAACGTTGCTACAACTTTAAAGGCACTACAATGATGTGGGATAATACCCGAAGGAAACTGAACAGCACATATATATATATGTGTGTGTGTGTGTGTGTGTGTGTGTGTGTGTGAGATGCATCCAATACTAAGGGGATGTCACTCCATAAATATCTATTCTCTCCTGTCCTTTCTTCACCTATATGGTGGTACAAAATTATATTTATAACTTTGCTGTTAAAAAAAAAACCAAGATGACTCTTCCTGAAAATAAATAAATAAACCCAACCACGTTGAAGAAAGTGACATGAGAATAAATGCAGTTGGAACTGAGAAAGGAAGTACCTTAATACTTTCACCGGAGGTACATTTTCAGTATATCCTGTGCTGTATGAATTCCTTCTGATTATTGCATAAAGGCACCATATGTTTGGTGTCTCTTTTATTTAACTTGAATTTCAACAATGACTCACCGTGTTAACTTGCAAAACTAGACATGTTGATTTCCTGGCCATGCCAAGTGGGCAGGATACCAATTGGCTAATGTTTATAGTTAGAGGGGGCAAATTTTGAATAGCAGACAAAATGACACATGAAAGCCTCCACTCTTCAAAAAAAATGAAATAAAGGCTCCTTCTCACAATAATATTTTCAATGGCTTTTATAGTTAACTTTAAATTGCTTTTCTAAATTCAGTTCATTTAGAACTCGCACCAGAATTCTTTGGGGTTAAAGTGGAGAAAATAATTGAAATCCTTTCCTTAGCCACTAAATTAACCATGTCTCCTCTATACACCTCCCTGTATTCTGCAGCAATGAGGCCTTCCATTTATATATCATTTCTAAAGAACAATATTGTTTACAGTTGCCAAGAGGGAGGCCTGTTCCATAGTTTAAGCCCATGTCACACTGCACCAATGGATGGAAAGAGGATGTAAAACAGAGAAAAATGCTTGCCATCCGTTGGTTAACGCGATGCATCCGTTCTGTACTCACTGCATACGTTTTTCATATTCTCTATCCGTCCAGCATCCGTCTACTGAGATTTCATCCACTCAAAAAGTTTTGAGCTGCACAAAACTTTTTGAGCGGTTAAAATATACAATGCATCCGTTCTACATCCGCCACGCATACGGGGAAGATCCGTTGTCATCTGTTACGCGTCCGCTACATCTGCTAGGCATCCGCTGTGCATCCGCACAACTCACATCCGCTCCAGCGGAAAATGGACACAGGAAGGAAGCGAAACGGACACATAACATTAGTTGCACAGACATAGAAAGGATGTAAGCGGATGCAGCTCGCATATAAAGCATTAAAATGGAAAAAATGTTTGTATAGGGGATGTATCTCGGATATTTAGGATGTCTGGAGGATGTCTAGAGGATGCGGAAGGACACTAGCGGAAAACCTATATTTCCTATAAAAAGGGGGAGGAAATCACCTGGATCTCACTTTCAGTTGAGCAGCCCTGGTGTGCAGACCTCTTCAGCCTTCATCTGTATCTTGCTCTTCCACAGCATCCAGTCATCTCTACCATGGATCGTCACACACTCCTTTTGGTAGCCGCCATCGTTCTACAACAGTGCGAAGCCCTCTACAGGCTCTTTCACCTGTTCTACGCAAGGAAAAGGAGGCATCCAAGAAGTGTGTGGGTCCGAAGATGGATCGCGAGAAGAGCTGAGTACGGACTCTATGACAAGCTGAGGGTGGAGCTGAGGAATGAAGACCCTCGTGCATTCCAGCACTTCATGAGGATGCCACAGCCATGTTTGACAAAGTTGTGGAGTGGCTGAGACCCAGATTGACCAAGGCAAACACCAACTTCTGGCCCAGCCTGGACCCTGGGCTGAAGGTGGCACTGACTCTGCGCCACCTGGCCTCCAGGACCATGTACAGGAACATGCAGTATGCCTGGAGGGTGCCACAAAACACCATCAGCATTGTGGTCAGAGAAGTGGTGCAGGCCATCATCGAAGAATACATGGAGGAGCTCCTCCAGTACCCCTCCACTTAAGAAGGATGGAAGAAAGTTGCACAGCAGTGGTATCAGAAGGGAATTTCCCCCACACCGTTGGAGCCATCGATGGGAAGCACGTGGCCTGCAAAGCTCCAGCCAACTCAGGGTCCAATTATTTCAACTACAAGGGCTTCTTCAGCATCATCTTCTTTGCCATGGTTGATGCTGACTACAAGTTCATGTACATCGATGCTTCAGGCAATGGGTCAGCTTCAGACGCCCAGATATACAACCCCAGTCACCTCAAGGAGGGGCTGGAATGCAACCTCATCATGGGCTTCACAGATCCAGACACCCTGCCCAACAACACGCAAGATGTGCCCTACTTCATCGTGGGTGATGATGCCTTCTCCCTCACAACCTACCTCATGAAGCCCTACACCTCCAAATACCTCACCCGTGAAGAGAGGATCTTCAACTACAGGCTTTCCAGGGCAAGGCGGGTGGTGAAGAATGCCTTTGGCATCCTGGCCAACAGGTTCCAGGTACTTCTCACCACCATGCAGCATCGCCCAGAGACCATGAGGAACATCGTGGAAGCTTGCTGCATCCTGCACAATCTCATGCGCACCCGCTACCCAGTGTTGCAGAACAGGCTCGTGGACCACCAACAAGGCAATGGGGACATGGAGCCTGGTGAATGGAGGCAAGGAGTAAACCTGATAGATACTGTGGATGTGCCAGGCCCCATCCGAGCTTCACGTGAAGGGAAGAAGCAGTGCAACCTCCTGAAACACTGGTGCAACTCCCCAGCTGGAGCAGTGGAGTGGCAAGACAGGATGGTAGATGCTCAATGGATGCTTCCTTCAGCCTGCCTCATCACACTGATGAGATTGTGCCATGTGTGTTGAGTGGCCGTAGAATGAACAGGGCATTTAATAAAGAGTTGTCTTTATGTTGAAATGTGTTGATGAATGATTAAATTGTTGTTGATAATAAAGGGCCATTGATGTGGCACTTGGGAGGGTGGACCATACAGTCCCACTATGCTTGCACTGGAGGTTTATCAATCCCACTGCTATCCTTACCCATCCCACAGCTATTACCCATCCAACAGGTATCCTTGCCCATCCCACTGCTATCCTTACCCATCCCACAGCTATTACCCATTCCAAAGGTATCCCTGCCCTTCCCACTGTGATCCTTACCCATCCCAAAAGCATGCAAAGGCTTAAACCATTTCTAAAAGTTTCCACCAAGACTTTATTTAATAAAAGAACTGAACCAAGTGTGAAGCAAAGATAACCTTTATTAATAACAAACTGTAAAAGCAAAATGACCCAAGTAAAATGTCCCAAGCAAAGATAAAGTCAACAGGTAGCAACCCAGTCTCTGGCACTCTTCTCAGTCACTCTGAGGTGTGCCCATTGTCTCAGGGGTGAAGGGTCCACGTGCTGTGGAGGTGGTAGTGGCTGGAGTGCTGGTCTGAGGCACCATTGGGGTGCCTGGCCCTGAGAGGACAACAGGGGATGGTGTGTGGAGGAAGCTCTCAGAGAGCTGGCTCAGTCCCGTGATGTTGAGAGGCCCTTCCTCTATGAAATGGCATGTCAGTCCCAAGACTGATGACAGATGTTCTCAGGCCGGGCTTGGCGGTGGGGTGGAGGAAGGAGGAGTGTAGTGGGGCTGTCTGGTCTGCAGGTGAGTGAGGTGAGGTGTCTGTGGCATCTGTGGCATTGGTGGCATCTGTGCTGTCAGTGGCATCAGTGGCATCGGTGGCATCGGTGGCATTGGTGGTATCGGTGGCATCGGTGGCATCGGTGGTATTGGTGGCATAGGTGGCATCGGTGGCACCTGTGGCATCGGTGCTATCAATGGCGTCGGTGGCACCTGTGGTGTGCGATGTACCTGTGCCTGGACTGGGAAGGGCTGCCTGTGCTGCTGGAACTCCTGGTAGCTGTAGCCTTGGTAGGTGAGGGGCTGTGGAAAGCCTTGGAAGGGCTGTGACATCACCTGGGGTGGAGGAGCAGACCTGGACTGGGTCAGAGCAGGTTGAGCTGGGCCTAGAGGGTGGTGCAGAAGACCTGTGATCCTCTCCTTGATCACCTGGTACTGGGATTCGGGCATTTCCATGAGGGTCTGGTTGACGTAGGTGAGGAAGGGCTTTCTGTTAGAGGATGGTATGTCGGACTGTACCAGCTGAGAGAGGAGATCTATGCTGCTCTTGATGGTGTCCCTGATCTCCAAGAGGACAGTGTGGTTCTGTCCCTCCGGTCTGGCTCTCTGGCTGCTTTCTGTGGAGGTGGAGCTGGGTGTGGGTGTGGGTTCGTCTCTGGTGGCAGCGGCTCCAACTGCGTCAGGGGTTCCTCCATGTGCTTCAGCACGGGGAATGCAGCTGTCGGGGGGGTCTCCACAGATACCTGCCTGGACACAGGAGTTGACTCTTGGCCAGAAGAGGACTGGCTCTCTGTGGGCTGCCTGAGAGTGAGGGTTGTCAGAGGGGCTTCTCATTGGTGGCGGACCTCGCCCTCCAAGAAGCTGCACTTGGCCATCACGTAGGTCTCCCGGTCGGTGAGTTTGACCGCAGCCTGGCCAGATTCTTCAGGTGCAGCTTCCTGTACCAGGTGTGCATGTGCTTCCACCACCAGAGGAGGACATCCGAAGTGTAGCCCAGGCTCTCCGCCTTCTATCTCCAAGCCGCCTGCGTCCGCTTGGTGTCTCAATACAGCCTATGTCCCTTCCTCCAGAGGTACTCATTCTCCCTCAGCCATTCAAGCACCTCCTCCTCATGTTCCTCTGCAATGGAGTACTGTCTCCTCTCCCCCTTTTCTCGTGAATGCCTCTTCCTCCCTCTGGCAGGGCCTTCTGGGCCCTCATCAGTAGGGCTTTGAGGGTCTCGGGGCTGGTCCACCACACCACCACCACCAGCAGCAGCAAAGTCAGCACCAGCAGCACCAGCAGCACCAGCAGCACCAGCAGCACCAGCAGAGTCAGCACCAGCAGAAGCACCAGCACCAGGAGCAACACCAGCAGAGTCAGCACCAGCAGAAGCACCAGCACGAGGAGTAGCACCAGAAGAAGCACCAGCACCAGCAGAGTCAGTACCAGCAGCAGAAGCCCCAGCAGAAACAGAGTCAGCGCTAGGGGGTGTGATGGTGGTCCTGTCCTTCTTGCCAGGGCTGGCAGGAGTAGGCACAGGCTTCCTCTTCTTCCCCATGGTTGTTGGCTGAAGATGTGTCTGGCAGCAGGTCTTTCCTCTGAATGGTGACCTGCTTGCGAGCTGCATCCTTTTATATCCGTGGGGCTGATGCAATGCATCCTCCCTGCATGCACAGTGAACGCTTTGCATCCGCTAGGCATCCACTAGGCATCCGCTAGGCGTCCGTGATGCATCCGTGTCATCTGCTAGGCATCCGCTAGGCATCTGCTCCTTCCGCTGCATGTCCGCTTCGCTGTTTTCCCACAGAAGCCAGACGGATGTGTCATCCGCTTCCATCCGCTTCCATCCTCTAGGCTTTCATTGCGTATACGCTTAACATCATCGCTACGTCCTCCCCCCGTCCGTTCCTTTCTGTTGTTGTCCGCTCTGTTTATGCAAATTTGGGGCACTTTTGAGAGAGGATAACAACGGATGGAAAATTTGCTCGTCCGCTGTGTCCTTTTTACATACGTTTTGCATCCGTCGGCCGATGTGACTTAGCCTTTAGGCCAGGGGTCTCCAAACTTGGCAACTTTAAGATTTGTGGAGTTGAACTCCCAGAATTCCTGAACCAGCCGTGCTGGTTGGGGAATCCTAGGAGTTGAAATCCACAAGCCGTAAAGTTGCCAAGTTTGGAGATCACTGGCTTAGGCAATACTGCATCTTTAAGGCTGCAGAATAAACAGAAAAAAATTAATAGAGAAAAAAACTGGAACAAGAGATGCCTTGACACAAAATGTGTTTTAAAAAAGTGACCATAGCCAAAATATTCAGTGTTAATTCAAGGGATATCGTGTTACTATTTTAAGGCTAGGTCCCACTGGCCAATGGACGCAAAACGTTTGCAAAATGGACACAGCGGATGAGAAAAATTTCGGGGGTGGCTCCATCCATTGTCATCCGCTCCCAAAAGTGGCAAAAATTTGCATAAACAGAACAGAAAAGAACAGAAAAGAACGGACGGGGGTAGTACGTAGCGGGGATGTTAAACGGAAGTTCATAGGAAGCCTAGCGGTTGACAGCAGATGGAAGCGGATGATACATCCGAAGGGCTTCTGGGGGAGAATTGTGAAGCGGACGCATAGTGGAAGGGGCGGATGCATAGCGGATGATGCGGATGCATCACGGACGCCTATAGGAAACAAAGCGGATGCCGAGCGGATGTATATCAGATGCAAAGCGTTCACTGCGCATGCGGGGAGTATGAATTGCATCAGCTCCATGGATATAAAAGGATGCAGCTCGCACGCAGTCAGCAGTCAGAGGAAAGACATGCTGCCACATCCATCTTGAAAGAACACCATGGTTCGTCAGTCAGGGAAGAAGAGGAAGCCCGTGCCTCCTCGTGCCAGCCCTGGCAAGAAGGACAGAACCAGCATCTCACCCCCTGGCACTGACTCTGAAGCTGCTGGTGCTGCTGGTGTTGGTGCTGCTGCTGCTGCTGTTACTGCTGGTGCTGGTGCTGCTGCTGGTGCTGCTGGTGCTGCTGATGCTGCTGATGCTGCTGATGCTGCTGCTACTGCTGCTGCTAGTACTGCTGCTGTGGTGGACCATCACCAAGGCCCTCAAAGCCCTGCTGCTAAAGGCCCTGCTGCTCAAGCCCCTGAAGTCCCTGCTCAAGCCCCTGCCAGAGGGAGGAAGAGACAAGGGAAGGAGAAGGGAGAGAGGAAACAGGACACCGTTTCCAAGGAGCATGAGGAGGAGATGCTGGAATGGCTGAGGGAGAATGAGTACCTGTGGAGAAAGGCCCAGAGACTCTATTGCGACACCAAGAAGAAAGAGGAAGCTTGGAGAGACAAGGCAGAGAGCCTGGGGTACACTGCAGATGTACTCCTGGGATGGTGGAAGCACATGCACATCTGGTATGACAAGCTACACCTCAAAAAATCCGGGCAGGCTGCTGTCAAGCTAACTGACCATGAGATGTACGTCATGGCCATGTGCAGTTTCTTGGAGGGTGAGATCCGCCACCGAGGAGCAGCCCCTCTGACACCCCTCTCCTTCAGACAGCCCACAGACAGCCAGTCATCGGCCAGCCAGGAGCCAGCTAGCCTGTCCAGGCAGGTGTCTTCAGAAGGCCCCACGGCAGAGACGCCCCCGACAGCTGTGCACCCCATGCCAGCGGACTTGGAGGATCCCCTCTCATAAATGGAGGAAGAAGCGGCAGCCACCAGAGACCAACCCACCCCACCCCCACCCCTAGCTCCACAGGATTTAGGCAGAGTGGCAGACTGGAGGGCCAGAGCCACACTGTCCTGTTGGAGATCAGGGACACAATGAAGACCAGCACAGAACTTCTCTCTCAGCTGGTCCACTTGGAGAGAGGATCCTCAAGCCGCCACACCTTCATCACCTATGTGAGCCACACCCTGAGGGATCTGCCTGAGGCCCAGTACCAGGTGATAAAGGAGAAGATCACAGCACTTCTGCACAACCCTCAAGGTCCAGCTGAAGCTGCTCCGACCCAGTCCAGGTCTCCTCCTCTATCCGGGGCGATGTCACAGCCCATCCACGGCTTTCAACAGCCTCTCACCTACCAAGGCTATGACCACCAGGACTTCCCACAGCAGAGGCAGCCCTTCCCAGTCCAGGCCCAGGTTCATCGCATGCCACAGATGCCACACCTCGCCAAGCTGCAGACCAGACAGCCCCACTACACTCCTCCTTCCTCCACCCCACAGCCAAGCCCGTCAATGGACTATCTGTCATCAGTCTTGTGCCTGACATCCCAGGTACTTGATCAAGGGCCTCTCAACCTCATGGGACTGAGTCAGCTCTCTGAGAGCTTCCTGAACACACCATCCCCTGTTGTACTCTCAGGGCCAAGCACCCCAATGGTGCCTCAGACCAGCATTCAAGCCTTAGCCACTTCCACAGTCCCTCCCCGCTTAACAGCTGAGACCATGGACATGACTCAGAGTAACTGAGAATAGTGCCAGAGACTGAGTTGTTACTTGTTCACTTTATCTTTGCTTAACACTTTACTTGGGTCATTTTGCTTTTTTAATAACGTCATACAGTTTACTGAAGACAGTTAATAAAGGTTATCTTTGCTTAACACACTTAATTCAGTTTACTTGGTTCATTTTGCTTATTTAATAAAGTCATAAAGGTTACCTAAGAAAGTTAATAAAGGTTATCTTTGCTTAAGACATTTGGTTCATTTTTTTTACTTAATATAGTGTTGGTAAAAACTTTTAACAAATGGTTAAGTGTTTGCATGCTTGTGGGATAGATAAGGATAGTTGTGGGATATATAAACCTCCAGTGCAGGCATAGTGGGACTGTATGGTCCACCATCCCAGCTGCCACACATATGGACCTTTATTATCAATAACAATTTATTCATTGATCAACACATTTCAAAATAAACAAAGCTCTTTATTAATGCCCTATTCATTGTAGGACCACTCAACATACATGGCACAATCTCATCCGTGTGATGAGACAGTCTCAAGGAAGCATCCATTAATCATCTATCATCCTGTATTGCACTCCATTGCTCCAACTGGGGAGTTGCACCAGTGTCTCAGTAGGTTGCGCTGCTTCTTCCCTTCACGTGAAGCTCTGTTGGGGCCTTGTACATCCACAGTTTCTTTCAGGTTACGTCCATTCACCAGGCTCCATGTCCCCATTCCCTTATTGACAGTCCTCAAGTCTGTTCTGCAACACTGGGTAGCGGGTGCGCATGAGATTGTGCAGGATGCAGGAAGCTTCCACGATGTTCCTCACAGTATGTGCCTCATGCTGCATGGTGGTGAGAAGTATCTGGAACCTGTTGGCCAGGATGCCAAAGGCGTTCTCCACCACCCATCTTACCCTGGACAGCCTGTAGTTGAAGAACCTCTCTTCACGGGTGAGGTATCTTGAACTGTACGGCTTCATGAGGTAGGTTCTGAGGGAGAAGGCGTCATCACCCACGATGAAGTAGGGAACATCTTGTGTGTCGTTGGGTAGAGGATCTGGATCTGGAAAACCCATGATGAGGTTGCGTTCCAGCCCATCCATGAGGTCACTTGCATTGTATACCTGGCTATCTGAAGCTGTAGATGATCTTGTAGTCAGCATCAACCATGGCAAAGAGGATGGTACTGAAAATGTCCTTGTAGTTGAAATAATTGGACCCTGAGTTGGCTGGAGCTTTGCAGGCCATGTGCTTTCCATCTGTGGCTCCAACAGTGTGGGGAAAGTTCCACCTCTGATACCACTCTTCTGCAAGTTTCCTCCAGCCTTGTTCACTGCTGGGGCACTTGAGGAGCTCCTCCACATATTCTTCGATGATGGCCTGCACCACTTCTCTGACCACAATGCTGATGGTGTTGTGTGGCACCCTCGACGCATACTAAATGTTTCTGTGTGTGGTTCCAGAGGCCAGGTGGCACAGAGTCAGTGCCATCTTCAGTGCAGGGTCCAGGTTGAGATGGCAGTTGGTGCTTGGCTTGGTCAACCTGGGTCTCAGACGCTCTACAACTTCCTCAAACATGGCTGGTGGCATCCTCATGAAGTGCTGGAATGCACGAGTGTCTTCATTCCTCAGCTCCACCATCAACTGGTCATACATTCCAAACTCCATTCTTCTCATGATCCATCCTTGGACCCACACAGCTCTTGTTCGTCTCCTTCTTCTCCTTGTGTATAAAAGGTGAAACAGTCTGAACAGGTTTTGGTTCTGGTGATGAATGATCGCAGCTACCATACGGACTGTGTCATGATCCATGGTGGAGAACAATGGATGATGTGGAAGACAAAGACCAAGGGTGAAGAGGTCTGTACACCACAGCTGCTGGACTCATACTGAGATCCAGATGATTTCCTCCCCCCTTTTATAGGAAATATCGGTATTCCACTAGGTGTCCTTCAACATACTCTTCTACTACATACGAGATGTATACACTACATCCTTTCTATTTCTGTGCTACTTACGCTGTGTGAACGTTTCGTGTACCTTTCGTTTTCTCCCTCTTTCCATTTTCAGCTGCAGCAGATGGAGTTGAGGGGATGGCCAGAGGATGCAGAGAGGATACAGCGGACGTTTGACGGATGATCATGGACATAGAATGTTTGTTGCCCGTATAAGTCGCGAATGTACATTGTACGCAGCGGAAAGTTCATCTGTTCAAAAAGTTTTGTGCAGCTCAAAACTTCTTGCACGGATGAAATCTCAGTGACGGATGCTCGAAGGATAGAGCATATGAAACACTTATGCAGTGAGTACACAACGGATGCATAGCATTTTCCAACGGATGGCAAGCTTTTTTTAATGGGGTTTAGAAAAAGGTGATGTCTTCTTTGAATTATGTTTGATTACTCTATATTGCACTAATCACTTCGCTGTCAATTCCATGCAGTTTTCTTGGCAACCATAGGACAATGATCTGCTATTCTTTTGGTTTTAAAATCCTATTTTAGCCCACAGCTTTGATATTCTCTGATGATCTCTCAACCAGTAGTCCCTAGGTCTGTGTTCTGACCCAAACTTCGTTCTGCAAAACAAACACCAGACGGAGGTAACAGCAAAACCTTTTAATGATTTTTTACAAATTCCATTCCTTCCTGGTTAAAAGGCTGTTTCAAAGTAATTGTCCCTGATAAGAATGAACCTTGCCAAAGTTGCACAAGGCTGCCAAGAACACCAGATAAAGTTGCCAAGAAATAGTTCAAACACAAAAAGTCTCCAAACATAAACTAAGAAAGTCCGAATGTCCACAAGGCTTGAAGTGCAAAAACTTCTTTGCTTCTTGCAAAGAACTCCAATTTCTCAGCTGGCTTTTATCTCTTAAGGAAGGGGACATTATCTTGCAGCCTTATTCCCAAGTCGCCGTGCTGCTGCAGCTGCTCTTTACTAGTAGCCCTGCGTGCATGCACACTTGGCACAGGCTCCTCGGGGAACTCTTCATCACTGCTGCCAGCCTCCACAATCTTTGAAGGCAGCATTCCACTCCCTGATAGTCCTGACCCCATCCATGCAAGCCCCTCATCTGAGTCCTCATCTCCGAAACCTCAGCCTTCTGCACCTGCTGCTAGCAAACCACAACAGTCTGACTCAGAGAAGGAGATTCACCTGTTAAGACTACTGGAATGAAACATTTGAAACTTTGTGGGAGGAAATTTACTTGGGACAACTTGTCAAGAAAATACTTTTTCAAGGATGGACCTGAGCTCCAGATAAGTTGCTGGTTGAGCCTAACAGTAGCATGTGAAACCAGGCTTCTCTGCTAACAATGCCAGTCTCTTATCAACAACTTGAAAAATGTGAAAATTAGCTGCAGACACTTTGGTACCAAAGGCAACAATGAAGATGGTATGTCTCCTCTCCCCAGCCTGACAGTAGAATGTACCACTAATATGGGCGACGGGGAGTTGGGATAGACCTTCTGTCATATTGATCTAAAGGCCCGGTCCCACTGGCCAACGGACGCAAAACGTATGCATAAAGGACACAGCGGATGAGCAAAATTTCGGGGGTGGCTCCATCCATTGTCATCCGCTCCAAAAATTTGAATAAACAGAACAGAAAAGAACGGACATGGGTAGTATGTAGCAGTGATATTAAATGGATGTTCATAGGAAGCCTAGCGGATGAAAGCGGGTGGAAGTGGATGACACCTCCAAAGGGGTTCTGGGGGAGAAGTTCGAACCGAACGCATAGCGGAAGGGGCGGATGTATAGCGGTTGAAGCGGATACATCATGGACACCTATAGGAAACAAAGGGGATGCCGCGTGTATGTATATCGGATGCAAAGCAGTGAATGCATGTGGGGAGTATGAGTTTTATATGCTCCGTGCATATAAAAGGATGCAGCACGCACGCAGTCAGCATACAGGGAAAAGACGTGCTGCCATATACATCTTGCAGGAACACCATGGTTCGTCAGGCAGGCAAGAAGAGGAAGTCCGTGCCTACTTGTTCAAGCCCTGGCAAGGTGAAGAAGGGCAGAACCAGCATCCCACCCCCTGGCACTGACTCTGAAGCTGCTGCTGCTGCTATGGTGGATCAGCCCCAAGGCCCTCAAGCCCCTCAAATCCCTGCTGCTGAAGGCCCTGCTGCTCAAGCCCCTGAAGGCCCTGCTGTTCAAGCCCCTGAAGGCCCTGAACAATCTCCAGAAGGCCCTGATGCTGAAGCCCCTGAAGGCCCTGCTGAAGCCCCTGCCAGAGGGAGGAAGAGGCAAGGGAAGGAGAAGGGAGAGAGGAAACAGTACACCATTTCTGAGGAGCATGAGGATGAGGTGCTGGAATGGCTGAGGGAGAACGAGTACCTCTGGAGAAAGGGCCACAGACAGTATCGGGACACCAAGAAGAAGCAGGCAGCTTGAAGAGAGCCTGGGGTACAAGGCAGAGAGCCTGGGGTACACTGCAGAAGTACTCCTTGGATGGTGGAAGCACATGCACACCTGGTATGGCAAGCTACACCTCAAGAAATCTGGGCAGGTCACTGTCAAGCTCACTGACTGGGAGATCATGGCCAAGTGCAGTTTCCTGGAGGGTGAGATCAGCCACCGAGGAGCAGCCCCTCTGAGACCCCTCTCCCTCAGACAGACCACAGACAGCCAGTCCTCTTCCAGCCAGGAGCCAGCTAGCCTGTCCAGGAAGGTGTCTTCAGAGGGCCCCACAGCAGAGACCCCCCCGACAGCTGCACTCCCCATGCCAGCGGACTTGGAGGATCCCATGGAGGATGACGCCCTGCTATCACAAATGGAGGTAAAAGCAGCAGCCACCAGAGGCCCACCCCCAGCTCCAGAGGATGGCAGAGAGGCAGACTGGAGGGCCAGAACCACAGTGTGCTGTTGGAGATCAGGGACACAATGAAGACCAGCAGAGAACTTCTCTCCTCAGCTGGTCCACTTGGACAGAACATCCTCGGGCCAGAACACCTTCATCACCTATGTGAGCCAGACCCTGAGGGACCTGCCCGAGGCCCAGTACCAGGTGATGAAGCAGAAGATCACAGCACTTCTGCACAACCCTCAAGGTCTAGCTGAAGCTGCTCCTACCCAGTCCAGGTCTGCTACTCCACCCCAGGCAATGTCACAGCCCTTTGACAGCTTTCAACAGCCCCTCACCTACCAAGGCTACGACTACCAGGAGCTCCAGCAGCACAGGCAGCCCTTCCCAGTACAGGCCCAGGTTCATCAGATGCCATAGATTCCCAGTCCTCACCCAGCTGCAGACCAGACAGCCCCACTACACTCCTCCAAACTTTTCCTCCACCCTACAGCCAAGCCCGTCAACAGACAATCTGTCATCAGTATTGGACCTGACATCTCACGTCCTTGATGAAGGGCCTCTCAACCTCACGGGACTGAGTCAGCTCTCGGATAGCTTCCTGAACACACCACCACCTGTTGTACCCTGGGGGCCAAGCACCCCAATGGTGCCTCAGACCAGCACTCAAGCCACAGCCATCTCCACAGTCCCTGCCCGCTTAACAGCTGAGACCATGGACATGACTCAGAGTGACTGAGAATAGTGTCAGAGACTGAATTGTTTACTTGTTAAGTTTATCTTTGCTTAAGACACTTTACTTGGTTCATTTTGCTTATTTAATACAGTCATTAAGTTCACCTAAGAAAGTTAATAAAGGTTAACTTTGCTTAAGACACTGAGTTTACTTTGTTCATTTTGTTGACTTAATAAAGTGTTGGTGAAAACTTTGAAAAAATGGTTAAGCCTTTGTATGCTTGTGGAATAGATAAGGATAGTTGTGGGATAGATGAACCTCCAATGCAAGCATAGTGGGACTGTATGGTCCACCCTCCCAGCGATCCAGATGATTTTCTCCCCCTTTTTATAGAAAATATCAGTTGTCCACTAGGTGTCCTTCTACATACTCTAGACATACTCCAGACATCCTAAATATATGAGATACATCCCAGATACAAACGTTTTGTCCGTTTTTAATACTTTATATATGAGATTACATACACTTACATCCTTTCTATTTCCGTGCTATTAATGCTGTGTAAATGTTCGGTGTACCTTTTGTTTCCTCCCTCTTTCCATTTTCAGGTGCAGCAGATGTGAGTTGAGGGGATGGCCAGAGGATGCAGAAAGGATACAGCGGACGTTTAACAGATGATAAAGAACATAGAAAGTTTGTTGCCCGTATATGTCGCAGATGTACAACGTACGCGGCAGAAAGTTCATCCATTCACAAAGTTTTGTGCAACTCAAAACTTCTTGCGCGGATGAAATTGCAGTGGATGGATGCTCGACGGATAGAGCATATGAAACACGTATGCAGTGAGTACACAATGGATGCATAGCGTTTTCCAACGGATGGCAAGCTTTTTTTAACATTTTACATCCTCTTTGCATCTGTAAGTGCAGTGGGACCGGGCCTTGTAGTAGCACATCTCATACATTTCTACCTGAAAAGGCGGGTGTCACCTTTTTAAGGCTGGTCCAGTTTATAGCTCAAGCTTAGAAAGAGAGGACTAATTAAGATACAGTTCATATTTTTAATTATGTTGTGATTGGTTTCAGCATAATGTTGTGAAGGAAATGCAATGTTTCATGATGTATGTTAAAGTTTACCATCAGCTCCCTTCCTGCAAGGGTTTCCCAAAGAGATGAAACAAAAAAAGATTTCTAAGGGCTAACACCAGATGAGCCAAACTTTTTGAGATACCTTAGCGTGTCCTGCTATAGAATTCTCTAACTTTTCCAACAAGGCCTTCTTCATTCTGCCAAAACTCTCAGACAAATAAAAAAGAATACTTTGGATTTTTTTGCTCAAAATGCAGCAATAAAGAACTTAACTGTGTGCCAATCCTAAAACACAAGGGAGAGTTGTGTGTTTCAGCTCTTCAAAGACTTCATTTCATTTGATTACACCAAAGAAACTAAAAGCCTTCATTGCCCAGTTGTGTCCAACTCTAAGAAATGCTCATTAGCATTTCTTAGCCAAGGGGGCCTGTGTTCTCTGAAGACATTTTCTGTGGTCATGTGGCCAGCACTATTATCCTCCCACTGAAATGATACCTATTAATCTACTTGCATTTACATGTTTTCAAACTGCTGGGTGAGTAGGAGCTGTGAGAGGAACAGGAGCTCATTCTATTGCATGATGCTCAGGTCTCAAATCCAGGCTGTCAGCTTTCCAGCTGCCAACTCAGCATCTTTAACTGCTAAGCCATCATGCCCCCCTTTCCAAAACATTACATCTATGGTATACAAAGGAGTAATAAAGAAGGAGGGGAAAGGCAGGGAGGGAGGCAAGAGTCACTATCTCAGAATTCTAAATAAAATTAATAATGTCAACCTGTAAGTTATGTATCTCTTAATATCTATGATATACAAAGGAGTAATTGATACATAGATACATATTGAGGAGGGAAAAGGCAGGGAGGGAGGCAAGAGTTACTATCTCAGAATTCTAAATAAAATTAATAATGTCAACCTGTAAGATGTACCTCTTTCAATATGATTTTAGATTTTAGAAGAAATGCAAAATTTACTATGGTGAGGAGGGTTTGAGAGATGAGCAGGACTTCCTGTTTGTACATTGTAGAAAAGCTCCTCTTTTTGCTTCTTCCAGTTTTGGTGAAAAGAAGACTTTTTGGGAAATCTCAATGTTGCTTTACCTAATCTAATAAATTCTTTATTTCTGCTCTTTAACCAGCAAACAGAGAACAATGACCTGGCAATTAAATTCACCTTCCTAATGACTAGGGGTATCCTTGTAACACCAGGGATGTTAGTGTGTTAAAAAATCAAAATGATCCTGCAGTCAGAAATCAGCTCCTCCTTTATATCTCAAAGTATAGTTGTGGACACCATTGTGACTTTCTCCTGCCCTAGTGAAAAAAACACTTCTTAATCACATTATGGTCCCCTGATAAAAATTAACTATTAGTTTTCAGCATACACAGGTAGTTCTCAATTTATGGTTGCTAAGCGACTGTATAACCTACCCAGTACAACCTACAGTACAACCTACCCAGAAAAAATGAGTTTCAATCCAATTCCTAAATTCTGACAGTTGGCCCCTTCCCTCTTGGTCACATGATTGCCTTTTATGGGGAGAACTGGAAATAACTTCTAGTTTTCAGCAAAACGGTGACATAGCAAGACTGTGTTTGTTTTATGACCATCTTATGGTCGAGATTCCAATATGGACATTCAGGCTTTTCAGCATAAGGTCAGTTTATCATATGCTGTGAAGAGGAACACATAGAAGATTATTTCACACAGTCTTTTGAAAGAATTAGAGTTACCCGAGTTTGCACAACAAAAGCTACAGTTCTTGGTTTGAAAATCACACTGTTTAGATGACAAACTGAATAAATAATGCCATAGCTTAGTTGGATATAAGAACCAGATCTAAGAATTGCAATTTTAAAGCTATGAGTATTTGTAGATTTATCTTGCATTTGACTGACATTGCTGCAAAGAAACATTACAGATCCCCCTCCCACTTTCTTCTACTAGACTCGTTGCATATTTATTTATAAGTGAAAAAAGGGTTTCATATAAGATGTTGGCCCTCCCAATGAAGTTTTATTCCATGTCTGCAAATAACACCTGGCAGGAATAAAATAAAGTCTTTTTATTGTAATATTTCTCTGTAGAATTATCAACATCTACATAGAATTAATTCTGTTACATCGTTAATAATTTGGAACCACTTAGTACTGAAAAATAGAAAAATTCTACAGGTTGAGTCACTTTCCCAGCAAAAGAAAAGTGAGCATTTCTTTCTCAACAGATAAATTGAACAGATAGAATTCCACACACAGGACATAAGAATCAATAGTGCTAATTAATTAAACACCCTTCACCTTGTTTTTGCTTGCTTTTCACAAGAGGAGAAATTTTGTCCCTCCACCCCAATTTGATATGATAAATATTCATTGTGATCCCCTGTATTTGCAAGCAGCCCTTGCTTATTAAATGTTGGTTCTCTGTATAAATTCTATCAAATCTGAGGAAAGCAGATACGAATGCTCTGGCATTGTTAAAGAATCTCTGCATCAGAATTCCAAGCATGCAGAGATTCTACACATAAATGGAGAGTTCTCAACTCCCAAGTAAGATACTCCAGGTGCTGCTGGTCATATGATTTTGCAGCTGCTTCAGGGCTCCACGGCTGGGATTTTAAGAGCTTGTGTGGTCCTGCAGGAACACAATTTACGTGCAATACACAGAGGCACAGCTGCTGCCAAATACATGCTTTGTCCCTGCTTAAAGGCAGGGATTGCAGCTTAGGTTCTTGTACACACCCCCTTCTGTGCATGTGTATTTTCTTTCCATTTTCTGCCTTCTGTACAAAACAGAAATTATTTGCCTTGTCTCAGGAACGCCAATTTTGCTAAGGACAATATTGTAGTAACCTCAAGTTGCTGCAGAAACCAGCTTGTTATTATGTTTTAGATGCAATCAATACAATAAGAATAGAGCTGGGAGGGACCTTGGAGGTCTTCTGCTCCAATCTCCTCAAGCAGAACACTCTATACCATTTTTGGGGGGCTGACTACAGATTAACAGAGTTGGAAGGGACCTTGCAGGTCATCTAGTCCAATGTCCCCCAAGCAGGAGACCCTACACCATTTCTGACAAATGACAGTCCACTCTCTTCTTGAAAGCCTCCAGCGATGACTCTCCCACAACTTCCGAAGACAAGCTGTTCCGTTGGTTGACAGTTCTCACTGTCAGAAAATTCCTCCTTATATTTATTTATTTATTTGTTTGTTTGTTTGTTTGTTTGTTTGTTTACTTACTTACTTGTTTATTTATTTATTTATTTATTTATATTTGTCAATTGCTTACAAGATAATAGGCATAAGTAAAAACATAGTTATGAATACATGGATACATATAAGAAAAATAAAAAAATATAAAAGAAACAATAGGACAGGAACGGTAGGCACGTTGGTGCATTTATGCATGCCCCCTACAGACCTCTTAGGAAAGGGTTGAGGTCAATAGTAGACAGTCTAAGGTTAAAAATTTTGGGGTTTGGGGAAAAAAACACAGAGTCAGGTAGAGTATGCCAGACAATGATCACTCTGTTGCTGAAGTCATATTTTCTGCAATCAAACTTGGTGCGATTAACCTTGAGTTTGTATCTATTGTTTGCTCTCATGTTGTTATGGTTGAAGCTGAAGTATTCATTGACAGGTATGACATTGCAATGTATGCTTTTATATACTCTACTTAGATCGGACCGAAGGTGGCTTAGTTCTAGGTTTTCTAGGTCTAGAATTTTGAGTCTGGTGGCATAAGGTATTCTGCAATGAGTAGAGGAATGGAGAAATATTTCTCTTCTTGAGAAATATTTCTGGAGTTTCTCAACTCTGTTAATATCAGATATGTAATGTGGGTTCCAGACTGATAAGCTGTATTCGAGTATTTGTCTAGCAAATGTTTTGTATGCTTTAGTTATTAGTGTAATATTAGCAGAGAAAAAGCTATGTAAGATTAGGTTAACAACTCTTAATGCCTTTTTGGCTATGTAGTTACAGTGGGCTCTAGCACTTACATCATTTGAGATGAGTACTCCAAGATCCTTGCCAGAGTTTGGATCATCAACAAGGTCTTGACTATTCAGCCTGTATTTTATTTTCTGATTTTTTTTGACAATATGTAGGACAGAGCATTTATTTGTTGAGATTTGAAGTTGCCATTTGCTTGACCATTCTGATACATAGTCAAGGTCTTTTGAAGGGTAGCAGTATTGTCTGTAGTGTTGAATAGCTTTACATCATCAGCGAAGAGAACACAGTTGCTCTTGATATGAACACAGAGGTCATTTATGTAGAGTATGAAAAGAGTTGGTCCTAGAACACTGCCTTGGGGGACACCATGGCTGACAGGTACAGAATTTGATAGGACATTCCCAATTTTAACCATTTGTTGTCTGTTTGATAGGAATACTTCTATCCAGTTATGCAGGTGTCCAGAGATACCGTAAGACTTTAATTTTGTAGTATTGTATCACTAAATCAAAGGCTTTACAGAAGTCTATGTAGATTGCATCTATTGCTTTGCCCTGATCAAGTTGAGTAGCCCATATGTTTTTGCAGTGTAAGAATTGCAGATTACATGATAGTTTTTTTTTTCTGAAACCAAATTGTTTATTAGAGAGAGTCGGTTGTTTGTCTCTAAGTGGAGGATAATGGATTGGTTAATAATTGATTCCATGACTTTACAGGTGATGCAGCACAAAGAGATTGGTCTGTAATTTTCAACTAAGCTGAGGTCTCCCTTTTTGAAGATGGGAATGACTGTGGCTTGTGACCATAGGTTTGGCAAGGAGCTGGTCCTGAAAGATTTTTCAAAGATTATGCTTAAAGGTTCGGCTATGACAGTGGGTAGCTTTTTTAAGAAGTAGGCACATATTCCGTCCGGTCCAATAAATAGAGATGGTTTTAGATTGTGCAGTGCTTTTTCAACAATGTCTGCTGTAAAATCGATATGTATTAGATCACTGTAGTTCTCTTTGGTTCGACTAGAAAATACTGGGCATGATCCACTGCTGTTTACAGTTACTGAGCCAAAGAATGTGTTAAAGAGGTTGGCTTTAATAATGTCATTGTTGCAGTCTTACCATTAGGTCCTTTCAGGGGTGGGATGGACCTTGAGTCTTTTAGTTTGTTGTTTATAAAATTGTAGAAAGTGCGGGGGAACTTGGTGCGTTGAAGGTTTTCATCTTGTTTAATGTGATAATTGGTGCATTCAGTCTTTATCTGGTGGCATAAATTTTTGTATCAGCTTTTGAAGTTGGCAACATGACCAGATTTGTTTTTCCGCCAAAGTGATTTCTTTTTGGATTGGAGCTTCCTTATTGTTTTGGGTAATTTGTTTTTTCTGGTTTTGGGAGTTGTTAATGGTACACATAGTTTGATGACTCTTTTGACTTCAAGTAAAAATATGTTGTCATGGTCCTCTATAGTATTGCATCCAGAGAATAGAAATTGCCAATCAAGGGATGAGAGATCGTTGTTTATAAGATCATAGTTGCCTTTTTTGAAGTTATAATTGGGGATTCTGTCATTGTGATTGTTTTTGTGTGGACATATGTTGAGACAAAAGTCAATCATGTTGTGGTCATTGTTGGAAAAGGGTTCTTTAATTTGTATTCCATAAATTGAATTCAAACTATTACAGAAGATGAGATTGAGGCAGTTGTTAAGTCTAGTGTTGTTGGTTACTATTATATTATACCATTGGTTGATAGTTCTCACTGTCAGAAAATTTCTCCTTATTTCTAGGTTGAATTTCTGCTCAATCAATTTCCATCCATTATTCCTTGTCTGGCCTACAAGTGCCTTGGAATTGATCCTCTCCTCTCTGTGGCAGCCCCTCAAATATTGGAACACTGTTATCATGTCTGGTCCATTTCAGACAGGTGGCTGTCTTTAAAAACCTCCAGTGATGAAGCACCCACTACTTTTGAAGGCCAGCTGTTCCATTGGTTAATTGTTCTCGCTGTTAGGAAGTTTCTCCTTAATTCCAGGTTGTTTCTCTCCTTGATCAGTTTCCATCCATAGTTTCTTGTTCTGCCTTCTGCTTTGTGGCAGCCCCTCAAATACTGGAGAACTGCTGTCATGTCAGATAATGACGCTGTCCCAAATCGCAACTTTCTTCAGAATGTTGGCTTATGAATATATATTAGCAGTGGAGACTGTGAACCTACTGTATTAGCAGCAACAGGAGCAGGAGGAGGATTCCCATCTGAAAACAGAGAGAAACACTGAATTTGGAGACAGAAACCCAAAGCTGAATCCCTTTTTGGCTTCTGCAAAACTTTTTTAGCCCATTTTCTCAGCACTGGACCTTTACCAGAAAGCAAATGGCTTTGGGTTTTGATATGGAGATAACAAAAGTGACAATTAGATTATTAGGCTTTCTGGGTTTTTTTGGTTCCAAAGTTTATCTCAGCCCCAGAGCAAGCAATCATTTATGATCTGCCTTTTGCTTCGATGAGAGGAAATGTATTTCAGAAAATGAAGTAGAAGACCAGGGGAGGTTTCTATGCTTCCCTCATTTTGCCCTGCTGGCAGGAACCTGGCAAGGCCCAGAGTTTCGCCCAAGATAGCTCATAGTCTCTCTCATATGGCCTCCAGGTATGCCAGATGTGAACCAGCTGAGTTCTTGATGAAAGACAATAATCTACTGCAAAAGTTAGGAGACTTATTGAACATTTTGCAGTTCAGCATAAATAGTTGCTTCTGATTTAGTGTGTAGATGTTGGTAGTTGGCCTGCCTGTGCATTCCTGCCTTTTGTTTCCAGGACTTGTGTCTATTCCAACTTTTTTTCAAGGAAAGATGAGATAAACTTGTACTTTTCTTACACAAGATATGTGTTACTTAAAGAAACTCCATAGAAACCAGGATACTGTGAGATGTGGGGGATCTCTTTACAGGTGCATCTTCTACTTTCAATTTCTGTTGATGACAAAGATATTGTTTTAGACTTAGAGCCATTCTGGATAATGAGAGGAGGATTAAAATGCAGATTTTAATAGCTGTGTAGTCTTAAAGGATTTACCTTTTAATAGGTGCGATTTGTATTTGGATTACAAAGTTAGCAAGTAGCAGTCCAAATGGATCACAGAAGCGGGGTGTTAGCATTTGAAATTTAATCAAAATCTAGATATTTAAACCATGCATTTAAGAATTGTTATGTTGAGCACATACTTCCTTGCATTTTTTTTAATGGCAAAAGTAAAAAATGGGGCAAGAGGAGAAGTTTTTACAGAATGTTGGTCATCACCTTTACATTTATGGATTCCCAAATCTAAGTTTGCATGAAACTACACCATTGCAATTACTTAAATAATAACAGCCTAATCTTCAAAGCTCTGTCTACAGATGCTCCACAGTGTGAGGTTTGTCTGCCTCTCCTACAAAAAGCCCAGTTTACAGATAAGCCTGGTTTATGCTCTCCCCCAGAATAATTATCCACTGCAATCTGAAATTCCTTTCTTTGGTAGGCTTCATTTCTCTTGCTTGTCATTCTGTTAGGTTTATTGATGGTCTGAGGTTCCTCCTGACAGAGCATTTTATCAAGAAAAAGCAATGTGGAGGCATTGGGATCAAAGCAGGAGCTGAGTGCATATTCTTCCCCTCCTTGACAGAATCAATCTACCTGCAACCCTGCCAGTTGACTTAATTTATGGCTAAGATGTGCAAACATTTCCCATCTACCAGAGCTATTTATATTGTAACCTTGAAGAGATTTTTTTGGTTTATCATTGTGCAATTCTTCCATGTTGCTTGATTTCATTAGAAGAGTTACTTGCTCAATAAAAGAATGCTGCTTGCTAATGAAAACAAAATAATCCAGGAAAGAGAATGAAAAGAAAGAAAGAAAGAAAGAAAGAAAGAAAGAAAGAAAGAAAGAAAGAAAGAAAGAGAGAAAGAGAGAAAGAAGTTGCCTATATGGTTAAATGTTAGAGAAAGTTGAGCAGTAAAAATCCACAAAAGCCTACTACATAGTTCATAGTAAGTAACAATAATTTATGTTACATATTTCTGTCACCACTAAATTATTCATTGCCAAAGCCACTGCAACTAAAAGAAAATTCCCAACAGAGAACTGACTGGTTTAATGTTAAGACAGCATAAGAACTTAATCAGACATGCATAAATTCAAATGTGGCCACTATCACTGTGGAGAATTGGGACATACAAAGAATTGCCAAGACAGTAATCCTTAAGTCTTTGATTCCCAAAATCTGTAGCCAGTAATGTTCTTAAATTGATGGGATTGAGTAGATGCAAGGTTTTGTCCTCTTTTCTTTAGATGGTAAACTAACAAAACTGTATTTATTCTCCCATTAAAAAAACACACACACACACCTTTTCCCTTGAGTAGTATTCTCTTCCAAGATCTGTATTATTCTGCTATTTAATGAGAAGCCAATATAGCTCTCAGACCAGGGATGGGATTCAAATTTTTTAACAACTGGTTCTGTGGGTGTGGCTTAATTGGTGGTCATGTTATTGAGTCACATGACCACTGTGTCCACCAAGTCACATGACCACCAAGCCATGACCACCAACTAATCCACGCCCACAGGACCGGTTGTTAAAAGTTTTGAATCCCACCCCTGTACTTACATACAAATATACATACAATATATATCTGTCTGTCTGTCTGTCTGTCTGTCTGTCTGTCTGTCTGTCTGTCTATCTATCTATCTATCTATCTATCTATCTATCTATCTATCTATCTATCTGGAGTTTTCTTGGCAAGGATTTTCAAAATGGATTTTGTCATTGCCTCCTTTCCAGGCCTGAGAGAAAGTGACTGGCTCAAAGTTACCCAGCTGTTTTATGCCTAAAACAGAACTAAAATTCACCATCTCCTGGTTTCTACCCTGAGGGTTTATCACTTCACCAAATTGATCAATGATAGGTCATTATGTCATTCCCTTTCAAGCCAGATAATAAAATACACATAGGCAAAAAAAAATGTGTGTGTCAGCATACTGTATGTAGCTTCCAGTTGTTGGGATACAGGCAATTATGTTGGTTTACAAGGTAATTTTTATATTGGAGATCGTAGCTTGCATTGATTCACGTAAACCTGCTTAGAGTTTGGTTGTACCTCTGGCGTACTGGGCAATGTATGTCAAAATTGACCATTAACATGTCTTTATTCTTAGCAGAGAATAAGGTATCTGTCAAGGATAGGCCTAAAGCTTGTAACTATAATATATTAGGTTATTAATGTTAATGAGTTCAACATGCCTGTGATCTTGTGTTGCTGCTTAAACACCATCAGCTGCTTTGTTGTAATTCTTCCCGATATGCCAGAGCTGAGTTCTTGAAGAAATATCAGTACGCAAGCATCAGAAAAGCTTACTCCTCACTTAAGTATCTTTTGTTTATGTTTGATGAGACAAAAAGGCAGAACAGTAGTGATTAAAGTCATTGGAAAAAAAGCAGCACACCTCAAACTTTGCTTTATCTCCAGAGAGGAAGAAAGGGCAATCAGATTTGGAGTGAGTAAAGACAAGGAGAAAAGGGGGACTGCAGGATAGCTGGCTTTATTAGGAAGAGTACTGTGATTGATAGTGCCATGGACCAGTTGGCATTATAAACAGAGCTGAGCCACTTTTCAAATGAAACAAGATTTTGCTGAAATAAAAGGTGCCTCTTTATTGAATCTTATGAGAACAAGGTGTATCACTGATTGAGAAATTTAACTGCTGTGCAAAACCCCCTCAAAATTCAGCTTTGCAGAAGTGGTGAAACTAAGGCAGGACATTTGATTCCAAAATTACTAGTTGTAGAGCATTTCAGGTCACTGTACAGAGAAGGAGAAGAATCTATTGTGGTATAATTATCCAAACTTAAAAAGATATCTGAACATTTCACATGCAATTAAGGGCCAAAGAATTCGTTGAGAGAATCATGGGATTTTCAAAGACAATGCTAAAAATACTCTTAACCAGAGGTAGATTTAAGAAAGTATTTGACATTGCTATCTCCATGGAAACTGCTTCTGGGGGATCAATACAGCTGCACTAGCAATAAAAAGCAAATGTGAATAAGCTTACAGTATGGAGAATAATAGGTCAAAATGAACTGTGCTGTCATTGTGGCAGAGATTCACAGATATCAGTTTAATGCAGATTTAAAACAGAAACTTCAGAAAATGCTAGAAAGTAAGTGGCATTTAGAGAGCCTGCAATTCAAGAGAAAGCAAACCATCTGCTAAAGGTAAACAATGAACAAAAACTGACTTTTGTTTTTGCAATAGGGAAATGATGAATTGGAGAAGGAAAGTGAAAAAAAATAGCTTACCTGGAAATCTATAACACAAAAGGTGAAATTTAACAAGTAGTAAGGAATGCTATATGTTATGCAAATAGATGGGAAAAGACTCTTGGATTATATTTGTCAGAAAAAATTGCTCCTGCATTGAAGTTCCATCCACAGACTGAAATTACGGAAGAGACCATCAAATATAAGCTGCACAATTATTGAATAATGTGTGTATGGCCCTGGCACATTGGATTCCTTCAAAAGTATAACAGTGATCTAGGAGAATCCCATATGCAAATTTTGCAACATATGCTCACTTCATATGCCATATGCAAAAAAGTAGAAACTGACCTGAACCCAAAGGTGCTTTTTTTTTTCAAGAGGCAGCTTCTTCAGCACTGACTGGATGATGGGAAATGGAAAGATCCATATCCCCACTATTCCAGTCAGAGCTGAAGAAGCTTCTTGGATGAGAAGCAAAATGTCTCCAAAAAAAACAACAACCAGAAAGTCCCGTTGCCTCTTGAAAACAACACCTTGGGGACAACCATGATGTGGATGACTGAGAATCTCTAGACACTGAACTGAATTAGGTGACAGCTGATGAAATTCTTCAGAGTTGATTGGAGTTTCATCTGAATCCGAGGCTCCTAAAGAATGGAATCTGTCAGGATCTGTGGTAATTTTAAAAATATTATGAATTTGCTATCCCAGAATGAGCAATGTCCTTTGTCTAGAACGGAGGAAATTTTTGCTAATATCACTGGAGCATTTCAGCTGCAGAAACTTGCCATAGACTTGTTCTCAGTTAGAAACTGAGGTGGATTTCAGGATGTTTTTTTTCCATAAATACAGAGAAAGGGTTATATCAGTATAAAAGATTTGTTTTGGTGAGGCATCTGGACCAGAGGTTTGGCGAAGAGCCATGGACCAATTACTGCAAGGATGTTTAGGCATTGAGATCTATTTAGGTGCCGTTGTCGAAAATGATAAGCTGCATCTGCAGAACTTCAACTCAGAGTTAAGTGATTGGTAATCAAGCATGACACAGCACTCATACTCCTAATGCATGAAGACTATACAAGCATTCAGAGAAAATTCAAATAGATCAAAGTTCACAAAATGTGTCATAGCTATGGCCTTTATATGATTAGTTGTTATAACACATGCCTTCCAAATTTAGCCTATGGGCTAAACCACTTGAATATTTTATTGGGTGAGTGGGTGGGCAAGACAAAGAAGTGGACAAAATAGGGTGAAGAAGCAGAGAAAATGGTGATATCAATCATGATGCTTACACATTATAGCCCCACATATACCATGCCTTGAGATACCTACTAGCAGAGTTACATTGCACGTCATGAAAATGGCAGTGAGCACTCAAAGTATACTCACAATTGAGAGAAAATGTATGAACAGACTGTGCTTGGTTTGGGAAGTTAAATGCTTTAAGTCAGGGATGTCAAACTCACATTGTCACGGAGGTGTCACATGACATATGACTTTTTTCCCCATCGCTAAACCAGCCGTGAGCATGGCCAGCGTGTGACACATCAAGCCCATGGGCCATGAGTTTGACACCCCTGCTTTAAGTGATCCTTGTATGGCTTCAAAAAGTAACACACTGTTACAAATGTGAATGGATTCCCTTATTTACCCCTACAAGGTGAAGATTTTGAAAGATCCACAACAGCTGGAAATTCCTTCAACATTTTTCAATATTTTTCAAATTCAATATTTCTTCAACTTCAAAAAAAATTTTCTCACAAACTTATATTGAGAGTCTTTCCATTAGCCTTCTAACTGTGAAGGATGTGGTTTGAGGCAAGGAGTTTTGCTTTTCTGTCTTCCAAATTAAGTGCTAGAATAAGTACATGACTCCAGAAGTCACTTAGAGATGTTTTCTCCTCCTCCTCCATCATTACCAGAAGAAAGATGATAAACAAGAGAAAGAAGATAAACTCTACTAAGATATAATACAGTTTTCACTGTGTTCTATGCCTATTTCTTTCTTATTAAGTTTGTCTTTATTTAAATATTCATGCTACTCTCTAGTTATGTTACTTCCCAGCACAAATGTATTGTATCAAGAGTAGCCGCTTCTCTGCATGTTTCCATAAGGTCATTGTTAAAAAGTGGGCTGTAGAGCCAACTATTCTAAACATTAGAAAGCACCATTGCTCTGCAGATTCTCATTTTAGTATCTAAAAGCCTTCTAAGAAAACATGCCATTCCCTGTAGTTACTTTGATATTTAACATTAATTCCCAGCTCTGAGTTGACATGGTCTCTTAGCAACTTCCTGCCCTTTGCCCTCTTTCATTCTTGTGCCTGTTAATGCACTTCCTTTTGTTGCTGGCCTCCACTTCTCTCCCTTTCAAGATTCCTTTAGAGAAAAGATAATTAAAAAAAAATCTCTCTCTATGTGTATGCATGAAAAGAGCTAGATAAAAAGGGTGATGTGTGCATATTTAGAATAAAAGCATTAGGGAACAGGCTGTCCTGGATTTAATGTAAGGATAAATCAACCAGAATTAATGTTTCACTACTAGCGGAGCTAGGAGCCATTTGCATACACACTTACATGTAATAATAATGGAAAAGGAAGAAAAACCAAAATATTGCTAACAATATCTGCTAGTAGCTCTTCAGATCACTAAGAACATGTGAGATTTGGTCTCACCTTACACAGCAAGAGTTTGAAGGATAAAGAGTTTCACTGTGAATTTAAAAAGCTGTCAGCCCATGGAACTGGACTTAGTAATGAATGCACTCTACATTAAGGCTTGAAACACAGGACATCAACCTTCCATCAGCTGTGATCAAAGGTGTCCCCAAGTAGATAAGCTCAAAGGCTGCATGTGGACCTGATTTCTCAGGATGCCTGTCTCATCTAAGCTTCAAAACCCACAATAGTAAAATCTAATTCAATCTTCCTATTTTTCAAACATGCCTAAGGCTACAAAGATTCAGTTGAAATCTTAAGTGCTTTTTGCTTCCTTCTTCAGTGGAAGAATCCAAGCAGTAGAGAATTTAAAGAAAAAACCAAAAACAGAATAACAGAGTTGGAAGGGACCTTGGAGATTTTCTAGTCCAACCTTGGAGGTCTTTTAGTCCAATTCCCTGTTCAAGCAGGAGACTCTATACTGCTTTACACAAATGGTTATCCAATATCTTTTTAAAAACTTCCAGTGTTGGAGCATTCACAACTTCTGGAGACAAATTGCTCCACCGATTAATTGTTCTAACTGTAAATTGGTGGATTTGGTTCTCTATGAATTTATTATGAATCAAGCAATATGATGCCTTCACAGGTTCCAGGATACCCTTCACTCAGATGAGAAGAATCCACATTAGTCCCACAATATTTTTCACCCCACTTTGAGGGACACTATGGAAGACAATATATTTTAGTTGTTCCTTGTGTCTTGGAGGTTGCAGAGGACACCTGCTGAACATACTGGAAATGAGAAGAACCCTCAAAGTACCTCAACCTATACTATCATCAGATTCTAAGCAAAGAGTGTTGTGTATAGAACTTGGTAGACTCCAAATATCTTAAATTGATTTGCCGAATAGGCCGTTCTTGGATTGGTCAGTTAAGCACCATTCTGATTGGTCCGCTTGACGGCAGGAACACTTGAACAACTGTCATTGGCCACAAGCTGCGAGCAAGCCACTATAAAAAGGGCTGCCATGGCTTGGGTAAATGTTCCATTACAAGTCACTATACTGTTTTAATAAAGAGCTGTTTGTTGGAACCCGGTCTCGTGCACCTTATTTCCAAATGGAACACCAATGAAGAGGGTGGGATTGTCCTAGAAGAGCAAGACCAAAGCACGCGGCAACCAGAACCGAACGACTGAGATGGCCGGTAACAATGTGCCGCCCGCACCGTTCAACCCAGCCGAAGAAGATTGGGAATCGTACATTACCACTTTCTGATGTTCTTAGAAAGCAATGAGCTACAGGAGATAACTGATCAGAGGAAGAGAGCTGTATTCCTTACACAGTGTGGGCCAACTGTTTTCAAAATGGCCAAGGCGCTAGCTAAACCGTGAGATGTGAAGCAGATGGCATGGCCTGAACTGAACAAAATGCTATGAGCCCATTACGTGCCTGTGGTCTCCAACCTGATCAAAAGGCACAAATTTTATAAACGAGACCAATGGGAAGACGAGAGCATTGGGGATTTTGTAGCAGCCCTAAGACACCTCGGAGGAGACTGTGAGTTCCAGAACATGGACGAGGCCATGAGAGACTGCGTGGTCCTCAGATTGAAGGATGCTACGCTCCAAAGGAAGCTGCTAAACAGACTGAATATCACAGTGGCCGAGGCCATCGCAGAAGCCACTGCCACTGAAGCAGCCAAGAAATATGCAGCCACTATGCACCAGATGAACTCCATTCCAGATCCACCGAATCAACCCAGAGAAAAGAGGGTGGAAGGAAGCAAAAAACAGTCCACAGCGACTGCCCACCATGAAGATCTCGACTCCCCGAGCAACACTGATGACGACAATGAAGAAATACATAGGCTTCAGTCAGAAAGAAAATGGCGGGAAAAAGGAAGAAGCAGGTGAGAATTCCAGTGTGCTGAATGTGGAGGAAATCACCTGCGTTCAGAATGCAGGTTCTTAGATGCCATTTGCAGATGTTGTGAAATATGGGGGCACATTGCAAGGGTCTGCCAGAACAAAAAGAGCTATAGTCCAAAAAGACACGGTGGCACCCCCCCCCCCCAAAACGAAGAGAGACAAGCTGGAAGCAGATGGAGCCGAGAGAGCAGAAACCAGTGAACGAATGACAGAGAAGAAACACACCAAACAATAACCATTGGAAATGCCAGGGCAGCAAACACAAATAAGGTCCGGATAAATATGAAAATCAAAGAAAAGCCCTGTGAGATAGAAGTAGACTCCAGATCATACCTGTCAATAGTATCTTGGAACACTATCAGAAACCTGATACCAGACATCAAGCAAAGAGAACTGGAACAGCAAAAATTGATATTAAAAGACTACCAGGGAAACCGAATCCCAGTAGTGGGCCTTGGACATTTCCTAATAGAATTTAAAAGCCACGCAGAAGTGCTGCCTCTGACAATCATCGACCGTGATCGCCCTAACCTGCTGGGAATTGAATGGTTCGTGCCTCTGGGAATCGGAGTGACCGGGATCAACAGCATCATTGCGGCCAACTGGGAAGAGAGCCTGCTGGACAGGTTCTGGGATGTATTCGATGGGACCCTAGGCAAGTACGAGGGGACCCCAATATCATTCAGCCTAGACCCAAAGGTAGCTCCCATCAGACTCAAAGCCAGACACGTTCCCTTTGCTTTAAAGCCAAAAATAGATGAGCAGCTTAACAAACTCATTGCACAAGGGATGTTAGAGCCAATCGACCATGCCAGGTGGGAAACACCCATTGTGAGTCCTGTCAAACCAGATGGGTCAGGGCACATCTGTGGAGACTATAAGGCAACCCTAAATCATGCACTCCAACAAAGCACGTACCCAGTACCGGTAGTGCAACACCTAATTCACTCATGAGGGGGAGGAAAACTTTTTGCAAAACTTGATCTCACACAAGTGTATCAACAGCTACCAGTTGACCCCAAGACTGCAGAGGCACAAACTATAGTCATGCACAGAGGGGCATTCAAGTGCAAACGACTTCAATTTGGCATTAGCATTGCCCTGGGCATCTTCCAAAGCCTCATGGGGCACCTTCTAAACGGAATCAAAGGAGTCGTCCCCGATTTTGATGATGTATTAGTATCAGCAAAAAATGCACAACAATTAGAAAATAGACGAAAAGAAGTTTTGCAAAGATTCAGAGAAGCAGGGCTTAAAGTCAAAAGAGAAAAATGTAAACTAGCCACCGATCAGGTCGAATTTTTAGGCTACCTTATAGATGAGCAAGGGATACACCCCACTGAAAAGAAGATAAAGGCAATCAAAGATGCACCCAGACCTAAGAACAAAACTGACTTACAAGTTGTCAGCCTTCAAGATCTTCTACTATTGCCTTGCATCTTTTGGCTGTCATAAGAAACCGGGGGGGGGGAGGAGGGGATGAGTCTGGGAAGTGAGCTGGAGGTGTTACATTTTTCTGTTGTGTAAATGAGGGGGGGAGCATACATCAGAGTTAGGTTTCTATTTCTTGCTTAGCTTTCTTTTCTCTGCGCAACTGCAATCCGTTATCAAAGTATGCCAAGGTCAATGGACAGAGGCCTCATCATCACCTGAAGATGCCCACATGATCATATTCACAACTTCTAATTGGAAGTTTCATCTGAACTATTGGGGGTGGGAACACTTCCATCACTTTGTATAGGTGATTTACATGACTAATTTGTCAGATTCAAAATTCTTTGGTTGCTAGCACTTCACTTTCAGTAAAAGATAACTTTTCTCTAATTTAAAGAGTCTAAGTATTAATTTCTTGGATTTTGAATGGAGCACCGCCTGACATTATTCTGAATCTCACCCTACCAGCCCACCCGGAGAAAACACCCAATTTTCTTCTGAGGGGGCCTGAACATCATGTCATCTTGAACTAGTGACCAAGAAGATCATTGGAGGGCAAGATTCTTTGCTGGTACAGGAAGCCCAATCATTAGCAGAGCTCAATCTGGAAGAGGATCCACCTGTGAAGCCCAGATGGTTGGTGGGGGTTGGCTGGAAAGATCCAGAGAAGGAACCCCCCCCCCCCCGGGATCACCACCACCCACCGGCGTGGAAAAGAGGAGCCATGGCAAGAGAAAGAAAAGAGAGAACTCTCACTGTATCAAGCCAGGAGACTCCTTAATGAAGCCTTTGAACAACTCCAAGCTGCACAAAGGTATGAAGGGGAAGGGGGAGTAGCCCCAGCTAGAAGAAGAAGAGCAGCCCCCTCTCCCATAAATCAATCCGAACCAGCAGCAGCCCCGGGGCCCTCAGTGGGAGGTGTAATTCCTAGAAGGCGTAGAGCTCCTAGACTGCCTCCATTAGAAGTAAAATAGGAGGAAATCCCAAAACCTTGGGATTTTTCCGAGCCCAGGTTTGGAGCTATATGGAAGAATACGGGGAGGATTTTCCCTCAGAAGCAGCCAAAGTGAGATGTGTTACCAGGGCTCTGGAGGGAACAGCTGCAGAGTGGATGATGACCCTGCATAATGATAATGCCCCCCAGTTGATGAATTACAACCTGTTCATGACTGCACTGCGAGCTAGATTTGAGGACCTATTGGCAGAGTGCAAGGCTAGGATCAGGATGAAGACCATAAATCAGGGACGGAGGTCAGTGGCTGACTACACCCAAGAATTTAGACAGTTAAGCAGGTCATATCCGAGGCTAGTCCCAGGAAGCCCTGATAGAAGCATTTAAAGATGGATTAAACGAAGATGTGTACCAGAGATGCATTGCTAGAAGAGACCCAAATGACTTGCAGATGTGGTACTTGCTGGCAGAAGAAGTGGAAATTGATTTAACCCAAAGCAGACAGCGGGGAGGTTCTGGATGGAGCAAGCCTTCCTCCCCACATCCTCAAGAGGTCCCCAAACCTCAGAGGGGAGGAGTGGCAGCAAGACCCAACCCCTCTGCCTGTTTTCGATGCGGGAAGGAAGGTCACTTGGCTTTGAACTGCAAAGTCAAACTGGAACCAAAGGGGGCGCCAAAAGAAAGAAAGAAACCTGAAAAATCCGCAGCAAAGCCTCGTGAAGCAGCACTAAAGTCGAAAGAGATGGCAGAGGTCGCCCCTCCCATGGGAGAGGAGTCAGAAACCCTGATTACCCCTGAGGAGGACGATTTCAACTCGGAAGATGACTTCCTGGTAAATCCAAGCGAGGGCCCTATGACCATTCCGGTGAAGTTGAAGGTCCACAATTCAGGGGTCGAAGGGGAAATGCACAAAGTGTATAATCAACACGGAAGTAGTGGAGAAAATGGGCTTAAAACTAAAACTTTTCCAGATGCCCATTTCTTTTTGCCAATTAGATGGATCAGTGGCTGGGGGTTGCCCTGCACGTTTTATCACGGAACCTATAGAAATGATCATGGGAGAGCATGATGAGACTCTGCACTTTATTGTGGTCCCTGGGATGGAGCAACCATTAATACTGGGATTGCCCTGGCTCCGGAAATGGAACCCCCAGGTTAACTGGAGAAAGGGGTTGTTGCGCATACGCACCAAGCAGTGACCGGAAAAAGAGGGGAGATCCCAGCCGAAGCTTCAGGTTCCGATTGAAATAGCTTCCACAGGTACCGAACCCGTGAAAGGGGAGGAGAAAATTCCAAAAGAGTATTGGGATTTAAAGGAAGTGTTCAGTGAGAAGGCCTCGGATGAGCTGCCGCCTCACCGGTCAACAGACTGTGCTATTGAGATTTTGCCTGGGGTGAAGCTCCCAAAACTGAAGTTGTACTCAATGACACCATGAGAATTAGAGGAGCTAAGATTGATTATCGATAAAAATCTGGAACGTGGTTTCATCCAACCTGCTAGGCCACGGGTAGCGGCCCCCGTGTTGTTCCATGAAAAGAAAGATGGCTCCAAATGCTTGGTGGTGGACTACAGAAATTTGAACGCCATTTCCATGGAAAACGTATACTCCCTCCCTTTGATGAAGGACAGCTGTATTCATGCAGATGATCAATCAGGTGTTACATGAACATTTATACAGGGGTGTTCTGGTTTATCTTGATGACATCCTTATCTACACGGAAACTCTCGATGAACATGTGAAACTGGTGCGGTCGGTTCTACAAAAACTGTGTGCCGCTAAGTTGTATGCTAAACTATCCAAGTGTGAATTCCATCAAGAGAAAATTGACTATTTGGGATATTGCATTTCATCTGAGGGCATAGAAATGGATCCAGAGAAAATGCGTGCCGTATTGGAATGGGCTCCACCACGTACCAGAAAACAACTTCAGATCTTCTTGGGATTTGCAAATTTTTACTGGCAATTTATCTCGACTTTTGCTAAGATAGCAATGCCCATCACAAATCTCTTAAAAACAAAAGGGGAGGTGAAGCCAAGGCCGAGCAAGCCGTTGGAGTGGTCCATGGAGTGCCAAGCAGCTTTTGAAAAGCTAAAATGACTGTTTGCTGCAGAACCAGTGCTAAAGCACCTGGATTTGGAGGCTCCTTTCGTGATCCAAGCCGATGCGAGTGATGTGGCCATTGAAGCGGTGTTACTTCAAATCAACGAGAAATGGACCTTACAGCCTTGTGCGTATACCTCCGGTAAACTATCTGAAACCGAGAGAAGGTGGGCTGTCTGGGAAAAAGAAACTTTTGCAGTTCGTTGGGCCTTACTGACCTGGAGACATTTCCTGGAAGGAGCAAAACATCCATTTGAGGTATGGACTGATCAAAAAAATTTGGAAGCCTTAAAAACACCTCGGAAGCAGTCCCCTAAACAAGTTCGCTGGGCTCAGTATTTCAAGCGGTTTAATTTCTCACTGAAGTACATTCCAGGGGGAAGAACTTCATGGCGGATGCTCTCTCTAGACTACTCTAATATAATAGTATTTGCCAGGAAGTGATAAGTCCAATTGTTTCGACCAAACATCTAGCCGCCCCAGTGATCACCAGAGCCCAAAAGAAGAAACAAGAAGTGGATTTATCGAATGACCCAACAGAACAACTAAAAGAAGCTTCAAAAGTTGATGATTGGTTCCTGGCTCATTCGAATGACTATACAGTTAGAGATGGTTTGGCTTGCGTGGGGACCAAGTTGTATGTGCCACATGTGCTGAGGGGCCAAATACTACAACAAGCTCATGATTCTAAAGCAGCTGGTCACTTTGGATTTGTGAAAACCTTACACCTGGTTAAGCGGCAATTCTGGTGGCCTACTTTGAAGAAGGACATTGAAGCTTATGTAGCTTGCTGTCCAATATGTGCTTCGGCAAAGAGACGACCTGGTAAGCCAGCAGGGTTGTTACAAAATGTAGCTAGACGAACAGCCCCCTGGAAGGAAATCTCTATGGATTTTATAGTAGAATTACCCGAAAGCAGTGGAAACACGGTTATTTGGGTGGTAACCGATTTGTTTTCCAAACATGTACATTGTATAACTTGTTCCAAGATTCCATCTGCAAAGACGTTGGCTAAACTGTTTATTTTACATATCTATAGGCTACATAGCATTCTGGAACGCATAATCTCTGACAGAGGTGTCCAATTTACCTCAAATTTTTGGAAAGAGTTCCTGAAGTTGATAGGCTCCGTCCAGGGCTTAAGCTCCGCCCACCACCCCCAAACCAATGGGGCCCGTGAGAGGACTAATGCAGTGTTAGAACAGTATCTTAGGTGTTGTATAAATTATCAACAAGATAACTGGTCTGACTTACTACCATTTGCTGAAGTGGCATATGACAACTCCGTACATAGTAGTACTGGATTTTCTCCATTTAAAGTAGCTTCGGAACAAGATTTTGTACCCATACCTGAACTTCCTCGTGAAAGGCCTAACATCCTGTCGTTGGATGAATGGATAACTCAAATCCAACTTAACTGGCCAGTAAAACAAAAAGCATTAGATGAGCCCCATCCAGCTCATAAGAAATTTGCAGACAAGAAAAGATCTCCACAGAAATTATATAAAGTAGGCGACAAAGTTTTCCTGTCCACCAGTTATCTGCAAACCACTCAAAAGTCAGAGAAGCTTGGTCCTAAATATGTTGGTCCTTTCACGATTGAACAGATTATAAACCCTGTAACAGTCGAGCTGAACTTACCGAAAACTCTTCGATGAATTCACCCGGTCTTCCATGTTAGTTTGTTAAAACCTGAACATACTTCTGATTTAAGACCCATCCAGGCTGACCCTCCCATACCAATACTGATTGAAGGTGAACAACATTTTGAAGTTCAAGAAATTCTGGACTCTCGCAAATGGAGGGGTCAGCTCCAGTATCTTGTAGCCTGGAAACTTTTCCCTTCTTCACAAGCTGAATGGGTTAACGAAACTGATGTTAAAGCCGCTAAGTTGATCAAAGCATTTCATTCCAAGTAGCCTGATAAGCCCTAGGAGTGTATTCCTTTGTAATTGTCTAATGATTAACTATTGTCTTTATATTTTTCTCCTCTCTCTCTTCTAGGACTGATGGTTTTCATTTTTCTAGGAGGGCCGAATGTCAGCCTTCAAGATCTTGTACTATTGCCTTGCATCTTTCGGCTG
>BLBF01000003.1:10524444-10554734 GCA_015471245.1 Laticauda colubrina
GAGCTGGAGGTGTTACATTTTTCTGTTGTGTAAATGAGGGGGGGAAACTTACATCAGAGTTAGGTTTCTATTTCTTGCTTAGCTTTCTTTTCTCTGCGCAACTGCAATCCGTTATCAAAGTATGCCAAGGTCAATGGACAGAGGCTTCATCATCACCAGAAGATGTCCATATGATCATATTCACAATTTCTAATTGGAAGTTTCATCTGAACTATTGGGGGTGTGAACACTTCCATCACTTTGTATATGTGATTTATGCACCTAATTTGTCAGATTCAGAATTCTTTGGTTACTACCACTTCACTTTCAGTAAAAGATAACTTTTCTCTAACTTAAAGAGTCTAAATATTTCTTTCTTGGATTTTGAATGGACCACCGCCTGACACAAGTATTCTTAGGTCTCATAAATTTCTACAATGTCTTCCTGCCCAAAAAAGCAACCATAGTGGAACCTTTACATCACCTGTTAGATAAAAAAACTGTCTGGAAATGGGGCCACCGGGAACAAGCAGCATTCCAGGACATTAAGGACTTATTAACTTCTAACACCATACAGCAACACTTTGCCATTGATGGTCACCTGTGATGCATCGCCTTTTGGAATTGGCACCATCCTGGGTCACAAGCTTCCAGGTGGCAGAGAGGCACCAATCACCTTCTATTCCAAAACACTACAAAAATCTGAAATGAACTATAGCCAACTCGACCGAGAAGCCCTCACAATCATTGAAGGCATCAAAAGATTCCACGAATACCTATATGATAGGACATTTTCAATTATCACTGACCACAAACCCCTGCTAGGAATCCTAGCAGGAAACAAACCAACCCCGAACATTCTGTTGCCAAGAATGACGAAGTGGTCAGAATTCCTCGCTGCATACAATTACACACTCATCCATCGGCCAGGAAAGACCATCATCCATGTGGATACCTTGAGCCGTTCCCCGCTGCCCGACATAGAAGGCGACCCAGCTCCCACCATCTCCACTCTCCAAATCGAGTCATGGCCGAATCTACCACTAACCACAGCAGACATCATTAAAGCTACTGCAAAAGACCCACTGACAGCTTGAATCCTGCATTGGGTAGTTAAGGGTTGGCCGGACGAGAATAGAGGCAAGACTTTTAAATCTTTTCCCAACTGACAGACTGAACTGTCTATTGAAAAAGGCTGTATACTGTGGGGGGACATGGTGGTAATCCCAAAAAAGTTACAGGAAGAAGTGTTGTGCATGTTGCACAAGGGACACCTGGGTATTGTCAAAATGAAAGCCCTGGCCAGGAGTTATGTCTGGTGGCCAGGGCTGGACAAAGACATTGAACGATGGTGACAACATGCCATGACTGCCAAAAATCAAGGCCTACCCCCCCATTGGCACCAGTCATGGAATAGGAAACTCCCAGAGGCCCATGGTCGAGACTGCATATTGACTTTGCTAGGCCAACAAAAGGGAACACCTATTTGTAATCGTTGATGCCTACTCGAACTGGTTAGAGGTTATCCTTATGGCGTCCACTACTATGGAAGCAGTCATAAAACAGTTAAACAAACTTTTTGCCACACATGGACTGCCAGATGTAGTAGTCTCGGACAATGGGCCCCAGTTTACTGCGTTAGCTTTTGAGCAATACTTGGCTGCATAGGACATCCAACATACCCTGACAGCGCCGGCTCATGGCTTCTAATGGACGGGCCGAACGCATGGTTCATTATACTAAGGAGGCCCTAGAAAAAATGGACACAGGGGACATCCAAGATAAACTTAAACTATTAACTATTCAACATATCACCCCTAGTACAACCACTAACAAAAGCCCAGCAGAAGTCCTTATGGGTAGAAAATTGCATTCCTACCTTGATAGACTGCACCCCACCTATACGTGTGACAAACCCCCTGACTCCTCCAGTAAATATTGCTCCTTTGATATCGGCGATTTAGTCTTCACTAAGAACCTCACTGGGGACCCATTATGGCTTCCAGCCACAGTTACCCAAATCACAGGGCCCCGGTCATACGACTTGCACTAGACGATGGCAGAACATGGAAGCAGCACATCGACCAGCTTCGCTTTCGAACATTGGAACGCAACACTACACCACCGCTGCAGACACCAATAAACGAGCCAAAAACAACTGAGGAGGGGGGGGGAAACACAAAATAATAAAAAAGAGAGAGACAAACCTCCAATAACACGACAACAATCACTACACAAACCCGAACTAGAATCCCAAATGAAACAAAAAGAGCACTTACCCATAGACGACCTCCAGAGAAGAAGTCCGGGAGCAGGAGAGCGAGGCAAGGCCATCCTGGAAGGAGACAGCCAGGCCAGCTCGACCACCCGGGACAAGGTTGAACAAGGAGGGAGAGGCGGAGCCACCTCAACCAGCCCAAGAAACTCAGGCAGGAGCGGCAAGGCTGACTCACCCTTCCAGGAGGTTCCATGAAGAAGACATGGAGAGAAAGCGATCCTGTCCGAACCATTTGAGGACCAAGCTGAGACTGAGTTGCACAGGTCAACTAGGACCCACAAAAGCCTACCTACCTGCGTGACTTTGTTACGCATGTTGGATGAAACCAAAGGGGGAGGGGTGTTGTGTATAGAACTTGGTAGACTTCAAATTTCTTAAACTGATTGGCCGAACAGGCCGTTCTCGGATTGGTCAGAAGTGCCATTCTGATTGGCCCGCCTAATGGCGGGAACACTTGAACAACTGTCATTGGCCACAAGCCGTGAGCAAGCCGCTATAAGAAGGGCTGCCGCGGCTTGGGTAAATGTTCTGTTACAAGTCACTATACTGTTTTAATAAAGAGCTGTTTGTTGGTACCCGGTCTCACGCACCTTATTTCCAAACGGAACAAAGAGATACGCTGGATCTCTTTTCCCTGGTTTTTCATAATTCATTGCACGTCCCAAAGAAATTTTAAACACACACAGATATTTACTATAGTACTATATGCAGATGAGCATCTGTAGTGCAATAAGACAAGTTCAAAGCATATGTACTGTATGCAGTTCAACTCCTTTTACATGCTTTGTACTATTGCCTATGAGCTGTGCATTGCTCCACTAATTCACTGAACACTGAAAGAATGGCATTTGGACAGAGCTCTGACTCATTGGGATTATCATCAGACAAGTTGAAAAGGCATTTCAACAGCATGTTTGCTACTAACCTGTTTTGGGAAATGCTTCCTGGATGAATTGTGGCCTAAGCTAATAATTAATTTGATTATACACACAGTTATTATCTAAACCAATGGACCACCACATAGAACATTATGAACAATATTACATCTATGGGTAAAGCCAATATGTATTAGAATTCAGTGAACTCAAAGCCCAGAATAATTATGATACATGCTTGACATATGGATTGATTGATTTGACTGAATCATTAATTCATACTTTTGAAAATGTCATAAATTTCTCATGGTTCAGGGTAGGAACAAGAAGAGCCGAGCTAAAATAAAATATTTATCTGAATGAACAAAGCATTTTCTGACATTTGAAATGTAGTATATTCAAGAATACTATTTTATATATTTGAAGAATGCATGTTTATTGTCAGGCATGGCACTAAAAATAAAGTTTTTTTTCCTTTTCCCTTTTCCCTTCCTGTTTTCCATTATTTTTGTTTTCTTCATATGTTTTATTCTGATTAATATTTTTTTTAAAGAGAGAGACATGTAAATGAGTGTTTTGTGGAGATATTTTAATCACAAGTCCTATCCTGTCTCATTGGCAGTAACTGTTTACCAATTTTATTTTACATAAATGATCTAGGACTGTTTTCAATCTGATATAAATCTTGGAGCCAGTGATCCTTGGCCTGCTGTTTCATACAAAGAGGTGGAAACTTTGATTAATTCCTTGTCTTGCTGCAAAGTCCAAGATAATTCTTCATTACTGGGAAGATTTAGGTTTAATGATAAATTGTCCAAACTTGTTAAGTTTCTTAAGTATAATAATTATTTATAGGCTGAGTTTCCTGCAAAGTAGAATGTAAGAATTTTCTTTTTTTCTTTTTAGAGGTGAGTTTGTAGTTTCCCATCTTATTATAAACCAGCCAGAATTATGAATACTTCTGCAAAATTATTTGTAGAATATTATTGCATAATTGGGAGAATTGGATTCTTCTGATATTTTGAAAGAACAAGCTAGCTTTAGAGATGGGCATTCAACCTTAGATAATAGTTTTAGGTATTGGCTCACTTGATTAATGAGTGTGCAGTGCAAAGTAAATCAGAACTGTGGGTTACTTTTTTAAAAAAACTTTTTTACTTTCATGCTGCATTTGACTGCAGTGCAAGGAATAGATTTTGGATTAAATTAGCCAATTTCATTATTGATTAGTGCCTTTTGACATTGATAAAACTATTACATACAAATTCTGAAGAGACTTTTCAAGAAATTATCTATAATCAGACAATTTCCTCGTTACTTGGAATATCAAAAGAAAATGTAGTCTTGTACCTCTGCTATTTAATTAAAAAATATTGTTTCACTGGTGAGAATAGAGTCCTTTTTTCCAGATTTCATTTGTTGAGTGTGTGGCAATCATTGATATATAACACAAATAAAATATATTATACACACAGATACAAACATATATTTAAATAAGGTTTAAAGAAAGCTTTTATTTAAATTTTGTTTAAACTTTTTCCTGTTAAAAGAAGTGAAAAGGTTTTTATGGTTGGTTTGCAGAAATTATCACTGGTTTTTGACCAATTATTGTTCTGGAGTCTCACAATTCATGAAAAAGCAGAACATTTATAATGAGATTTGACTTCATTTGATGTCACAAAACCAAATTAGAATAAAGAGAAAAAGCTCCCTCCTCTTCTGAATAGTCTTCCAGATAAAACTAGATAGATTGATTTGGCTCATTGACTGTATCTTTTTTAAAAATAATATTTTATTTAATTTTTTAACTATAACAATAAATGATCATACAAACTAAAAAGAAAGAATAGGTGCAAAGAAGCAAAAAAAGAAAGAAAAATCAGAAAGAGAAAAGAAAAGAAAATCTAAGAATCTTCCCATCTTCATCATGACAAATATAATTTCACTTTTCACCTTCTCTGAGTTAATAAATATAAAACTTAACACTCTGAATTTCAATTTTCTCAGTACATAACATCTTTTCGAGTCCATATATCTGCAAATCCAGAAAAGACTTCCCCACACACAAAAAATAGCATACCCATTTTAACCCTGATCCAATAAATCAACTTGATGTTCCTTTTGTTTACATAAAGTACTAACCTTTAATTTATTCAAATGATTGTTACTTCTTGTCTTAAATATCTTTAAAACTTTAACAACTAACTGTAATGAACTACTACTTATTGACTTTACAGAAGATAACGTAGAAAAGGCACTACAAAACCTAAAACCATCCCTATCTATTGGCCCTGATGGATTATGTGCACACTTCTTAAAAAAGCTCTCCTCCACCATAGCGGAACTTCTAAGCATTATACATGAGATATCATTCAGAATCAGCTCCTTACCAAACCTATGGTCCTTAGTTACGGTCATCCCTATCTTCAAAAAAAGGTGACCCCAGCCTAGTTGAAAACTGCAGACCAATCTCACTGTGTTGTGTCATGTACAAAGTCATGGAATCAATCATTAACTAATTCATCACCCTCCACTTAGTGTCAAACAACTTACAGTCCAAAGAACAATTGCTTTCAGGAAAAAATTATCCTGCAATCTACAACTCCTACACTGCAAAAACATATGGACTACTCTACTTGACCAGGGTTAAGCTATAGACACAATTTACAGACTTCTGCAAAGCCTTTGATTCAGTGGTACATGACAAACTACTGTTAAAACTAAACTCTTACAGCATTTCCAGATCCCTCCATAAGAGGATTACTGCATTCCTGTCAAACAGGCAACAAATAGTAAAAATAGGGAGCGCTATATCAAACCCTGCTCCAGTTAACAGCGATGTCTCCCAAGGCACAGTTCTAGGACCCACACTCTTTATATTCTTTATAAATGACCTTTGCAATCACCTTATAAGCAACTGTGTCTTCTTTGCGGATGACGTAAAACTGTTCAATACCACTAACAATGCTGCTATCTTTCAAAGTGACCTTGATTATGTGTCTGAAAGGTCAAACATCTGGCAACTCCAAATCTTGACCAACAAATGCTCTGTCCTACACATTGGCAAAAAAAAATAAAAATCAGTACACCAAATACAAAATAGACAGATATGACGTCATTGATGATCCTCACTCTGTCAAGGACCTTGGAGTTCTCATATCAAATGACCTAAGTGCCAGAGCTCACTGTAACAGCATTGCCAAAAAGACATTAAGAGTTGTAAATCTAATTTTACAAAGCTTCTCTTCCAGAAATATTGAATTACTAACTAGGGCATTCAAAACTTTTACCAATACTTGAATACAGCTCATCAGTCTGGAATACGCACTGCATATCAGACATTAATACAATCGAGCAAGTCCAAAAGTATTTCACGACAAGAGTACTACACTCCTTGTTCGCAACAGAATACCCTATATCACCAGGCTTGAGATTTTAGGCTTGGACAACCTTGAACTACGCCTCCTATGGTTAGACTTAAGCACAGCACACAAAATTATCTGCTACAATGTCCTACCAGTCAATGACTACTTCAGTTTCAACCACAACAATACAAGAGCACACGACAGATACAAACTCAATATTAAACTGCTTCAAACTTGATTGCAGAAAGTACGACTTCAGCAACAGAGTGGTCAATGCCTGGAATGCACTACCTGACTCTGTTGTCACATCCTCTAACCCCCATTCCTTTAACTTCAATCTAACCAGCATTGACCTTACCTCATTCTTAAGAAGTCTGCAAGGGGCATGCACAAGTGCACCATTGTGCCTACCGTCCTTGTCCTTTTGTCCCCATTTACTCATACTTATTTCCTGTATTCTTAATCATGTTTACACTTATATTTATTATCTTGTAAGCAATTGACAAATAATTAAACAAAATAAATAAAGCTTGTTCTGTAAGTCCAGCAGGAAGAAATTATTCCAATTGCCCTATTGAATTTGCAGTTTTATTTTCTTCTTAAATTTTAGAGTTTCATCTGACTTTTTAAAATATCTAGTAATAAATTCTTGTTTGTGCTGTTCTCCACAATTATATCAGATAGATTTTGTTCCAAATCTTTTTCTCCAACAGCATCTTCTGATGTAACAGCTTCTTCTGGGAACGAGGTATTCACAAAAAACACACAAAACAGCTGACATTTTTTATTCAAAATCATATTACCATTCCTCAATTGTATCTCTGAAAGTCATTAAAGTTCCTTTATTTGATTGTGCCTCCAATATTGAAAATAATTTTAATTTCCCATGAAAATGAATTTAATTTTGCAAAGTTAATTTTAAAATGTTAATACTCGTGAAGGGCTTTTCTGAGCTCTTCATCTCTTCAAAACTTTCTGTAGCCAAAACTCTGTTTTGCTTTTTGATGTTTATTTTAAATTCTTAAAGTTTCAGTTAGTTTCTTTACAATTTCAGTTTCATTTTTTTGGTCTAAAGCAAGCATCCAAAATTTCCAGTCCTATCATTTTGGAAAGTGTATAACTTCTTTAATGTAGTTAATAAGCAATTTTAAAGGTGGTTAGTGAAGGAAATGCAAATTTAATGTTCTTTTGAAGGCTCTGCAGCCAGAGCAAAAATGACAAATTCTCTTGCAATTACCATATAAGAAGTAATTGTAAGGACCCAATGTGAATAATCTCAAGTCCTGTCTTTCTCCAGAGAAGTTTGAAGGAGCCAATCTGCTCAGCAGCTCGCTGTTCTTTAGCCACAATCGTGTCTTCCGTCCATGATTTCTTTTCTGGAAGATTGCTCATTGACTATCTTTGAACTAGATTAATGAAATGCAGTTGCATTTCATTGTATTCAAACCATCTTGGCCATTTGTTCGAGGAAAGGTATACTTCCTAAGATTACATTTTTATCAAAAGTTGATCCTGTTTCAGTCTAGCTTTTCAAACAACATAAATTATTTTGGCAAATAAAAATACAAGAAATAAATATTTTTTGTTGGCAATTCCGTTATAAGAATGTCTGCAGTTTTACAAAGCAATTTAGCTCAATTCTGATAGGAGTCTTTTCTTCACCATAATTATATTGGCCTGCATTTTAGGTTAATGGAGATTAATATTCCTGCCAGAGTGTGTTCTTTTCTTGCATGTAATCTAACACCAGATGGTTCTGAAAGAGCATTAAAGCTTCATGTTCATGACCTCCCAGAGGTTTTATCATTAGTACTTTAGCATATTTTAAGGAAGGTTTTTTTTGCTCAGCTTCTGATCATAAATCTTCCTAATGAGACACTAAAGCCAAAAAAGCAAAATGCTTTAAAAAAAATAGTTCTAGTTTCATCAAATGTATAAGAATTCACAGCATCAGACATCATTTTAAATAGTATTAGTGGAAAATGTGGAAATTAGATAGATAGGTCAACAGTTCAATTTAGTACAAGGAGTTAGGAAATGAAAAGGGGGAGAGAAATTATTCATCCATTCATTTTTAAGGTAGGAAGCAGAGATGCTATTTTATTAGACATTATTTTATTTAGCTTTATCTAAAATACAAAATCTCTATGTGTAAAAAGCAAGATCAACTACCTTTGTACCAAATATCCTGTAGATCAGGGTGCCAAACTGGCAGCCCATGGGCCAGATGTGTCATCCACGGGCCACGCCCACCTCAGCTCCGTGAAGGGGAAAAACATCACGAAACGTCACTGATGGTAGTGTGACATGGCAAGTTTGACACCTGTGCTGTAGATTGTTGGGAGGTTAAAAAAAATGGCTGAAATTCAGTACCTATTGCAAGCTAAGAGTGTGCCCACACTGATCCAGTGATCATAACATCTTCAGACTTTTAACAACTATCCAAAGAAATTGATTACATGTGAAGAATATGGCATCCTTAAATGGGCTGCAGATGGCATCTGATCTTGGTATGAAGTGCTGGGTGTAAAAATGGGTGGGGCCTTTATCAAAGGACAAAGTTGACCTATATTTTAAATTAAATTAAATATATTTTATACAATCCTTAAAAGTATAGCTTTCATTTTCAAAAAGATTACAAGCCACATGTGATCTTTAAACTTTCAACTTTAAGACTTGTGGACTTCAACTCCCAGAATTCCTCAGCCACCCATGTTGAGGCTGACCTTTGGCCTAAGAACCATGAGTTGTATATCCCCATCTAACACCAAGAAATCCAATAAAAAGTGCTCTCCTTAAAATGTTTAGAAATATACTTTATAAACAAACATGTTCAAAACATGTACCTAAACGGCACACATTTTCTTTGTAAGACTGATAAGACTGATATGAAAATGAAATAGAAAGTCTTAAGAATAATCCCAAAAGAGATGAACATCAACAAAAATAGTCTGATCTATAATTTCTTAATCATAGCCTCTGTGTTTATTATGAGGAAGAACAACAGCCAGAGAGTTTTCAAACAGCCAGTCACAAAACACTTCTAGAGCTGGAAATAAACATTATATAATTATCTGCAATTAAATTCCTTATGTGTGTGTTGTGCGTGTATACTTGCAAGCATTTTAATAATACTTAGGTCTCTCACCACTTGAACTCACATCTCCTTTTTTGGCATACGTGAAAGGGTAGATTTGTCCAAGGAAGTGTGTGCCTTTGTTTTATACCAGTTTTATACTACTTCAGGTAACAAAAGGGGAATTTTCAGAAGAATTAGATAATGTCTATGGAGTAGATTCACTTGATGTTTTTGAGCTTGTGGATCTCAAGGGATTGAAGAGAGTTCTCTGTGATGTGAACTCTGCACTTGTGAACTTGATCCAATCATTCTTGGTTACTTAACCAAGAGAAAACTGGAAATCGATTTTTTCTTACAGAATGGGAAAGTCCCAATGGCCTTAATAAGACATTGGTTTGCTTCCTCCTCAGGGCTCCTATCCTGGATGTAGTAGAGGTGAAAAATTATCTTATTTTAACCAATCTCCACTTCCTGAAAAAGGTTGTAGAGAAAGGAGAGAGATGGCAACTAGCAAAAGATTTACAGCACGGGTGTCAAACTCATGGCCCATAGGTCAGATGCATCATGTGATGGCCTACTTCCACCTGGTTTAGCAAAGGGGAAAAAAGTCCCAACACGTCACATGACACTGCCATGATGACACAAGTTCGACACTCATGATCTACGGGAAACAGATTAAAGTAAGGATTTGGACCACTCTATGGGATTAAGCCTGAATTATCATTCTTATTGATGGCTTGTGCTTCGATGTAAGTGGTGTAACTTTCCTTAGGACTGGTCCCACTGCACTTACGGATGCAAAGAGGATGTAAAATGTTAAAAAAAGCTTGCCATCCGTTGGAAAATGCTATGCATCCATTGTGTACTCACTGAATACATGTTTCATGCACTCTATCCATTGACCATCCGTCCACTGCAATTTCATCCATGCAAGAAGTTTTGAGCTGCACAAAACTTTGTGAACGGATGAACTTTCCGCTGCGTACGATGAACATCCGCGACATATACGGGCAACAAATGTTCTATGTTATCATCCATTAAACATCCACTGTATTCTCTCTGCATCCTCTGGTCATCCCCTCAACTCACATCTGCTGCAGCTGAAAATGGAAAGAGGGAGGAAACAAAAGGTATACGGAACATCTGCACAGCATTAGTAGCACAGAAATAGAAAGGATGTAAGCGTATGCATCTCATATATAAAGGATAAAAAACAGACAAAACATTTGTATCTGGGATGTATCTTATATATTTAGGATGTCTGGAGTATGTCTAGAGTATGTAGAAGGCCCCATAGCGGACAACCAATATTTTCTATAAAAAGGGGGAGAAAATCATCTGGATCGCTGGGAAGATGGACCATACAGTCCCACTATGCTTGCACTGGAGGTTTATCTATCCCACAACTATCCTCATCTATTCCACAAGCATGCAAAGGCCTAACCATTTTTTTAAAGTTTTCACCAACACTTTATTAAGTCAACAAAATGAACCAAGTAAACTAAGTGTCTTAAGCAAAGATAACCTTTATTAAATTTCTTATGTAAACTTTATGACAGTATTAAACAAACAAAATGAACCAAGTAAAGTGTCTTAAGCAAAGATAAACTTAACAAGTAAACAACTCAGTCTCTGACACTATTCTCAGTCACTCTGAGTCATGTCCATGGTCTCAGCTGTTAAGCGGGCAGGGACTGTGGAGGTGGCTGTGGCTTGAGTGCTGGTCTGAGGCACCATTGGGGTACTTGGCCCCGAGGGTACAACAGGTGGTGGTGTGTTCAGGAAGCTATCCGAGAGCTGACTCAGTCCCGTGAGTTGAGAGGCCCTTCATCAAGGACTTGAGATGTCAGGTCCAATACTGATGACAGATTGTCTGTTGACGGGCTTGGCTGTGGGGTAGAGGAAGAGTTGGGAGGAGTGTAGTGGGGATGTGTGGTCTGCAGCTGGGTGAGGACTGGCATCTGTGGCATCCGATGAACCTGGGCCTGGACTGGGAAGTTCTGCTTCTGCTATGGGAAGTCCTGGTAGTCGTAGCCTTGGTAGGTGAGGCGCTGTTGAAAGCTGTCAAAGGGCTGTGACATCGCCTGGGGTGGAGGAGCAGACCTGGACAGCATAGAAGCAGCTTCAACTGGGCCTTGAGGGTTGTGCAGAAGTGCTGTGATCTTCTGCTTCATCACCTGGTACTGGGCCTCGGGCAGGTCCCTCAGGGTCTGGCTCACATAGGTGATGAAGATGTTCTGGCCTGAGGATGTTCTGTCCAAGTGGACCAGCTGAGAGAGAAGTTCTATGCTGGTCTTCATTGTGTCCCTGATCTCCAAGAGCACACTGTGGTCCTGGCCCTCCAGTCTGCCTCTCTGCCTGCATCCTCTGGAGCTCGGGGTGCGGATGGGTTGACCTCTGATGGCTTCGACCTCCATTTGTGACAGCAGGGCGTCATCCTCCACGGGATCCTCCAAGTCCGCCGGCATGGGGAGGGCAGCTGTCGGGGGGGTCACTGCTGTGGGGCCCTCTGAAGACACCTGCCTGGACAGGCTCACTGGCTCCTGGCTGGAAGAAGACTGGCTGTCTGTGGGCTGTCTGAGGGAGAGGGGTCTCAGAGGGGCTGCTCCTCGGTGGTGGATCTCACCCTCCAGGAAACTGCATTTGGCCATGACGTACATCTCCCGGCCAGTGAGCTTGACAGTGACCTGCCCAGATTTCTTGAGGTGTAACTTGCCATACCAGGTGTGCATGTGCTTCCACCATCCAAGGAGTACTTCTGCAGTGTACCCCAGGCTCTCTGCCTTGTCTCTCCAAGCTGCCTGATTCATCTTTGTGTCCCGATACAGTTTGTGGCCCTTTCTCCAGAGGTACTTGTTCTCCCTCAGCCTTTCCAGCACCTCATCCTCATGTTCCTTGGAAATGGTGTACTGTTTCCTCTCTCCCTTCTCCTTCCCTTGCCTCTTCCTCCCTCTGGCAGGGGCTTCAGCAGGGCCTTCAGGGGCTTCAGCATCAGGGCCTTCTGGAGATTGTTCAGGGCTTTCAAGGGCTTGAGTAGCAGGGCCTTCAGCAGCAGGGCTTTGAGGGACTTGAGGGCCTTGGGGCTGGTCTACCATAGTAGCAGCAGCAGCAGCAGCTTCAGAGTCAATGCCAGGGGTTGGGATGCTGGTTCTGCCCTTCTTCACCTTGCCATGGCTTGAACGAGTAGGCATGGGCTTCCTCTTCTTGCCTGACTGACGAACCATGGTGTTCTTGCAAGATGTATGTGGCAGCATGTCTTTCCCCTGAATGCTGACTGCGTGCGTGCTGCATCCTTTTATATCCACGGAGCTGACACAATTCATAATCCCCGCATGCGCAGTGAATGCTTTGCATCCGATATACATACACGCGGCATCCCCTTTGTTTCCTATAGGCATCTATGATGCTTCTGCTTCATCCGCTATGCATCCGCCCCTTCCGATATGTGTCTGTTTCAAAATTCTCCCCTGGAAGCCCTTTGGAGATGTCATCCACTTCCATCCGCTTTCATCCGCAAGGCTTCCTATGAACATCCATTTAACATCCCCGCTACATACTACCCACATCCGTTCTTTTCCATTCTGTTTATGCAAATTTTTGCCACTTTTTGGAGTGGATGACAACGGATGGAGCCACCCCCGAAATTTTGCTCGTCCGCTGTGTCCTTTATGCATACATTTTGCGTCCATCAGCCAGTGAGACCGGGCCTTAACCTGCTTGGCCTCTAAGTAAGGTTATGGTATGGCATACTTCATAGTAATTGGTAAAGGGGAGAATAGGAGGCTTCATTTTATGGTGGATTTACTCTTTCCTAAGTGTGTGGATACAACTGGTGGTTGCAGGGAGCACTCTAATATGGTATGGTCCAGTTTGTGGTTTCTCCATATCCTTATTTCCATATCCTATTTTTTATAAGAAGCAAATGGGAAAGCTCTTTTGTCAAAAGAGTTCAGCTATCGTCAACATGATGATGACATCCAACTACCTATCTCAATCTTGAATGGGAGAGGTAGCAAAGGTGCAAATCTAATGCTTGGAGCCTGTGAGGGCCTAAATGAAAAAGGCCCAGATCCAACCCAAGGAAGATGGAATGGCTAATCAGAAGATAACAGATTTTAGAAACACTCTTGGCTCTTCATCAAGTTACAATGTCCCAGAGATAATAATTCAATTCTCCTAGCAAGGTTTTCAGGTAAAGGGACAAGATAGAGAACTGCCCCAGATTCAGATCTTTTTGTATACATATCTTCCTGGTGCTCCCCCTGAGGTGGAAGCAGACCAGTGCATTTTAAGGCAATTGGGACCACCCCATTCTGCAAGAAGGGATCAATTACAATCAGAATCCAACTCCCTGTTTTCTCCTGGTTGCTTTAATCAACCAGGAATGATGGGGTCAAGTTCATAAGTGCAGAGCTCACATCATAGAAGACTTTGTTCAATTCCTTGAGATATACAAGTTCAAAACCATCCTCAAAACCATCTTCTCTATAGGCATTATCTATTTGTTCTGTAAGAATTAGAGCTACTCTTGTTGCTTGAGTTGAGCTAGCATCAACTGAAGTACTATCTTGGAGAAGTCTGCCCTATGACATGTGTCATAAAGGAAAGGAAAGCATGATAACACAGCTATTAGCATAATACAATGTATAAGTAAAAACAAAAGTAAAGGAAATAAGATCAGACCCACTTTGGAAGAGCTACAAGATCTTCAACGTCACTTGTGGCTAATTTTAACTGGATTTATTTGAAAGTAAATCCAGTTAAAATCAATGTGGCCTCTTTCCAACTGGATTTGAGACCAGATATGAGCATTATCTGAAGAAATATACTGAAGAATAACTTCACTTGAAAGCCTCTTTTATAACATGTACACACTTACACCCTAAAATAATGGGCTGTTGGCATTATCATTTGGACTCCAGAAATAGTTTATAGCCTGAAAAATCTGCATCAATTGCAGCACGATATCCAGATATTTTCACCCACAACAAAGTGCTGATGTTTTAGGCTATCACTTTTCAGTCACAGACTGCAATGTTTTATTGTCATAGAAATGCAATTATATCTGCAGCTAATCATGTCCTTAGAATTGGAAATATGCTCTGGAATGGAGCTTTGTTTGTGTTATATGTTGTGACATCATTCACTGCAAATGAAGCCACATGCACTTTATCATTCCCACTCCATTTTGTGCCTGAAGTTATGTTGGGTGAAGGTCTAGCATCCTGTTTCCTAAGTTTTCTTCAGCCGTCAACATGTCTCATATTTTTCTAAATCCTTTGGACACTATTTTTTTTTAGGTTGTATAGGAAGTAGCAATCCATGTGATCTGTGAATCTCCCTACCTTTTTTTTGGTCCTTGGATGAGAAGAACCCAGTGACATTTTGACATGTTTCCTTGGCTTCCCATCGCCAGAAAATCAAATTGTTTAAAGTTTTGTTCTATCAGCCAATTTACAACATTCCAGTGGATCATTTTGGGCAGAACTGTTTATGTTATTTGCGCACCCCAAATTTCAGAGGGTTGAAGAAATGAGGCAAAATAGAATATGGTCATCTAATAATGAATTTGTGCATAGTAAGCCCCATTCCTCATCTATGAAAAGTTCACCAAAGTTTTCTTCGCTTTGGGGGAAGGGGAGAGGGAAAGTAAAAAAGAACAACTCAAAGCATAGAATACAATTTTGGCAGAACACTAATTGAAAAAGCCACTTTCTTGCACACTTGGATGAGTTTATATCTTTCCTTGGGACTTTGGCTGGACTTGCCTCAAAGATATGTCTCTAGCATTTACCTGGACAAGTTATGGGGTGTGAATTACATTTTCTTTTGAGTTGATTTTTAGGAACACTTAATAAAAATCACAAATGTTTTCATAAACGGGATAGAATTATCTCTGCAGCTATTGTCCACAATACTGAGATGAATGCATTTAAGGAATTGACTGGAGCAGCCCACTTGTTCTTTGCTCTGCACAGCTATGCTATTCTTATTCTTATTTATGAGGTGGCAATAACTCTTGCCTTTGGACTCACAAATATATTAACAGAATAATAGAGTCAGAAGAGACCTTGGACGTCTTCTAGTCCACCCATAACTGCTCAGGTTCTTAAAAACCTTCCAATGATGGAACACCCACAACATCTGGAAGCAATTTGTTCCACTGATTAATTGTCCTAACTGTCAGCAAATTTCCCCTCACTTCCAGGTTGGTTCTCTCCTTGATAAATTTCCATCCCTTGGTTTTTCTTCTGCCTTCCGGTGTTCTTCTTTGTGGTAACCCCTCAAATATTGGGACACTGCTATGATGTCACCCCAAGTCCTAATTTTCATTGTTGCTGTTGCATATTGTTGAATAAATAATGGAAAAGCCTGCAGACAAGGGGATAGGAGAAAAACAGGCAAGCACGAGTTTCTGCACTGTCCAGGGTTTTTTTTCCAAGAGATAGAGCAAAAGTGGTCTTTGGCCGATTCAAGAACCCTCAGATGTGGAGTTTGTGTGAAAGCAAACTAACAATTCCTTTTTCTAAAATAAATTTTATAAATGAACAACAAGCAGAAAAACATTTAATGAATGTGATACATACATAACAAAAAACACAAACTTACATATGTACATAAATGTTAATCATTGTTAATACAATTGATCCTTTCTTTTTGAAACCAGTGGTAAAACTTCTCCCAAATTTTGAAAAAGCCAGATTCAGACTTATCTTTTAATTATTGAGTTACTCTATCAATTTTAGCACATGATCATATTTTTCTAATTATTTCCATCTCTTCTGGCATATTGTTTCCTTTCCCTCTTTGGGCAAGAGCTAGTCTCGTGGCAGTGGTGATATGAAGCATTAGGTATATGATTTCTTTATTATATTTCTCCACATTGATTCCCAATAGAAAAATTACATGTTCCTTCTAACCAGTTTCTGATTTTCAGCCAATATATTTGAACTTTTTCACATTTTCACCATACATCGTAGTATGTTCTGATTTCTTTGTTACATTTCCAGAATTTGCAAACTCACAATTCCTAATACTCCTTCCTCTTCTTATTTTCACCACAAAAGCAACCTTGTGAAGTGACTTGTCCAATTAGAGTGACTGGCTCAAAGTCGCTCCTGCATAAGGCAGGACTAGAACTCACAATCTCCTAGATTCTAGTCTGGCATCTTCACCATAGACCAAACTGGTTGTCATACTTCTCAACTATTTTAACTTTACAAAAAGTTAAAAAAAGATCTACAAAAAAGATTAGACAACTTTTTAAATTCTACTAGCTTAAGCCCATGCCACACTGGCCAACGGATGCAAAAAGGACACAGCGGACGAGCAAAATGTTCCATCCGTTGTTATCCGCTCTTAAAAGGGGCAAAAATTTGCATAACCGGAGCGGATAACACGGATGCAGGGAGGATGCAAAGCAGATGCGGAACGGAAGTCCAGCGGATGGGAGCGGATGGGAGCGGATGGGAGCAGATGGGAGCGGATGGGAGCAGATGGCGCAACCGCAGGGCTTCCGGGGGGCCTCAGCGAAGTGGATGCGGAACGGATACAGCGGATGCAGAACGGATGCCGAACGGATGAAGCGGATGCACAGCGGATGCACAGCGGATAAAGCGGATGCACAACAGAAGCGGAACAGATGCCGAGCGTTAATTGCGCATGCGGGGGGGAAGTATTATGTAAGCCCTCCGGATATAAAGGGAAGAAGCTCGCACGTGGCCAGCATTCCGAGGAAAGACCTGCTGCTGGACACTTCGAGTTCCTTGCCTGCCCTGCCAGCCTGCCTTCCAGCCAGCCTTGGTGCCTGCCTGCCTGCCTGCCTGCCTTCCTGCCAGGCTTTCTGCCAGGCTTCCTGCCAAGCTTCCTGCCAGGCTTCCTGCCAGGCTTCCTGCCAGGCTTCCTGCCAGCCTTGGTGCCTGCCAGCCTCCCTGCCAGCCAGCAACCCCACGACCATGGGGAGGAAGCAAAAGCCTCAGCAACCTTCCGCCATCCCTGGAAAGAGGGACAGGGCCAACCTCCCGCCCCCTGCCCCTGACTCTGCTTCTGCTGGGGTTTCTGCTGAAGCTGCTCTGGCGGTGGTGCTTCTGCTGGTGCTGGGGCTTCTGCTGGGGCTTACTCTGTTGAAGCTGCTCCTGGTCCTGCTGGTCCTGCTGGTCCTGCTCGACCTGCTCGTGCTCCTGGACTTGCTCGTCCTGCTCGTGCTCCTGGTCTTGCTCGTCCTGCTCATCCTGCTCGTGCTCCTGGTCCTGCTCATGCTCCTGGACTTGCTGGCCCTGCTGGTGCTTACTCTACTGCTCCTGATCCTGGTCCTGCTGGTCCTGCTGCTGCTGCTGATCCTGCTGCCGCTGCTGCTGCTGCTGCTGCTGCTGATCCTGCTGCTGCTGCTGATGATGATGATTATGATCCTGCTGGTGAGGATGATGATGATGATGATGATGATGATGATTCTGCTGGTGCTGCTGCTGCTGCTGCTGCTGCTGCTAGTGGTGTGGAGGAGCAGCCCCTACTGCCTGGGAGCCCCTCTGATGAGGGCCCATCTGGTCCAGCCAAAGGGAGGAAGAGGCGTATGCGACAACGGGAGAGGAGGCAATAATATATTGAGGAGGCGCATGAGGATGAGGTGCTGGAGTGGCTGAGAGAGAACGACTATCTGTGGCAGAAGGGACACCGGCTGTACAGGGATACCAAGCGGAAGCAGGCTGCTTGGAGAGAGAGGGCAGAGAGTATGGGTTACACTTCGGAGGTGCTCCTCGGCTGGTGGAAGCACATGCACACCTGGTATGGGAAGCTGCACCTGAAGAAATCTGGCCAGGCCACTGTGAAGCTGACAGACAGAGAGACCTACGTCATGGCCAGGTGCAGCTTCTTGGAGGGTGAGGTCCGCCACCAAGGAGCACCAGTAGCCTTCTCACGACCCTCTCTCTCCGGCAGCCTGCTGAGAGCCAGTCCTCTTCCAGCCGAGAGTCAGTCCCTGTCTCCAGGCAGATTTCTGTGGAGCGTGCTACGGCGGAGAACCCATGGACAGGTGTGGTAAGCGTGGTGGAGTACATAGAGGATTCCCTGGTGCGGTGGGAGAAAGGAGACATCGAGTCTACCACAGTCCTAGCCGCATCCACCCCCCCCAGCTCTGCCTCCGCAGAAAGGCAGAGAGCCAGACAGCTGGAGGGGCAGAGCCACACTGTCCTGCTGGAGATCAGGGACACCATCCGCACCAGCATAGATCTCCTCTCTCAGCTGGTCCACACCGACTCCTCATCCTCCAACCGCAAGCCCTTCCTCACCTATGTCAACCAGACCCTCAAGGAAATGGTGGATCCACAGTAACAGCTGGTGAAGGACCAGATCACCAAGCTGCTTCACAACCCTCCAGACCCAGAGGAACCTGCTCCCACCCAGTCCACGTCTGCTCCTCCACCCCAGGTGATGTCCCTCCCATTCCAAGGCTTCCCACAGGCCCTCACCAACCAGGGCTACGGCTACCAGGAGGTTCAGCAGCACAGGCAGCAGCCCTTCCCAGTCCAGGCACAGAGTCATCGGGCGACACCGTTTCCACCTGTTTCACTGATGCCACCGATGCCACCCACGACAATGATGCCACCAACGACAGCGATGCCACCCACGCCAATGATGCCACTGACGACAGCGATGCCACCCACGCCAATGATGCCACCCACGCCAGTCCTCACCCAGCTGCAGACCAGACAGCCCCACTACACTACTCCTTCCTCCACCCCACAGCCAAGCCCGGCCTCAGTACATCTGTCATCAGTACTGGGGCTGACACCCCATGGCATGGAAGAAGGACCTCTCAGCCTCACGGGGCTGAGCCAGCTGTCCGAGAGCTTTCTCAACACACCGTCCCCTGTTGTCCTCTCGAGGCCAGGCACTCCAGCACCACCCACCACCACAGTACCAGGACCCTTCACCCCTGAGACTGGGCACACCTCCGAGTGACCAAGAAGAGTGCCAGAGGCCGGGTAGCTGGCTACCTGTGGACCTTATTTGGACACTTGACTTGGGTCATTTTTTTTTTACAGCTTGTTGTTCAATAAAGTTTATCTTTGATTCACACACTTGCTTCATTTGTTTTTTTTTTTAAAGTCTTGGTGGAAACATTTAGAATTGGCTTAAGCCTTTGCATGCTTGTCGGATGGGTTAAGATAGCAGTGGGGTGGGCAGGGATACCTGAGGAATGAGCAAGGATACCTTTGGTATGGGTAATAGCTGTGGGATAGATAAACCTCCAGTGCAAGCATAGTGGGACTGTATGGTCCACCCTCCCAGGTGCAACACCTATGGCCCTTTTTTATCAATAACAATGTAAGCACTGATCCACACATTTGAACACAAACACAACTCTTTATTAAACTCCCTGTTCATTGTAGGCCCACCCAATGTACATGGCATAATCTCATCCGTGTGATGAGACAGGCTGAAGGAAGCATCCATTAAGCATCTACCATCCTGTCTTGCCACTCCACCGCTCCAGCTGGGGAGTTGCACCAGTGTCTCAGGAGGTTGCGCTGCTTCTTCCCTTCACGTGAGGCTCTGTTGGGGCCTTGCACATCCTCAGTGTCTATCAGGTTTCGCCCTTGCCTCCATTCCCCAGGCTCCATGTCCCCATTGCCTTGTTGGAGGTCCACGAGCCTGTTCTACAAGACTGGGTAGCGGGTGCGCATGAGATTGTGCAGGATGAAGCAAGCTTCCACGATCCTCCTCACCATCTCTGGGCGATACTGCATGGTGGTGAGAAGTACCTGGAACCTATTGGCCAGGATGCCAAAGGCGTTCTCCACCACCCGCCTTGCCCTGGACAGCCTGTAGTTGAAGATCCTCTCTTCACGGGTCAGGAGTCTGGAAATGTATGGCTTCATGACGTAGGTTCTGAGGGAGAAGGCGTCATCCCCCACAATGAAGTAGGACACATCTTGTGTGTCGTTGGGAAAGGTGTCTGGATCTGGGAAGCCCACGATGAGGTTGCCTTCCAGCCCTTCCTTGAGGCGACTGGTGTTGTATACCTGGGCATATGAAGATGAGCCATAGCCTGAAGCATCGATGTACATGAATTTGTAGTCAGCATCGACCCTGGTGAAGAGGACGATGCTGAAGAAGCCCTTGTAATTGAAATAAGTGGACCCCGATTTGGCTGGAGCTTTGCAGGCCACGTGCTTGCCATCTATGGCTCCAACGGTGTGTGGGAAGTTCCACCTCTGATACCACTGCTCTGCAACTTTCTTCCATCCTTCTTCAGTGGAGGGGCACTGGAGGAGCTCCTCCTTGTATTCTTCGATGATGGCCTGCACCACTTCTCTGACCACAATGCTGATGGTGTTGGGTGGCACCCTCCAGCCGTACTGCATGCTTTTGTAGGTGGTCCCTGAGGCCAGGTGGCGCAGAGTGAGTGCCACCTTGAGCCCAGGTTCCAGGCTGGGCTGGCAGTTGGTGTTTGCCTTGGCCAACCTGGGTGTCAGGCGCTGCACAACTTCGTCAAACATGGCTGGAGGCATCCTCATGAAGTTCTGGAATGCCCGAGTGTCTTCGTTCCTGAGCTCCACCATCAGCTTGTTGTACAGTCCGTACTCTGCTCTTCTCCCGATCCATTTTCGGACCCAGACACTTCTTGGCTGCCTCTTTTTCTTCCCGTAGTAGAGTTCACAGAGCCTGTAGATGGCTTCGTACTGTTGCAGAAGGATGGTGGCTGCCAAAAGGACTGTGGTACGATCCACGGTGGACATGACTGGATGCTGTGGAAGAGGAAGAGTCAGATGATGGCTGCAGAGGTCTGCACAGGTGGGCTGCTGGTCTGAAAGTGAGATTCAGACGAGTTGCTCCCCCTTTTTATAGGCAGTATAGGTGTCCCTTTGCATCCTCTAGGCATCCTCTAGGCATCCTCTAGGCATCCTTAATATCCGAGATAGGTCCCCTCTGCGAACGTTTTTTCCGCTTTAAACACTTTGTTTCCGTGCTGCATCCGTTCTGCATCTGTTCCGCTTCCTCCCTGCGTCCAGGCGGATGCGAGTTGCATGGATGCGCAGTGGACACCAAGCGGATATAGCGGATGCGTGACGGATGCATAATGGATGCGTAGCGGATGCGTAGCGGATGCAAAACGGACGAACTGGATACATTTTCCGTGCAAAAGTTTTAGGCAGCCCGAAACTTTAGGAGCAGATGAAATGTCAATAAACGGATGCTGGATGTATAGAGAGGAAGCCAAACGGAGGCAGTGAGTACATCGCGTTTTCGAACAGATGGCAAGGTTTTTTGTCCATTTTACATCCTCTTTGCATCCATTGGTTCAGTGTGACATGGGCTTTATTAAAGATTCCCCTCACATATACATGCTAGTCATTTCTGGCTCTAGTGGGGCAGTGCTCATCTCCGTTACAAAGCCAAAGAACCAGTGCTGTCCAAAGACATCTCCGTGATCATGTGGCTGGTATGATGAAATACCAAAGGCGCATGGAGCTCTTTTACCTTCCCACCAAAGTGGTCTCTATTTTTCTACTTGCATTTTTACATGCTTTCAAACTGCTAGGTTCTCAGAAGCTGGGACAAGTAACGGGACCTCACTCTGTTACACAGTGCTAGGGATTCAAACTGCTGAATTGCCAAATTAGCATATTACACATGTTCAAAAGGAAGAAGTGTTTCTTTATATCTTGAGCCGAAAACTGCTTTCCAGATATTGCATTTCATTTGATAGTTTGCTCCCAAATAAGAATGCATAAGATTGTGTCTTGGTCATGTTATGTACTATATTTCATTTCTTCAAACAATGAGAAGTTTCAGAGGTGTTGTACCTAAATGGGCTTTGAAATGAGGCCACCAAATGCTTATTAATTCTTTGTATTAAAGTACATTTTTGTGTACAAGTTGTACAAGTTAAAGATAGATGGAAGCATAAGTTGAGAAATTCTAACATAGTCCTAAAATTCTTTGATATCTTCCAACCATAACCATCAGGTTACTGAGTAATCAGTTTGCACCCAGAAATTAATTCTCTGATTATATCTTGATTTTTCTCTAATGTACCTTGTAATCCAGCCCATTTCTTCTCTTTTATATAGCCACCTACCTAGCAGATGAAGAAAACAAGGATGAGTGATCTTTTCCCATCCTTCAGTGATATTTTCTTAGTTCCTGCCAAAACACCTCACCTGAATATGATAAGCTATCAACCACTTTTGTCAAACCTAAGAGGGATTTCCCCAAGGCGACCCATGGAGACAGAAATTTAATAAGAGAAGTTTGCTTGAATTTATCTTTATTTTTCAAGCAATTTCTTTTTCTAAGGCTAATGGCAAGGTCTTTCAAACCTCTATGAAGGACTGATAAGGAAGGAGAGGGAAAGCTCTCAGTAAACTATTGCACATATAGTAGGAGGTCTATGTATTCAGGTACAATTTAAAAATATTCCTTCACCTCCATTGTATCCAGTGTCCAGAGTCATCTTCTCTCTAGCAAAAGGGATCCCGATATTTTCTTTGTATGTACAGCTTTAATGAGGGTTGGCTTCTGGAGCACTGAATCCAAACTCAAACAGTACTTTCAAATAAGATATTTGAAAATCAACAACATGGAAAGATTCCAGCAAAACAGTTAACAGAAATATTTCAAACTCCGGAAGGAACTGCCAGGACCTTTAGAAACTCACATCTATTTAGTTTATCTCTGGCTGTCTGATTTGGAGAACAGAGAACAAGCTGATAGGGCAATTTCTTATTAAACTCATTTAAACACAGCCTGAAACCAGACACAAGTTACACAAAGAATCTGGAATCATTAGGAAAGTCAGTCATAGCCATACAAATGATTCATCATAAATTAGGGCCAATTTCTATTATTTAGAGCCTGAGATTATCACCAGAAAGGTACTTTCCTGGCATTGCTTTTTTTAATTGGATAGCAAAAGCATTGGAAATCATCAATAAAATATTCATTTAATCACCACTCCCACTGGTACCAAATACTTAATTTAAAAGTGTGGTGAATTGAACTGCTTTCCATTAGAAGTATTTTCACAGCTAGGATGATGCTGTTGTATCTGTTCCAAAAGATTGCTTCTATCTTTGAACACCCTTTAATGAAGCGGTAGGATATTCAATAAGACTGAGCAGTATGATTTTGCATCCAACTTCTCTATGTCTCCTTCCAAGCAGGGTGGAGACACATTCCAGGCACAATCTCAACCCTTGCAGACATCTCTTGGATTGCATCCCCAAATAGCTGTGAAATAGTAGAATCACCCCCCAAAAATTAAAAATCCAGCAAATGCTTGAATTAATGAATAAATAGGATGGAAGGAGGTCACTAAAACTGACTAACCATTAAATGGTGAATGGGATAAAATGAATATAATATATTAAAATGTCCCTAATGTGTGAACTTTTTCCAAACCTTGTTACCACATAATTGGACAGCCAATACAGTGAAGTGTTTTATAGCCTTAAAGTGGGGATTTTCTGTATGAGCTAAAAGGGATAGCAATAAGAAAAGCACTTAGACTTATATACCACTTTACAGTGCTTTACAGCCCTCTCTAAGTGGTTTACAGAGTCAGCATAATGCCCCCAACCATCTGGATCCTCATTTTACCCACCTCAGAAGGATAGAAGTCTGAGTCAACCTTGAGCCTGATGAGGTTTGAATTGCCAAACTGCAGGCAGCCAGCAGGTAGCAGAAGTAGCTGCAGCACTGCACTCTAACTACTGCATTACCATGGCTCTTGTGCCACCATGGATATTAAAGGTTATCTAATTCAAATCTCCTGCTCAGTTCCAGAATACATTAAATCAAGGATCTTCAAACTTGGCATGTTTAAGACTTATGGAATTCAACTCCCAGAATTCCCGATCTAACATGACTGGAGGAGGAATTCTGGGAGTTGAAGTCCACAAGTCTTAAAACTGTCAAGTTTGAAGACCCCTGCATGAAATCATCTTCATCTTGAGGTGGCATTGCCATCAGTCATGATTTGATCATCTTTATACAAAGGAATTCAGCATGGTTCTAACCAACATGTTGTTCTACTTCACAGTTCTTATTTGTCCAATTGGGGGTGTGGTAGCATAGAGGCTTAATTGCACTGGAACTGCCAGCCAGAAATAGTCTGCAATCCAGCGGTTTGAGTACAGCTCTGTGACACAGAGTGAGCCTGTCACTTGATCCCTAGCTCCTGCCCACCTAACAGTTCAAAAGCAGGCAATATTGTAAGTAGGTAAATGGATATCATTTTGATGGGGAGGGGGGAACTAGTTGTGTTCATGTGTGTGGAAGCCAGCAATGGATCTGGCCAGATGCAAGGCATTGTGATACGAGGTGAGGAAAGGTGAGATGGTGAAGGAACCCAGAAGAGCAGTAATCCAACCACCACTAGTTAGTTTAGTCCCCCCCTTTTCCTCCTGGTGCACCAAGGATAAGCGCGCAAATGAACAGAATGAACTAGCAATCTAGGCTGTCAGGACTACATTGTGTCCAACATGTATAGCTTTCCTTAACATTGTATACGGTAAGCAAGTAAATAAGTAAGTAAGTCAGTCAGTCAGTAAACGCTTCTTAATATTCAGAATCTCCTTTCTCTTAATTTACTAAATGCATTATACATATTAATGGCACTGATTCAACAGAATTTTACAGTTCATTCATTTCAGATAAAAAAAAAAATCAGGGTTTTTGGATTAACATTGTCTGCTACTAGTTTATCATGTTTACCATTAAATGTTCACCTTGTTCATTCCATTTGTCCATTGATGTGGAGTTGCTCTGATCATTACTCTCAAAGGGTTCATATTTTGCTTTTGTCATTTTATATTTGAGTCTATGGGCTTATTGTATCTTCAGTCTAGGGTGCATAAAAATATTCATGAAATCCTATGGCAGCTGAGTTTTAAAGATCACTGAATTCAATATTTTGCCCATTAGACGCAAATTGTTTTACAGGAATCAGACCTGATAGTTTTATCTCATGAGGCCAATTATGCAATTGCCCTACTGCAGGAGTCTCCAACCTTGGCAACTTTAAGACAGCTTTGCTGGCTAAAGAACTCGGAGTTGAAGTCCACAAGTCTTAAAGTTGCCAAGGTTGGAGACACCTGCTCCACTGAATAGTGCTCATCCTTTATGCAGAGGGAAAGAACCAGGTTTACCATTTGAATGCATGCACTTTCCACTTACTTATCCAGTTAGCTATTGACAGAGTAGTGCTTGATGTGGTAAAATAACACCTTACATAGTTTGATAGCCTTGCTACATGTGTAAGCTGTTAACTATGAATTCATTACAGCTGTTGCCATACAGCAATATTATAGGCAATAATTAACAAGAGAGGAGAAACTTTCCATGAGGAAAGACCCTAAAGGTCTCCTTTTCCAGTGGAAGGATAGGAAACATAACACATAAAACAGGTTTGGATAGATTGAGAGGGGATAGATTAAAATAGCACTCTATCTGAGTGCTATTTTAATCTATTTTATGTGTTACTTTTGTATATTTCCAACAGAAAAGGAGACCTTTCTAGGGCCTTTCTCCATGGATGAATTATTCTCTACTTGTCATTGATTTAGAAGAAAACTACAGTGGCATGAAATTTGTTTCCCTAATTGCCAATTTCTGTCCTGCCTTAATTGCCACTCTTCTCAGTCAGCTAAATTCCATTCAAGGTAATACTGGCAAAGCTTAAGAAAGGTTGCCTTTACCCATTCCTAAGAGGTCTGTAAGAGGCGTGCATATGAACATCAACGTTCCTACCATCACTGTCTTAATGTTCCCTTTTATTCATATCTATGTCATGTATTAATAATCATGTTTATACATATACATATATACATATATACATATATACATATGTACATATATACATATGTACATATATACATATGTACATATATACATATGTACATATATACATATATACATATATACATATATACATATATACATATATACATACATACATACATGCATACATATATACATATATACGAATGCAGTTCAGCTTCCTTCGGGTATTATCCCACGTCATTGTAGTTCTTTTAAAGTTGTAGCAACGTTTCAGCAGAATCTCATCTGCCATCATCAGGCTTCTGTATTGAGTTTGCATGTGGGTCAGGCTATCACAGCCATTAGTTTTAAATTTGAGGCAAGCCTACTGTTGTCCCAGGATGGTTTTTTCTACATCCTGATTGATTGGGAATCTTGGTCTGTGTTTATTGGTCTTGGAGTTTGTTTGATTGGTGTTTCTGGTTTCTTCTGTCTGTTTTGTGGCTTTGATTGGCTGGCAACACTGTGTTCCTGTATTGGAGGCTTTCAGTGTATTAGGAAGCTAGGTTTCATCTGGGTGCCTGGTTGGGGTGTGTTTGAGCTGCAGGTATGAGGGGGAGTCTGTTTGTGCCCAGGTGTTTGCCTGGCTTGTGGTGTGAAGATCTTTCTATTTGAGAGTGCAGGCTTCCAAATGATTGACAGTCTGGTGGAATTATCTCTTCTATTCATGCTTTCAGGTCTTTTTTCAATCTCTATGGCTTCTCTGATGATTCTGTGGCTGGGGCTTTCTATAGTGACTAGGATTTGGGTGCAATTGAAGTTGATGTTATGACCTGTGGCTTTCATGTTTTGGACTAGTGAGGAGGTGTGTTCCATCTTTTTTACTGAATTTTTGTTTTCATCCAGGCGGGTACTTATTCTTCTATTGGTCTGTCCAATGTATGTGGCCGGGCATGATGCACAGGGAACTTTGTATATGCCTTGGTTTTCCAGGTCAATTTTATCTTTGGGGTTTCTAAGGATGGCTGCTAATTTTTTGTCTGTTTTGAAGGCAGTCTTGATGTGATGCCTGTGTAGTAACTTACTGATTTTATCTGTAGTACCTCTTATGTAGGGCAGGACAGCTGTTCCATAGGTCTGTTGATTTTCTAGGTCTCTAGTCTGTCTTAGTGTGTTTTTGTGGATCAAGCTGGTGATTTTGCTTTTGTGGAAGCCGTTGGCTGTCAGTACTTTAGTCAGGGTGCATAGTTCAGTCTTTATATGTGTCTTGTCTGCCAGGTGTTTGGTTCTGGTGATTAGTGTTTTGGCCACGGAGTTTATCTGTGCTTGGTGGTGGTGGGATTGGGCGTTGAGGTAGCGGTTGGTGTGTGTTTTCTTCTGGTATACGGTGTGTCCTAGTGTGCCATCTGTTCTTTTGTAGATTAGTACACCTAGGAATGGTAGTTGTTTGTTTATAATACCCGAAAGAAGCTGAATTGCATTCATGTAAGTACCCGCGAAAACTTAAAAAAACATACATGTATACATATATACTTGTTTTTTTTTAGGCTTTCGCGGGTACTTACATGTGTGCTGTTCAGCTTCCTTCGGGTATTATCCCACGTCATTGTAGTTCTGTTAAAGTTGCAGCAACGTTTCAGCAGAATCTCATCTGCCATCCTCAAGCTTCTGTATAGAGTTAGTTCCTGGTTTCAAATTTGAGGCTGGTCCATTCTGATTGGCTGGGAGCCTGGATCTGAGTTCATTGGACTTGGAGTTTGATTGACTGGTGTTTCTGGTTTCTTCTGTCTGTTTTGTGGCTGTATTGGACTAGTGAGGAGGTGTGTTCCAGCTTTTTTACTGCATTTTTGTGTTCATCTAGGTGGGTACTTATTCTTCTATTGGTCTGTCCAATGTATGTGGCCGGGCATGATGTACAGGGAATTTCGTATATGCCTTGGTTTTCCAGGTCAATTTTGTCTTTGGGGTTCCTCAGGATGGCTGCTATTTTTTTGTCTGTTTTGAAGGCAGTCTTGATGTGATGCCTGTGTAGTATCTTACTGATTTTATCTGTGGTACCTCTTATGTAGGGCAGGACAGCTGTTCCATGGATCTGTTGATCTTCTAGGTCTCTGTTATGTCTTGGTGTGTTTTTGTGGATCAAGTTGGTGATTTTGTTTTTGTGGAAGCCATTGGCTGTCAATACTTCAGTCAGGGTATATAGTTCAGTCTTTATATGTGTCTTATCTGCCAGGCATTTGGTTCTAGTAATTAGTGTTTTCGCTATGGAATTTATCTGTGCTGGGTGGTGGTGGGATTGGGCGTTGAGGTAGCGGTTGGTGTGTGTTTTCTTTTGGTATATGGTGTGTCCCAGTGTGCCATCTGTTCTTTTGTAGATTAGTACATCTAGGAATGGTAGTTGTTTGTTTATTTCCGTTTCCATGGTGAACTTGATTTTGGGGTATGTGTTGTTTAGGTGTGTTAGGAAATTGTTTAGGTTTTCTTTTCCATGAGGCCAAATCACAAATGTGTCATCGATGTATCTTAGCCATAGTTTGGGTTTGTGGGTGGCATTAGCCAGGGCTCTGGATTCGAATTCTTCCATGAATAGGTTTGCAATGATGGGTGACAGTGGTGATCCCATAGGGGCTCCTTCAATTTGCTTGTATCTTTGTCCTTTGTATGTGAAATAAGTGTTGGTTAGGCAGTGTTGTGTTAGTTCCATGAGGTCTTTAGCTGGTTGGTATTTATTTTTGATGATTTCAAGAGTTTCTTTTATTGGGACTTGAGTGAATAGTGGAACCACGTCGAAACTTACAAGCAGATCTTCTTGTTCTACGTGTAGATCTTTGATCATTTCTAAGAAGTGGTATGAGTTTTGTACATATGAAGCTGCGGTTTCAGCATGGGGCTGTAGTTGTTTTGCTAAGTATTTAGCTAGGTTTTGTAATGGTGCTCCTATGGAGCTGACTATGGGTCTGAGAGGTATGCCTTCTTTGTGTATTTTTGGGAGGCCGTATAATTTGGGGCATCTAGAAGATTTTTCTCTTGGGATGATCGTCTGTTGGATTTCTTTGCTTATGTGGCTGGTTATAATTTTCTTCTTGGTTGATTTTTCTAGATATGTGGTTGCGTCTGTGTTTATAGGTTTGTATGTGGAATCTTGGAGGAGGTCTGTCAATTTTGTTTCATAGTCTTTTCTGTCCATTACTACTGTGGCATTTCCTTTGTCTGCTGGGAGTATTATTATGCTGTTATCATTTTTCAGGGTTTGTAATGCTCTGAATTCATCTTTTTGCAAATTATTTTTTAGTGGTTTCATTGTGCATAAGATGTGAGTAACCTGGTGTCTTATTCTGTCAGCTTCATCTGTATTTAATTTGGTTAGGCTGGATTCTACTGCACATATGATGGATTCTGTTGGGATTTTTTTGGGTGCTATGGCATAATTGAATCCTTTGGTTAGGACATCTGTTTTTGTTTTGTTGAGTTCTCTGTTGGAAACATTGTATACTAGTTGTTTCAGGTGTTGTGGTGGGTAAACACCCCCCCACCTGGCACCCAGGTGAAACCCAGCTTGCTAATGAATAGCAGCTTGCTAATGAAGAGCAGCCATCCCTTCACATGGAGCCAAGCTGCACTGAAAGCCTCCAACACAAGAACAGAGTGTTGCCAGCCAATCAAAGCCACAAAACAGACAGAAGAAACCAGAAACACCAATCAATCAAACTCCAAGTCCAATGAACACAGATCCAGGCTCCCAGCCAATAAGAATGGACCAGCCTCAAATTTGAAACCAGGAACTAACTCTATACAGAAGCCTGAGGATGGCAGATGAGATTCTGCTGAAACGTTGCTACAACTTTAACAGAACTACAATGACGTGGGATAATACCCGAAGGAAGCTAAACAGCACATACATATATACATATATACATATATACATATATACATATATACATATATACATA
>BLBF01000003.1:10554744-10580310 GCA_015471245.1 Laticauda colubrina
ATACATATATACATATATACATATATACATATATACATATATACATAAAACAGCATATATATATGCTGTTTAGCTTTTTTCCCACGTCATTGTAGTTGTGCTTTTAAAGTTGTAGCAACGTTTTGGCAGAATCTCATCTGCCATTATCAGGCTTCTGTATTGTGTTCGTCTGGACGAACACAATAGAGAAGCCTGATGATGGCAGATGAGATTCTGCCTGATGATGGCAGATGAGATTCTGCCGAAACATTGCTACAACTTTAAAAGCACAACTACGATGACGTGGGAAAATACCCGAACAAAGCTGAACAGTTTTATGGTTAATCAATGACAAGTAGATTGCAAATGATACTCTCAATGCAATAGAGATAAATTCTCCAGTCATTAACTTTGATCAAAGACAATTTTCCTTCAAAATTTCAATGGAGGTGAGAATTGTGATGAAATTCTCATGGACGGTGTTTGATGTTCTTGCATTTAAATTGCAAATTATAAAGATGCCTAAGGGTGTAGGTCAATGGTTCTCAACCTTCCTAATACCACAACCCTTTAATACAGTTCCTCATGTTGTGGTGACCTCCAACCATAAAATTATGGCTCGGTTCCTAAGATCATTGAAAATATGTGTTTTTCTATTGTCTTAGGCGACCCTAAGATGATGACTCTTTCAAAGGGGTCACAACCCACAGGTTGAGAACCACTGGTGTAGGTGAATGTTCTGGTTTTTGTTGTATTGTTATCTCCCCAGTCCCCTTACTTTCCAATGCTTCATTTCAATCCTAAGGGAAGCATTCATAAGGGAAGGCTTTCTATTGGATTTCCTTAACTCAGGAAGTGTGGGCTACCAAGGAAGTGGCAGAGGGGTAGAAGGGATAGAAGGATATGAAGCAGGAAATAACACTACTAAGAGAGAGAATCTTCGACCATTTGCCTCAATAAACAATACCACCAGTGGAAATTCAGAATAAATTATCTCCCACTCTGAAAATGAAAAAAAAACACAGAGGCTTCTTTTAAAAAGAAAAATCTTCAAGAAATTTCAAAGCAGATTTCGGTAAAGTAGTAAATCAAGACAGGAGATTAAAAAAAAAAACTCATTTGACCCCTAAAGTGTTCCGCACTTCTGACAGAGGCTTTGCAAGCAAAGGTGCCTGCTTTCCCAAACCTGGATAAATTACCCAACATTCAGTAAACTGGTTTTTTCTTTGAGTAACAACTCATAAACCCACAACAGGTACATTTAAATTGTCTTAAAGATTGCCATGTATACTAAAATATATTTGAAAATCTCGCAAAATGTTCTTATTGGGTGGGAAATCAATGTAATTACCAATGATTTTTTTTTTAATATGACATAAACATCATTTGGTGATATTGTTTTTATAATACAGGTAGTTCTCAAATTACTACCACTTGTTCAGTGACTGTGCAAAGATACACCCAAGGCTGAAGGGACTTACAACCGCTCCATGAAGTTCAGAATACTTTCTGAAAAGCAGTTTTCAGTAATGAACAAAAAGCACTTGTCTAAGTGATAAAACATGCATTGCATTGTCACAAAACCAGCTTTGCCCTTCCCTTATTTGTGTGTGATGACATGATGCAAGTACAAAAGGGGTGGAGCCATATCACAACCATGCAACATATTTTTCCTCGTATGTCCTCTTTCAGACATCTACAGATGTCCATGGCTAGGACATCTTCGCTTGAATGACTAAGAACTGAGCCTCTTTGAATCTTCTTATGTAATGCATAAAAACGTACTTGTAAAACAATAGTGAAAAGGGCAGAGGGTTCCAAGGGGTAAAGGCAGAGGGTGCATTCTTGCGACGAAAAGTTCTTCAATTGAAAAATTGAAACTAATCAAGGAAAGAACCAACCTAGAAATAAGGAGAAATTTCCTGGCAGCTAAAAACAATCATTCAGTGGAATAGCTTGCCTCCAGAAGTTGTGGATGCTCCATCACTGGACATTTTAAAGAAGAGATTGGCAACCACTTGTCTGAAATGGTCTCCTACTTGAGCAGGGGGGCTGGACAAGAAGACCTCCAAGCTTCGGTCTACCTCTGTTTTTCCCATTAATTCCTCACTATGAAGCAATTCTATGCATAATGTGTGACTACAAAGGCTAATTTTACTCCAAAGTTTTTAGAAAAATAAAAGACATTTTAATCTTTAAAAATGTTTAATTGTTGGAATGGATAATTTTGAGGGCAGCCTTGTTCCCTGCTTCATTCAGAAAGTGACCTTGAGACATACATACATCATCAACGTTGGAAGCCAAGTCTGGGGCATAATCTTTTCCATCATTATCATAAGATAGACTCCATCTTTTTTATGCCTGATTGGTGGTTGCAACATCTTGTTGCTGCAAGTCTGTATAAACTAAGCTATTTCCCTGCTGCTTATTTGAAATGGTGAATAGCCATAGAATCACTGCAAGTATTATATTACAGAAACCAAACTACAGGACCTTTTTCTGAAATTCTAATTGGCACCTATGTTATAGCATAACCAATTTATTGCTGCTTGTAGCTGGGAAAATATATTTTGCAACAGATCCAATTTAGGATTATCTCTGGACATTAGGGAATAGCAGAACATTATAGTATGCTGTCCAGCACTGAGACAAAATGTACCTTCCTCCATTGCTGTGCCAAGCTTACAGGTGGCAAGTACGTTAAGGTTGTACAATTTTGAATGAGCAGGAATGCCCTTTTAGTTGAACAGACTCTACCAAAGCTAACATTTGCTGCCACAGGAAACACATGGGAGAAAATCTTCATCATGTAGATCATCATATAGCATAATTGCTAAGATACTACTGAGGGAAATGGTACTTTTGGGAGATACATTCACAGCCTCCCAAGATTCAAGATGGAAATTTTCACCAACAGTTTTTCCATTCAAATTTAGATCTTCCCTCAAGATTCTTCAAACCTGAGAGTGTCAAATTGCTAGCCAACAAGTACACAATGATAATCAGCCAAGCAATTAAATTGACTGTTCAGGTTAGTCTCGTATATCAACCAATTTTAATGGATGCAAAAAATTGACTTAAAAGTCAAACTAATGATGATGGACAGTTCAATCATACTTCAAGCCAGCAGTGAAGATATTGCTGTTTTTGCTATTATCTTCTGCCTTTTGGGATAAATCATCAACAGTAAAAGAATAGAAAAGACAGGCTTCCCAACTCCCTTCAGATAGCAATATTTAAGGCAAGGAAGTAGGAGCATGTCCACCCTATCTTATTTGGTAAGATGGGTAGATGTGCTTAGGGAAAAGAGGTCCTTCAGACATCCTGACCCTGTGCCATGTAAGGCTTTGATGATAACCAGCATCTTGAATTGCACTTGGAAAGAAGAAACTCAAAACCAGGGCAGCTCATGCAACAAAAGTGTTAGAGGAGCAACACCTAGGGGCCCCATTATTTTGTGTGCTGCTGCATTCTGGACCAGTTGAAGTTTCTGGTGGTCTTCAAGGAAAGCTCCATATTGAGCAAATTGCAAATTAGTCTTTAAAGAAGCAGGATAGGAAGAATATTCATGCCTTTGAAGTTTGGTGTTGGAAAACATTCTCTCAGAGTATATTCATTAACTGGCAGATACATGATCAACAAAGTCAGCAAGTGAGTAATCATGGCAACAAACCAGCCAATGGGTGATGACAGCCTGTATGTGGTTTCGCTCTGTGTGCTTTGCTGAGAATTGAAATTGAAACTAGAGTTCTGCTCTGAGTTGCTGCTGCTGCTTGTGCTTTTGCTTATGTTATGTTGAAATTACAAATGGTATTGTAAACTTTACTCATCTTATTATGTTTATAAAGAAGTTATTGATCCTGTTGAGTCAGTCATCTCTGTGTTTTCTGGATTTGAATTTTGCTGCAAACTCTAATACACTCCTGTGGACAGTCAAGAAAACAAACTGATGGATCATCAAACAAACCAACCAACTCAGAGTTTTGACTTGAGGTATAAATGACCAGACTCAAATGATGCTACTCTGAACGTATTTTATTGTTTTGAGTTTTCTTCAGCTCCAAAGTGTTCTGGTCAATGCCATCACATTCTGTGGAGATTCTCAGTCATTCAAGTCACAGTTGTCTCAAAGATGCTTTTTCAAAAGGCAACTGGACTGTTTTTTTTTCTTTTGAGGAAGATGTTGGATGTTCCATCCAAGAAGCTTCACTGATTCTAGTAGGAAAGTGAGGGTGAGGGAAGAATTAGTTCTGAGGCCAGAATTAATCCTTCCATCATCCCCACCATCCTGTCAGAACTGACAATATTTCTTGGATGAGAAGCAAAATGTCTTCCTCAAAATAAAAACAGTCAGAAACAAGTTTCTCCTGCTCTCTTGAGAGTCCCCTTCATCTATCACTGACAAATCTGTCTTTCTTTGCCTAATGAAAGGGCCATTCCAGAAAACTTTGGGATAAGTCATTCATCATCTCCTTTCTATCTAGAAATGCTCACAATCATATGGCAAAGTTTTGTGGAATGGACCTTTCATTAGGCAAAGAAATGCAGAACCATCAATGATAGATGAAGAGGACTCTCAAGGGGGCAGCAGAAACTTCTTTGCCAGTGGAGGACAGAACTGCATTTATATCAAGGGTGGGCCACTATGGTTCTTTTATGACCCATGGACCTCAGTTCCCAGAATTCATGAGCCAACATTGCTCAGTATGGCTAGCTCAGGAATTCTGGGAGTTGAAGCCCACAGATTGTTAAGGGGCCATAGCTGCCCTCTCTCAATTTAGAATCTCTGCCCTCAAGTAAGATGAAGTAAGATCCAATTACTGCCACAGTCACCTTTATTGAACACAATGTGGACCTGCCATCTTATCTTTTGTCTCTACAGTAATATAATGTGACTAATCTTACCATCTTTCCTAAATTTTCCCCATCCACAAAAACAATTTTTGAGGAGAGGGGAGTAGCTAGGAAACATTGGAGATAAGAGAAAAACAAGGAAACTGTTCCATGAGGATGAACTCTGTCCTGTCACAGAAATAGAGCACTAATGTGCTTGTGGCTTTGCTGTATTTTGCATGCAACAAATTATAAATAAGATACATATTTGATTCTGGTTTCCTATTCCAAGCCAAAGGAACAAGTTAGCCCTTCAATATGTTATTCCTTATAAGAGAATTTTTACTGTGCCAGGGCATTGTACACAAAGGCTGTACTCAGAGGGCCTTAAATGTGTTCATTGTTTGGTGTGCAAAAGCTGTTGGCAACCCATTGTGAACCTATGAATAGTTGAAAAATCTTGGAAAATAATTTTAGAAACAGCCATGTCCTCACTAAAGCAAGACATTCAAACCACAAATTTAACGACTCCTGCAGATGGCTCCCATTTGTTTACTTACCACATTTGTTGACCATTTAAGCCCTAAATAGTTTGCAATAAAGTTACAGGAAAATGATCCTAAAAGCAACTATGCCCTTAGTGAAACAAGAGGAAAACAAACCGCAACTATGTTCTGCTGAACAAACTACAAAGGAAGAAAGCTAAACCAAAGGCTCCCAATAAAATGTTTGAATCCTCTCAAACAAAATGAAGGAGAAGAAAAAGAAGGGGAAACTTTCTTTAGAAATGTTCATGGATGCTTCAGTTCCATATCAATTGCAATCAATTCTAGGAGGGCCATTTCTTATTATCACCCCAATGTTAAGGAACCTAAGAACCCCTGCTGCTTAATTTATTGGGCCTGCTGATTATTTAATACCAAGAAGCCAATTCTGGAATATGCCAAATTGTCACTTCAGACAGGTTCTATATGAAATACATGGTCTTCCACAAAGAGGGAGTCAAGCTATTTTCCAGAACACCTGAGGGCAGGACAAGAAGCAATGGGTAGAAATTAATCAAGGAGAGAAGCAACTTAGAACTAAGGAGAAATTTTCTGACAGTTAGAACAATTAATCAGTGGAACAACTTTGCCTGCAGTTGTGAATGTTCCAGCCCTGGAAGTTTTTAAGAAGAGATTGGATAACCATTTGTCTGAAATGCTATAGGGTTTCCTGCCAGGAGATTGGACTAGAAGACCTCCAAGGTCCCTTCCAACTCTGTTATTCTGTTCTATTTTATTTTAAATAGAGAGAGAATGAAGAAACAAACAGCAAGGATCAAGGTGTATTCCAACTCCTCTAGTTTAAGGAGTTTGGAGTGTGACAAGACCAGGTTTTTCCATTTTCCAATAATTACAGTCCAAACTCAGATTCATATTTTTACTCATTCCCAGGATTAGTTCATACGGGCTGGTAGTGGGCAAAATGAATGGTATCGTTATTGGGATTCAATTTTTTTTTACTACCGGTTCTGTGGGTGTGGCTTGGTGGGTGTGGCAGGGGAAGGATACTGTAAAATCCCCATTCCTTCCCCACCCCATGAACCTGCTTTCCAGCTCTGTTCTCCTGTGCAAGGCAACAAAAGAAGACCCAACTGATCAACTGGGACTCGGGAGTCAGAGAATAGATGGGGACAGGGCCAGTCAGAGGTGGTATTTGCTGGTTGTCCGAACTACTCAAAATTTCTGCTACTGGTTCTCTGAACTACACAAAATTTCTGCTACCAGTTCTCCAGAACTGGTCAGAACCTGCTGACTACCACCTCTGGATGGCATACTCATACTTGTATTACTGTGATGGACTGTACATATTTCAGTCAGCTCATTTTGCTAAGCAAGTGTGGCAAAATGCACTTTGTGACACTAGACACTAGAAATTTCATTCATTCCATGTATAAATCCTACAAGTAGCCATTTGAAAATTTAATTGCATGATTGGCAAAGTAGGCAGAATTGGCTGGGATTTTCTTTTTCCATTTTAGGAAGGAAAAGATGAGGTTATCTCTGTTTTTTTTTAAAAAAACACCATGGATTAAACATTATTTTAAACAATCATTCTTGTGTATTTCTCAGTTCAAAATGGTGAGAAACAATAAGTTTTTTTGAAGCAATTACGTCAGTGTAAACCATGCTGTCATCAGAGTGGGTGTTAGAAATAGTAAGAGACCTCTCTGGAATGATATTAAAAAGGACTTATTAAGAGGGAATAAACTGCATTTATCACTATTGGGTAGAATTTCTGTAATTAAGATGAATGTCTTACCAAAGATGCTTTTTTTGGTTGTTTCAGATGTTACCAATACTTGTAACTGATACTCCATTTAAACAGTAGCAAATGAATATTTCTAAGTTTATATGGTGGTGGGGGAACCAAAATCAGTTACAAAGTACTGCAAAATGTTAAAGAAAGATGGGATTTGGGTTTACCAGATTTGAAACTGTATTTTGATGCTTGTTGTTTGGTCTGCCTAAAAGAGTGGGTGGACCTCCAGAATAAGAGGATACTTGATTTAAAAAGTCATGAATTAACATTTGGATGGCACGGTTATTTATGGTATGACAAGATGAAAGAAAATCTTGATATCAATAACCACTTTGTTAGACCTGTCATTTTAGAGTTTGTAATAAATATAAAACAATGTTTTCTATGAAGCATTTTCATAGTTTCCCCCCAGGAAGCTTTTTTAAAGAAAAGAAATGGTGGCAAAGCCGCATTGGTAGATTTATAGTAAAATAATATCTGTTAATTTTGTTGATCCTAGGAAGAGCTAGAATCAGAAGGCTGTTTCTGCCACTGGTTTATATACTTAAAACTGAAAGAAATTTAAATTAGAGAAAAATAGTTTTCATTTGTTAAATGAATTGGAAATCCTACTTTGTGGTAGTGATGAACATATTATTGCTAAGGTCTATGAAATGTTATTGAATTTAAATTTGGAAAGTGAATATATAAAACAAATCATTCAGTGGGCAAGGAACTTTGGATATAATGTAAAGTTTGAACAATGGGAGAATATGTGGATGAAAATTTTAAAATTTACACTGAATTACAGTTTAAAAGAAAAAATGTATAAGATGATGTATTGTTGGTATTTAACATTAGAATATATAAAGGAATTTCATATGATTGTAAAGAATGGAGTTTCTATCATTTATGGTAAACATGTAGTGAAGCAAAAAATCACTGGATGAATATTCATATTCTAATACAGAAATTTCTTAAAGATAAAACCAGAAATTTTTCTTTTGGATTTAATGGAAAAAGACTTGGAAAAAAATGGAACTTTGATGTTATAAATATTGATGGCAGCAAGATTTATGTGCAAAAGTGGAAGGACTCTTCAGTGCCCACAATGGATGAATGGTTACAAAAGGTGATGGAGTTAGTGGAGATGGCTAAATTGACTGCTTAAAAAAAAGAAAAAAAACATAAGTACTTTTGTTTCTTCTTGGAAACCACTTCTGGACTTTGTGCTTGAGGTGGGAAAAAAATGTAATTTTGATTTTGGGTTTTACTGATTAAGCCCCTGTCACACAGCACCAACGGATGGAAAGAGGATGTAAAACGGAGAGAAATACTTGCCATCCGTTGGTTAATGCGGTGCATCCGTTCTGTACTCACTGCGTCCGTTCTCATACCCTGTATCCGTCCAGCATCCGTCTACTGACATTTCATCCGCTCAAAAAGATTTGAGCTGCACAAAACTTTTTCAGCGGAAAAAGTATCCGAAGCGTCCAATATACATCTGCTCCGCATACAGGGAACATCCGTTAGACGTCCGTTGTCATCCTTTATGCGTCCGCTATATCCGCTAGGCATCCGCTGTGCATCTGCGCAACTCATATCCGCTCCAGCAGAAAAGGGACAGAGGAAGGAAGCAAAACAGACCCGGAATGGACACGCAGCGTTAGTAGCACAGACGTAGAAAGGATGAAAGCGGATACAGCTTGCATAGAAAGCATTAAAACGGAAAAAACCTTCGTAAAGGGGACGTATCTCGGATATTTAAGATGTCTGCAGGATGCCTAGAGGATGCAAAAGGACACCTAGCGGAAAACCTATATTTCCTATAAAAAGGGGGAGAAATCACCTGGATCTCACTTTCAGTCGAGCAGCCCTGCTGTGCAGACCTCTTCAGCTTTCATCTGGCTCTTGCTCTTCCACAGCATCCAGTCATCTCCACCATGGATCGTCACACACTTCTTTTGGTAGCCGCCATTGTTCTACAACAGTGCGAAGCCCTCTACAGGCTCTTTCACCTGTTCTACATGAAGAAAAGGAGGGGGCCAAGAAGTGTCTGAGTCTGAAGATGGATCACGAGAAGAGCTGAGTATGGACTTTATAACAAGCTGATGGTGGAGCTGAGGAACGAAGACTCTCGTGCATTCCAGAACTTCATGAGGATGCCACCAGCCATGTTTGACGAAGTTGTGGAGCAGCTGAGACCCAGATTGACCAAGCAGAGCACCAACTTCCGGCCCAGCCTGGACCCTGGACTCAAGGTGGCACTGACTCTGCGCCACCTGGACTCAGGAACCACGTACAGGAGAATGCAGTATGCCTGGAGGGTGCCACACAGCACCATCAGCATTGTGGCCAGAGAAGTGGTGCAGGCCATCATCGAAGAATACCTGGAGGAGCTCCTCCAGTGCCCCTCCACTGAAGAAGGCTGGAAGAAAGTTGCAGAGCAGTGATATCAGAAGTGGAATTTCCCCCACACCGTTGGAGCCATAGATGGGAAGCACGTGGCCTGCAAAGCTCCAGCCAACTCAGGGTCCACTTATCACAACCACAAGGGCTTCTTCAGCATCATCCTCTTCGCCATGGTTGATGCTGACTACAAGTTCATGTACATCGATGCTTCAGGCAACGGGTCAGCTTCAGATGCCCAGGTATACAATGCCAGTGACCTCAAGGAGGGGCTGGAACGCAACCTCATCATGGGCTTCCCAGATCCAGACCCCCTGCCCAACGACAAACAAGATGTGCCCTATTCATCGTGGGGGATGACGCCTTCTCCCTCACAACCTATCTCATGAAGCCCTACACTTCCAGATGCCTCACCCATGAAGAGAGGATCTTCAACTACAGGCTGTCCAGGGCAAGGCGGGTGGTGGAGAACGCCTTTGGCATCCTGGCCTACAGATTCCAGGTACTTCTCACCACCATGCAGCATTGCCCAGAGACTGTGAGGAACATCGTAGAAGCTTGCTGCATCCTGCACAATCTCATGCGCACCCGCTACCCATTGTTGCAGAACAGGCTCATGGACCACCAACAAGGCAATGGGGACATGGAGTGAAGGGAAGAAGCAGCGCAACCTCCTGAAACACTGGTGCAACTCCCCAGCTGGAGCACTGGAGTGGCAAGACAGGATGATAGATGCTTAATGGATGCTTCCTTCAGCCTGTCTCATCACCCTGAGGAGATTGAGCCATGTATGCTGAGTGACCCTACAATGGACAGGGTATTTAATAAAAAGTTGTGTTTATGTTGAAATATGTTGATGAATGATTAAATTGTTATTGATAATAAAGGGCCATAGGTGTGGCACCTGGGAGGGTGGACCATATAGTCCCACTATGCTTGCACTGGAGGTTTATCTATCCCACAGTTATTACCCATCCCACAGGTATCCCTGCCCATCCCACTGCTATCCTAACCCATCCCACAGCTATTACCCATACCACAGGTATCCCTGCCCATCCCACTGCTATCCAAAGGCTTAAACCATTTCTAAAAGTTTCCACCAAGACTTTATTTACTAAAAGAACTGAACCAAGTGTGTGAAGCAAAGATAAACTTTATTAATAACAAACTGTAAAAGCAAAATGACCCAAGAAAAGTGTCCCAAGCAAAGATAAAGTCAACAGGTAGCAACCTAGTCTCTGGCACTCTTCTCAGTCACTCTGAGGCATGCCCATCGTCTCAGGGGTGAAGGGTCCACGTGCTGTGGAGGTGGCTGCTGCTGGAGTGCTGGTCTGAGGCACCATTGGGGTGCCTGGCAATGAGAGGACAACAGGGGATGGTGTGTGGAGGAAGCTCTCAGAGAGCTGGCTCAGTCCTGTGATGTTGAGAGCCCCTTCCTCCATGAAAAGGGGTGTCAGTCCCAAGACTGATGACAGATGTTCTGAGGCCGGGCTTGGCTGTGGGGTGGAGGGAGGAGGAGTATAGTGGGGCTTTCTGGTCTGCAGGTGAGTGAGGTGAGGCATGGGTGGCATCTGTGGCATGGATGGTATCTGTGGCATTGGTGGCATCTGTGGCATGTGTGGCATCTGTGGCATCGGTGGCATTGGTGGCATCAGTGGCGTTTGATGTACCTGTCCTGGACTGGGAAGGGCTGCCTGTGCTCCTGGAACTCCTGGTAGCCGTAGCCTTGGTAGGTGAGGGCCTGTGAACAGCCTTGGAAGGGCTGTGACATCACTTGGGGTGGAGGAGCAGACCTGGACTGGGTTGGAACAGGTTCAGCTGGGCCTAGAGGTTTGTGCAGAAGACTGGTGATCCTCTCCTTTATCACCTGGTACTGTGATTCGGACATGTCCATGAGGGTCTGGTTGACGTAGGTGAGGAAGGGCTTGCGGTTTGAGGATGGTATGTCGGTGTGTACCAGCTGAGAGAGGAGATCTATGCTGCTTTTGATGGTGTCCCTGATCTCCAGCAGGACAGTGTGGCTCTGTCTCTCCGGTCTGGCTCTCTGCCTGCTTTCTGTGGAGGTGGAGGTGGGTGTGGATGTGGGTTGGTCTCTGGTGGAAGTGCCCTCTCCTTGCTCCCACTGCATCAGGGGGTCCTCGATGCGCTCCGCCATGGGGAGTGCAGCTGTTGGGGGGTCTCCGTCGTGGGGCACTCCAAAGATACCTACCTGGACACAGGTGCTGACTCTTGGCCAAAAGAGGACTGGCTCTCTGTGGGCTGCCTGAGAGAGAGGGCAGACAGAGGGGCTGCTCCTTGGTGGCGAATATCACCCTCCAAGAAGCTGCACTTGGCCATCACGTAGGTCTCCCGGTCAGTGAGCTTGACCGCAGCCTGACCAGACTTCTTGAGGTACAGCTTCCCGTACCAGGTGTGCATGTGCTTCCACCAGCCAAGTAGCACCCCCGAAGTGTAGCGCAGGCTCTCCGCCTTCTCTCTCCAAGCAGCCTACTTCCTTTTGGTGTCTCGATAGAGGCTGTGTCCCTTCCACCAGAGGTACTCATTCTCCCTCAGCCATTCGAGCACCTCATCCTCATGTTCCTCTTTGATGGAGTTTTCCTCCTCTCTCGATCTCGTATATGCCTCTTCCTCCCTCTGGCAGGGCCTTCTGGGCCCTCATCAGAGGGGCTTCGAGGTTCTAGGGGCTGCTCCACCACACCACCACCAGCAGCAGCAACAACAACAACAGTAGCAGCAAAAGAAGCACCAGCAGGACCAGCAGCACCAGCAGCACCAGGAACACAAGCAACACCAGCAGGACAAGAAGCACCAGCAGGACCAGGATCAGCAGCAGCAGAGTAAGCACCAGCAGGACCAGCAGCACCAGCAGGACCAGAAACACCAGCAGGACTAGCAGCACAATCAGGACCAGCAGGACCAGGAGCACCAGCAGGACCAGGAGCAGCACCAGCAGAGTAAGCACCAGCAGAAGCACCAGCACCAGGAGCAGCACCAGCAGAGTAAGCACCAGCAGAAGCACCAGCACCAGGAGCAGCACCAGCAGAGTCAGCACCAGCAGAAGCACCAGCACCAGGAGCAGCACCAGCATAAACCCCAGCACCAGAAGAGTCAGCCCAAGCAGCAGAAGCCCCAGCAGAAGCAGAGCCAGGGCCAGGGGGTGGGATAGTGGCCCTGTCCTTCTTGCCAGGGCTGGCAGCAGATGGCACAGGCTTCCTCTTCTTCCCCATGGTTGTTGGCTGGCTGGAGCTGTGTCTGGCAGCAGGTCTTTCCTCTGAATGGTGACCTGCTTGCGAGCTGCATCCTTTTATATCCACGGAGCTGATGCAATGCATCCTCCCCGCATGTGCAGTGAACACTTTGCATCTGCTAGGCATCCTCTAGGCATCCGTGAGGCGTCCTCTTTGCATCCACTGTATCTGTATCTGCTCGGCATCCGCTCTGCATCCGCACCTTCCGCTGTGAGTCCACTTCGCTGTGCTCCCCCAGAAGACCTGCGGAAGTGCCATCTGCTTCCATCCACTTCCATCCGCTAGGCTTCAGTGGAGCATCCTCTTTACATCCTGGCGACATCCTCTCTCCATCTGTTCCTTTCCATTGTTTTCTGCTCTGTTTATGCAAATTTGGAGCCCTTTTGAGAGCGGATAACAACGGATGGAAAATTTTCTTGTCCGCTGTGTCCTTTTTGCATACTTTTTACATCCGTCGGCCTATGTGACAGGCCCTTTAGATAGATCTGCTGTTGTAGAAATGGCTAGTTTATACTATTATATAAAAATAAAAAAAAATTAGGTTCAATGTTAAGGCTAGGTCACACTGGCCGACGGATGCAAAACGTATGCAAAAAGGAAACCGTGGACGAGCAAAATTTCTGGGGTGGCTCCATCCGTTGTTATCCACTCTCAAAAGTGCCCCAAATTTTTTTAAACAGAATGGACAACAATGGAAAGGAACGGACGAGGGTAGTACGTAGCGAGAATGGTAATTGAATTTTCGTAGGAAGCCTAGCGGATGGAAGTGGATGGAAGCGGATGACACATCCGCAGGGCTTCCGGAGGAGAATAGCGAAGCGGACACGTAGCGGAAGGAGTGGATGCATAGTGTATTACGCGGATACATCACGGATGCCTATAGGATGCATAGCAGATGCATAGCGGATGTGTAGCAGATGCAAAGCATTCACTGTGCATGCGGGGAGGATGAATTGCATCAGCTCCATGGATATAAAAGGATGCAGCTCGCAAGCAGAAAGCATTCAGAGGTAAGACCTGCTGCCAGAGACTTCTTGAAAGAACACCATGGTTCGTCAGTCAGGGAAGAGGAGAAAGCCTGTGCCTACTCCTGCCAGCCCTGGCAAGTAGGACAGAACCACCATCCCACCCCCACCCCCTGGTGCTGACTCTGAAGCTGATCGTGCTTCTCCTGCTGCTGCTGGTGGTGGTGGTGGTGGTTCTCCTGGTGTTGCTGCTGGTGGTGCTTCTCCTGCTGGTGCTGCTGGTGCTTCTCTTGCTGGTGCTGCTGGTGCTGGTGCTGCTGGTGCTTCTCCTGCTGGTGCTGGTGCTGGTGCTGCTACTGGTGCTGCTGGTGCTTCTCCTGCTGGTGCTGTTGGTGCTGCTGGTGCTGCTGGTGCTGGTGCTGCTGCTGTGGTGGACCAACCCCAAGGCCCTCAAAGCCCTGCTGCTGAAGGCCCTGAAGCCACTGCCAGAGGGAGGAAGAGGCAAGGCAAGGAGAAGGGAGAGAGGAAACAGTACTCCATTTCCGAGGACCATGAGGAGGAGGTGCTGGAATGGCTGAGTGAGAAAGAGTACCTCTGGAGAAAGGGCCAAAGACTGTATCGGGACACCAAGAAGAAGCAGGCAGCGTGGAGAGACAAGGCAGAAAGCCTGGGCTACAATTCAGAGACTGAATTGTTACCTGTTCACTTTATCTTTGCTTAAAGACACTTTACTTGGTTCATTTTGATTTTTTAATAAAGTCATACAGTTTACTTAAGACAGTTGTTAATAAAGGTTATCTTTGCTTCACACACTTGGTTCATTTTATTTACTTCATAAAGTGTTGGTGAAAACTTTGAAAAAAGGGTTAAGCCTTTGCATGCTTGTGGGATAGGTAAGGATAATTGTGGGATAGGTAAGGATAGCTGTGGGATTGATAAACCTCCAGTGCAAGCATAGTGGGACTATTATGGTCCACCCTCCCAGCTGCCATACCTATGGCCATTTTTTATCAATAACAATGTAAGCATTGATCCACACATTTGAACACAAACACAACTCTTTATTAATGCCCTATTCATTGTAGGACCACTCAACATACGTGGCACAATCTCATCAGTGTTATAAGACAGGCTCAAGGAAGCATCCATTAAGCATCTACCATCCTGTCTTGCCACACCACTGCTCCAGCTGGGGAGTTGCACCAGTGTTTCAGCAGGTTGCACTGCTTCTTCCCTTCACGTGAAGCTCCGTTGGGGCCTTGTACATCCACAGTTTCTATCAGGTTTCGTCCTTGCCTCCATTCACCAGGCTCCATGTCCCCATTGTCTTGTTGACGGTCCACAAGCCTGTTCTGCAACACTCAGTTGCAGGTGCGCATGAGATTGTGTAGGATGCAATAAGCTTCCATGATGCTCCTCACAGTCCCTGGGTGATGCTGCATGGTGGTGAGAAGTACATGGAACCTGTTGGCCAGGATGTCAAAGGCGTTCTCCACCACCCGTCTTGCCCTGGACAGCCTGTAGTTGAAGATCCTCTCTTCACGGGTGAGGCATCTGGAACTGTAGGGCTTCATGAGGTAGGTTCTGAGGGAGAAGGCGTCATCCCCCACAATGAAGTAGGGCACATCTTGTGTGTCATTAAGTAGGGGGTCTGGATCTGGAAAACCCATGATGAGGTTGTGTTCCAGCCCATCCTTGAGGTCACTGGTGTTGTATACCTGGCTATCTGAAGCAGACCCGTTGCCTGAAGCATTGATTTACATGAACTTGTAGTCAGCATCAACCATGGGAAAGAGGATGATGCTGAAGAAGCCCTTGTAGTTGTGATAAGAGGACCCTGAGTTGGGTGGAGCTTTGCAGGACACGTGCTTTCCATCTATGGCTCCAATGGTGTGGGGAAAGTTCCATCTCTGATACCACTGTTCTGCAAGTTTCCTCCAGCCTTCTTCAGTGGTGGGACACTGGAGGAGCTCCTCCATGTATTCTTCGATGATGGCCTGCACCACTTCTCTGACCACTTTGCTGATGATGTTGTGTGGCACCCTCCAGGCATACTGCATGTTTCTGTATGTGGTTCCACACTGATTCTGTGCCACCTTCAGTCCAGGGTCAAGGCTGGGACAGAAGTTGGTGCTCGGCTTGGTCAACCTGTGTCTCAGATGCTCCAGAATTTCATCAAACATCACTGGTGGTATCCTCATGAAGTGCTGGAATGCACGAGTGTCTTCATTCCTCAGCTCTACCATCAGCTTGTTATACAGTCCAAACTCCATTCTTCTCCTGATCCATCCTCAAACCCACACAGCTCCTGAACGTCTTCTTCTTCTCCTTGTGTAGAAAAGGTGAAACAGTCTGAAGAGGGCTTGGTTCTGGTGTTGAATGATGGCGGCTACCATAAGGAGTGTGTGATGATCCCTGGTCGAGATCAATGAATGATGTGGAAGACCAAGAGCAAGGCTGAAGAGGTCTGTACACCACGGCTGCTGGACTGATAGTGAGATCCAGGTTATTTCCTCCCCCTTTTTATAGGAAATATCAGCTTTCCACTAGGTGTCCTTCCACATACTCTAGGCATACTCCAGACATCCTAAATATCCAAGATAAGTTCCATATATGAACGTTTTGTCTGTTTTAATGCTTTATATCTGAGCTGCATCCGCTTTCATCCTTTCTATGTCCGTGCTACTAATGCTGTGTGGACGTTCCGTGTACCTTTCATTTCCTCCTTCTTTCTGTTTTCAGCTGGAGTGGATGTGAGTTGCGCGGATGCCCAGAGAATGCCGAGAGGATACAGAGGATGTGTAATGGATGACAACGGATGTAGAACTTTTGTTGCCTGTATGTGTCACAGATGTGCATCGTACACAGCGGAAAGTTCATCCACTCAAAAAGTTTTGTGCAGCTCAAAACTTTTTGACCGGATGAAATAGCAGTAGACGGATGTTTGATGGATAGAGCATATGAAACACGTACGCAGTGAGTACACAACAGATGCATCGCGTTTTCCAATGGATGACAAGCTTTTTTGTCCATTTTACATCCTCTTTGCATCCGTTGGTGCAGTGGGACATGGATTTTATGTCTTATTCTACTGCACCAAAGGGAGGCGGAAGTCAATGCCTTTTCTTTCTTTTTCCCTTCTTCTCTACATTCTTCTCTTCCTTTTCCTTTTCCCATTTTCCTTTCATTTGCTTTTGTAATTTTGTATTTTATATTATGAATAATAAAAAGGATTGACATGGAGAAAAGAACTAGTAAGAGACATGCCATCTTAACAAACCCAGAAACTAAGGTATGTTTTTTCTTTCATTGCATTTGCTTTATAGGTCACCTTCCTTCAGGTTAAGATAGACCCAACTTTTTAGAAGGCTCTGGAAAGACCTGGCTAATTCATCAGATACTGGGTCAGGATTCTATGTGAGCCATGATTATAAGGTAGAATTTCTTGCTCACAGTGTTATATATGGTTGGATGTCACTTTTTAATGGTTTATATATTTTCAAATGTATTAATTGCCCAGACTCTCATTAAGAAAAGAATGAATGAATGAATGAATGAATGAATGAATGAACGAACGAACGAATAAACAAATACTTTGTGGACCATAGAACACATAGGCCATGGGTGTCAAACACAATTGTATCATGTGATGTATCATGAGGTATTGTGATGGTTTTTACCTTTGCAGAGCCAAGGTGGAATGTGGCCTGCACGTAGCACATTCAGCCTATGGACTGCCAGTTAGACACCCCGGACATAGGCCATAAGTTGCTCACATCTACCGGTAGTCCTTGACTTACAATAGTTCATTTAGAATACAGTAGAATAGAATAGAATGGAGTGGAGTGGAGTGGAGTGGAATGGAATGGAATGGAATGGAATGGAATGGAATAGAATAGAATAAAATAGAATAGAATAGAATAGAATAGAATAGAATAGAATAGAATAGAATAGAATAGAATAGAACAGAACAGAAAAGAATAGAATAGGAATTCTTTGTTGGCCAAGTGTGACTGGGCACACAATCCAATTGTGTGAATAGAATAGAAATTCTTTATTGGCCAAGTGTGATTGGTCACACAAGGAATTTAGAGACAGTTTGAAGTTACAATGACATTGAAAAAAAGTGACATATGACCCTTTTCCACACTTACAACCGTTGCAGCATCCCCATGGTCATGTGATCAAAAATCAGACCATTGACAACTGACTCATATTTATTACAGGTGCAGTATCCTGGGGAAATGTGATCACATTTGCGACTTCTGACAAGCCCAATCCCACCACCACCCAGCACAGATAAACTCCGTGGCCAAAGCACTAATTACCAGAACCAAACGCTTGGCAGACAAGACACATATAAAGACTGAACTATGCACCATGACTAAAGTACTGACAGCCAATGGCTTCCACAAAAACAAAATCACCAGCTTGATCCACAAAAACGCACTAAGACATAACAGAGACCTAGAAGATCAACAGACCTATGGAACAGCTGTCCTGCCCTACATAAGAGGTACTACAGACAAAATTAGTAAGATACTACACAGGCATCACATCAAGACTGCCTTCAAAACAGACAAAAAAATAGCAGCCATCCTTAGAAACCCCAAAGATAAAATTGACCTGGAAAACCAAGGCATATACGAAGTCCCCTGTGCTTCATGCCCGGCCACATACATTGGACAGACCAATAGAAGAATCAGTACCCGCCTGGATGAACACAAAAATGCAGGAAAAAAGCTGGAACACACCTCCTCTCCAGTCCAACACATGAAAGCCACAGGTCATAACATCAACTTCAATGGCACCAAAACCCTAGCCACCATAGAAAACCCCAGCCACAGAATCATCAGAGAAGCCATAGAGATTGAAAAAAGACCTGAAAGCATGAACAGAAGAGATGACACCACCAGACTGTCAATCATTTGGAAGCCTGCACTCTCAAACAGAAAGATCTCCACACCACAAGCAAGGCAAACACCTGGGCACAGACTCCCCCTGATACCTCCAGCTCAAACACACCCCAACCAGGCACCCATATGAAACCTTGCTTCCTAATAGATGATAGCCGTCCCTTTACTGAAAGCCAAGCTGCACTGAAAGCCTCCAATACAGGAACACAATGTTGCCAGCCAATCAAAGCCACAAAACAGACAGAAGAAACCAGAAACACCAATCAAGCAAACTCTAAGACCAATAAACACAGACCAAGACTCCCAACCAATCAGGATGAAGAAAAAAGCATTCTGGCTCAACAGAAGGCTAGCTTCAAATTTAAAACTAAATGGCTGTGATAGCCTGATTCACAGATGAACTCAATACAGAAGCCTGATGATGGCAGATGAGATTCTGCCGAAACGTTGCTATAACTTTAAAAGCACTACAATGACGTGGGATAATACGCGAAGGAAGCTGAACTGCATTCATGTAAGTACCCGCGAAAACTTAAAAAAACATATATATATCTGTGCTGTTCAGCTTCCTTCGGGTATTATCCCATATCATTGTAGTGCTTTTAAAGTTGCAGCAACGTTTCAGCAGAATCTCATCTGCCATCATGGATGGATATATATATCCTGAAGGAAGCTAAATAGCACACATGTAAGTACCCGCGAAAGCCTAAGAAAACAAATATATATATATATATATACCAAAATTATGGTGACACATTTGTCTCTTCTCACTATGCGCAATCATTTAACATACAGGTGAAATTCAAAAAGTTAGAATATCATGCAAAAGTTCATTATTTCAGTAATGCAACTTAAGCCCCTGTCACACAGCACCAACGGATGCAAAGAGATTGTAAAACGGAGAGAAACACTTGTCATCCGTTGGTTAACACGATGCTTCCGTTCTGTACTCACTGCATCCGTTTTTCATACTCTGTATCCGTCCAGCATCTGTCTATTGATATTTCATCCACTCAAAAAGTTTTGAGCTGCACAAACATTTTTGAGCAGAAAATGTATCCAACACGTCCATTCTGCATCCGCTACGCAAACGGGGAACATCTGTTAGACATCCGTCATCATCCGTTAAGCGTCCGCTATATCCTCTAGGCATCCGCTGCGCATCTGCGCAACTCGCATCCACTCCAGCAATAAACGGACACAAGGAGGAAGCGAAACGGATGCAGAACGGACACGCAGTGTTAGTAGCACAGACGTAGAAAGGATGAAAGCGGATGCAGCTCGCGTACAAAGCATTAAAACGGAAAAAAAATTTGCATAGGGGATGTATCTCGGATATTTAGGATGTCTGCAGGATGCCGAGAGGATGCAAAAGGACACCTAGCGGAAAACCTATATTTCCTATAAAAAGGGGGAGCAACTCACCTGGATCTCACTTTCAGTCCAGCAGCCCTGATGTGCAGACCTCTTCAGCTTTCATCTGGCTCTTGCTCTTCCACAGCATCCAGTCATCTCCACCATGGATCGTCATACACTCCTTTTGGAAGCCACCATCGTTCTACAACAGTGCGAAGCCATCTACAGGCTCTTTCACCTGTTCTACACAAACAAAAGGAGGCGGCCAAGAAGTGTCTGGGTCCGAAGATGGATTGCGAGAAGAGCAGAGTACAGACTGTACAACAAACTGATGGTGGAGCTGAGGAACGAAGACCTTCGTGCATTCCAGAACTTCATGAGGATGCCACCATCCATGTTTGATGAAGTTGTGGAGCGGCTGAGACCCAGATTGACCAAGCACAGCACCAACTTCCGGCCCAGCCTGGACTCTGGACTCAAGGTGGCACTGACTCTGCGCCACCTGGACTCCGGGACCACGTACAGGAGCATGCAGTACAGCTGGAGGGTGCCAAACAACACCATCAGCATTGTGGTCAGAGAAGTGATACAGGCCATCATCAAAGAATACCTGGAGGAGCTCCTCCAGTGCCCCTCCACTGAAGAAGGCTGGAAGAAAGTTGCAGAGCAGTGATATCAGAAGTGGAATTTCCCCCACACCGTTGGAGCCATAGATGGGAAGCACGTGGCCTGAAAAGCTCCAGCCAAGTCAGGGTCCACTTATCACAACCACAAGGGCTTCTTCAGCATCATCCTCTTCGCCATGGTCGATGCTGACTACAAGTTCATGTACACTGATGCTTCAGGCAACGGGTCAGCTTCAGATGCCCAGGTATACAATGCCAGTGACCTCAAGGAGGGGCTGGAACGCAACCTCATCCTGGGCTTCCCAGATCCAGACCCCCTGCCCAATGACACACAAGATGTGCCCTATTCATCGTGGGGGATGACGCCTTCTCCCTCAGAACCTACCTCATGAAGCCCTACACTTCCAGATGCCTCACCCGTGAAGAGAGGATCTTCAACTACAGGCTGTCCAGGGCAAGGCGGGTGATGGAGAACGCCTTTGGCATCCTGGCCTACAGGTTCCAGGTACTTCTCACCACCATGCAGCATTGCCCAGAGACTGTGAGGAACATCGTGGAAGCTTGCTGCATCCTGCACAATCTCATGCGCACCCGCTACCCATTGTTGCAGAACAGGTTCGTGGACCACCAACAAGGCAATGGGGACATGGAGCCTGGTGAATGGAGGCAAGGGCGAAACCTGATAGACACTGTGGATGTGCAAGGCCCCAACAGAGCTTCACGTGAAGGGAAGAAGCAGTGCAACCTCCTGAAACACTGGTGCAACTCCCCAGCTGGAGCAGTGGAGTGGCAAGACAGGATGATAGATCCTTAATGGATGCTTCCTTCAGCCTGTCTCATCACACTGATGAGATTGTGCCATGCATATTGAGTGGCCCTACAATGAACAGGGCATTTAATAAAGAGTTGTGTTGATGTTGAAATGTGTGGATCAATGATTAAATTGTTATTGATAATAAAGGGCCAAAGGTGTGTCACCTGGGAGGGTGGACCATACAGTCCCACTATGCTTGCACTGGAGGCTTATCTATCCCACAGCTATTACCCATCCCAAAGGTGTCCTAACCCATCCCACAGCTATTACCCATCCCAAAGGTATCCCTGCCCATCCCACAGCTATTTCCCATCCCAAAGGTATCCTAACCCATCCCATAGCTATTACCCATTCCACAGGTATCCCTGCCCATCCCACAGCTATTACCCATGCCACAGGTATCTCTGCCCATCCTACTGCTATATTAACCCATTCCACAAGTATGCAAAGGCTTAAACCATTTCTAAAAGTTTCCACCAAGACTTTACTGACTACAAGAAGTGAAGCAAGTGTGTGAAGCAAAGATAAAACTGTAAAAGAAAATGACCCAAGTGTCCCAAGCAAAGATAAAGTTATCAGGTAGCAAGCCAGTCTCTGGCACTCTTCTCAGTCACTCTGAGGTGTGCCCAGTCTCAGGGGTGAAGAGTCCAGGTGCTGTGGAGGTGGCTGCTGCTAGAGTGCTGGTCTGAGGTGCCATTTGGGTGCCTGGCCCCGAGAGGACAACAGGGGATCTTGTGTGGAGGAAGCTCTCAGAGAGCTAGCTCAGTCCTGTGATGTTGAGAGCCCCTTCCTCCAGGACATGGGGTGTCAGTCCGAAGACCGATGACAGATGTTCTGAGGCCAGGCTTGGCTGTAGGGTGGAGGAAGGAGGAGTGCAGTGGGGATGTCTGGTCTGCAGTTGTGCGAGGTGAGGCGTGGGTGGCATCTGTGGCATGGGTGGCATCTGTGTCGTGGGTGGCATCTGTGGCGTCAGTGGCATTGGTGGCTTCGGTGGCATTGGTGGCATCGGTGGTACCCGTGGCGTATGGTGAACCTGTGCCAGGACTGGGAAGGGCTGCCTGTGCTGCTGGAGCTCCTGGTAGCCATAGCCTTGATAGGTGAGGGCCTGTGGAAAGCCTTGGAAGGGCAGTGACATCACCTGGGGTGGAGGAGCAGACCTGGACTGGGTGGGAGCAGGTTCAGCTGGGTCTGGAGGGTTGTGAAGAAGACCGGTGATCCTGTCCTTGATCACCTGGTACTGTGATTCGGACATGACCAGGAGGGTCTGGTTGACGTAGGTGAGGAAGGGCTTTCTGTTAGAGGATGGTATGTCAGACTGTACCAGCTGAGAGAGGATATCTACGCTTATTCGATGGTGTCCCTGATCTCCAGCAGGATAGTGTGGCTCTGCCCCTCCAGTGGCTCTCTGCCTGCTTTTTGTGGAGGTGGAGCTGGGGGTGGATGTGGGTTGGTCTCTGGTGGCAGTGCCCTCTCCTTGCTCCCACTGCGTCAGGGGGTCCTCCACGCGCTCCGCCATGGGGAATGCAGCTGTTGGGGGTGTCTCCATCCTGGCACGCTCCACAGATACCTGCCTGGACACAGGATCTGACTCTTGGCCACAAGAGGACTGGCTCTCTGCAGGCTGCCTGAGAGAGAGGGTTGTCAGAGGGGCTTCTCCTTGGTGGTGGATCTCACTCTCCAAGAAGCTGCACTTGGCCATCACGTAGGTCTCTCGGTCCATCAGTGTGACCGTGGCCTGGCCAGATTTCTTGAGGTGCAGCTTCCCGTACCAGGTGTGCATGTGCTTCCACCAGCCGAGGAGCACCTCCGAAGTGTAGCCCAGGCTCTCCGCCTTCTCTCTCCAAGCAGCCTGCTTTCTTTTGGTGTCTCGATAGAGCCTGTGTCCCTTCTGCCATAGATACTTGTTCTCCCTCAGCCATTCCAGCACCTTATCCTCATGTTCCTCTTCGATGGAGTATTGGGTCCTCTCCCATTCTCACGTTTGCCTCTTCCTCCCTCTGGCAGGGCCATCTGGGCCCTCATCAGAGGGGCTTCGAGGTTGTAGGGGCTGCTCCACCACACCACCGCCACCACCAGCAGCAACAACAGTAGCAGCAAAAGCAGGACCAGCAGCACCAGCAGCACCAGCAGCACCAGCAGCACCAGCAGCACCAGCAGCACCAGCAGCACCAGCAGCACCAGCAGCACCAGCAGGACCAGGAGCAGCGCCAGCAGAGTAAGCACCAGCAGAAGCACCAGCACCAGGAGCAGCGCCAGCAGAAGCTCCAGCACCAGAAGAGTCAGCCCGACCAGCAGAAGCCCCAGCAGAAGCAGAGTCAAGGCCAGGGGGTCGGATGGTGGCCCTGTCCTTCTTGCCAGGGCTGGCAGCAGATGGCAGAAGCTTCCTCTTTTTCCCTATGGTTGTTGGCTGGCTGGAGCTGTGTCTGGCAGCAGGTCTTTCCTCTGAATGGTGACCTGCTTGCGAGCTGCTTCCCTTTATATCTGCGGGGCTGACGCAATGCATCCTCCCTGCATGCCCAGTGTGCTTTGCATCCATTAGGCATCCGCTAGGCATCTGCTAGGCTTCCGCTCTGCATCCGCTTCATCCGCTCGGCATCCGCTCGGCAGCCGTTCCTTCCATTGCACATCCGCTTCGCTGTGCTCTCCCGGAAGCCCTGCAGATGTGCCATCCGCTTCCATCCGCTTCTATCCACTTGGCTTCCATGGACCATCCGCTAAACATCCTGGCTACGTCCTCTCCCCGTCCATTCCTTTCTGTTGTTGTCCGCTCTGTTTATGCAAATTTGGGGCATTTTTGAGAGCAGATAACAACGGATGGAAAATTTTCTCCTGTGTCATTTTTACATATGTTTTGCATCCATCGGCCTATGTGACAGGCCCTTTAAGAGGTTAACCTTACAGATGAGATAGACTCATTACATGCAAAGCAAGATAGTTCAAGCCGTGATTTGTCACAGTTGAGATGATTATGGCTTACAGCTCATTAAAACCCTAAATCCACAATCTCAGAAAATTAGAATATTGTGAAAAGGTTCAATATTCTAGGCTCAAAGTGTCTCACTCCAATCAGCTAATTCAGCCATAACACCCGCAAAGGGTTCCTGAACCTTTAAATGGTCAATCAGTCTGGTTCAGTAGGAATCACAATCATGGGTAAGACTGCTAAACTTACCGTTGTGCAGAAAACCATCATTGACAACCTCCATAAGGAGGGAAAGCCTCAAAAGGTAATTGCAAAAGAAGTTGGATGTTCCCAAAGTGCTGTATCAAAGCACATTAATAGAAAGTTATGTGGAAGGGAAAAGTGTGGAAGAAAAAGGTGCACAAGCAGCAGGGATGACCGCAGCCTTGAAAGGATTGTTAGGAAAAGGCCATTCAAAAGTGTTGGGGACTTTCACAAGGAGTGGACTGAGACTGGAGTCAGCACATCAAGAGCCACCACACACAGAAGGATCCTGGACATGGGCTTCAAATGTTGTATTCCTCTTGTCAAGCCACTCCTGAACAACAAACAATGTCAGAAGCGTCTTACCTGGGCTAAAGAAAAACAGACTGGTCGTGTGACCTGAACCCCATAAAGCAGGGGTCGCCAACCTTTTGGGTCTCAGGGACCACCAAACACATACTTTTAAATCTCAAGGACCACTAATACAATTTTTTTTAAAAGCTATTATATATAATTTTTAAGTTAAATATCAATTTTATACATACATACATACATACATACTAACATGCATACATACATACATTCATTCATACATACATATGCATATACAAATATGCATATATTTGTTTTTTTAAGTTTTCGCGGGTACTTACATGTGTGCTGTTCAGCTTTCTTCGGGTATTATCCCATGTCATTGTAGTGCTTTTAAAGTTGTAGCAATGTTTCAGCAGATTCTCATCTACCATCATCAGGCGTCTGTATTGAGTTCATATGTGGGTCAGGCTATCACAGCCATTATTTAAATTTAAAACTAATGGCTGTGATAGCCTGACCCACATACGAACTCAATACAGAAGCCTGATGATGGCAGATGAGATTCTGCTGAAACGTTGCTACTACTTTAAAAGCACTACAATGACGTGGGATAATACCCGAAGGAAGCTGAATAGCACACATGTAAGTACCCGCGA